>CM077152.1:186219261-186585288 GCA_039583875.1 Platanthera guangdongensis
CCTCGGCTTCCGCCGACCTGCCGCCAGCTGGCTACTCCGCCTCACCGCATACCGCAGGACTACTCCCTTACGCTTTCTCAACCATTGTGCTACTTCTGCTTGCGCCGATCGACTCTGACTACGCTATCGATCGGCGTCCTGCTTTCGTTCTGGATTCCCTTGACACTGCAACCTTCGCTACTTCCACTCGGCGTCTGATCCCACCACAGCACCACTGTCTTCCCTCGGCCGCTGTCCCGGCCGTCCGCCCGGCACCGCCCTGCTGCTGACTATGGTGCCCTACGCAGTCGCTGAAATGGCCTCGAACACTCACTCTGTTGGTATTCTCCCTCCTAAGGCAACCACTGAAGCCCTAAACCGCCGCTTGGAGGCTCAAGAGCAACTCCTCGCCTCCATGCATGTCTCCCTCCTCGGCCCCCACACCAAAGTCGATCGTCTCCTCACGCTCGACGGACGGGCTTTCGCAACCCCCCCCCCCACGAGGTTCCATGCCCTAAGCCATCTTCCCAACGGCCGCTCCTGCACCGTGTGAGAGTTTCCCTGTCATGTTGGCCCCAACATTTTTCTACGACACCAACTCGTCCCGCAGTCAATCCTCTCGTCAAACTCGCACCGACCGTTGTTGTACCGCCTCTCTCCACGGTGGTCGTAACTCCATTGCCTCCACCTCCTCTCCCGGATCTTGCTTCGTCGGCCCCTGCCTTGTCACTTCCACCGGCCGCATCGCCGCCACTTCTGCCGCCCTATACCCCGATGTTCCTGATGGATCCGTTCCTGCTGCCGGTCGTCGTGTCTTCGACATCCTTGTGGTTGCTGCTCACCACCGCTCCACTGACTACGCGGAAGCCGCTGCTTCGGCCGCCCGTCTTTCCGACGGCGTCGTCGCTACTCTCCAATACCGCCATCGCTGCTACGCACTACCTGGCCCTGTTCTGGAGGGAGGTCAAGGTACCAGATGATCTGGCCACCCGCTTGGTACACGAGCTTGAAGGCAAGCTCGTTTTGAAGGACAAATGGAGTGTTACGGGTCCGCGTGTCGTGGGCACATTCACTCAAGTGGACCCCGCTCGTCATAATTTATGGAGCGCGCATATGGAAGTCGTCGTGGTCGTGGGCGCATTCACTCAAGTGAACTCCCTTGTCATAATTTAAGGAGCGCACATATGGAAGCCGCCATGTTCGCGGGCACATTCACTCAAATGGACCTCATCATAACTTATGGAGCGCGTATATGGAAGCCGCCGTGACGACATTCTTATAATTAATTTGTATGAATTAATTAATTCATACTAATTAATAACAATCAATTAAGTTAATTATTTTGTATTCCTTGTTGGGTTGCCTTTTGTATTTTCTTGTTTATGTGTCTTTTGTATTTCCTTGTTTGGTTGTCCTCCCTCGTCTATATAAGGGGGAGGGGTTTATCTTGAATTGTATGAAGGTTTCTAGGGTTGCTCCCTAAGTTTGACTCTTCCCGTCCTCCTTCATTCTCGCTCACCCCCGCCGACCCTTCCCCTTGTTGGAATTTATTCGTGATCCTAACATCAACACCTCTACTCAAAATGATGTGATTGAACGTAAGAACAAGCATCTCATTGAGATTACTATATGCCTTCTTCTCACCATAAATCCTCCCAAGTCCTATTATGGTAACGAAGTTCTCACAGCTGCTTACCTCATCAATAGTCTACACTCCAGCACCTTACAGTATGTCTCTCCCTTATCACAATTATTTATTAAATGCATTATCCATACCTCGCATCTACCTCAATGTATGTTTGGTGTGTCTTATTCATTCATATTCATCAGCAACATCGTGATAAATTAGATGCGTGTTCCCTCATGTGTCTCTGTTGGTTACTCGGCTACTACGAAAGGGTATCGTTGTTATCATCCTCCCTCTCGGCAGTTCTACTGCACCATGGACATGACATTTCATGAGGAGGCACCGTATTTCGGTTCTCGTCAAGGGGATACAAACACTCATGACGACGATCCCCATTTTTCTCTCTATTGTAACCTCGCAAACACCTTCTACATTTGCTTCTGACATATCTCCTTCGGCGAATCCATCTATTGTGTACTCACAATCACCTCCTATGATTGCCTCTGACATTACCTACTCCCGCGAATCCTCCTCAGGGAATCTCATTACTCCTCTTCCCCTGGTCTATCACAAACGCAACCACCCAGTTATGGTGTTATAACCCCCAGTCACTCCACCACAGGAATGCTCTTCTGGCTCAGCCGCTCAGGTTCTGATGACGAGCTTCATTATCCTCTTATACATTTAAAGTGGAAGTCAACCTCTACTAAATATTCACTTACCAATTATATCACATATCAAAATCTGACACAGACACATAAAGACATTCATCTCCTCCTTGGATTATGTTTGCATTCCTAATAATTGACAGGAAGTCATAGATATATAAATGTGTGGTGCAAGGCAATGGAAGAAGAGATGTTGGCAATAGAAAAGAACCAGGCGTGGACACTCGCCCATCCTCCTCCTGGGACTTCATATTTTCCCTTGGTTCATGTCGTTTGTGATGTGCTTTGCAACTTTTTTGAGCCATGCATTTGCTACATCAGTGTGCATTCTCCTAATTCTTTTGATAAATTGTTGTGCTCATGGTTGCTGGGCTCCAACTGAATCTGTTGTATAAATCCTAGACACGCTTCAAATGGGGCTTTGTTGGTGGAATCACGAATTGCATGGTAATTGGTAATGAATGCTCACCAAAATAGAAGGGAAATGAAAAAACATATTGCTCCAATCTTTTTGCTAACCCAAAATCCCACATGTTTAATAAAAAAAGAAAAAATATCAGGAAATGGTGAAAAACCTGAATTGCAGAAATACTTATGGCACCATCTATAATGCCTGGTCGCAAACCCAAGCCCTAAAATACGATCAAATATTAGAATAACCGTAAGTGGATGCATAAACATGGATAACAAGTTGCACCTTAAAGACAATTCATGAAAGAAAATTTGAAAGAGGTTTAATAGCAAAAGAACAAGAAAGCAGATATAATCTGCAAAATCTAAAAGTTAGATTGCAATAATCCAGTCAACTATGTGTCATATAATTGTCCTGCATTAAATTATTGATACATCCGTGGATGCATCCGGATGAGTTGTGTTTGCGTGTGTGTTTTTTTTTTGTTAAAAAGAAAAATAAACTCACCTCTTTTTTTTTGTAAAAGATAAGATTTTTTTTTTGAAAACAAAAATTTTTTTTTTAGAAAACAATTAGGAAACGCCGGATCGTTCGATTCACAATAGGAGTGAATCGAACCTCCTTTGATACCAAATTGATGCAACTGATGTGTTGCAACTGACTTAGCAGCGTTTTTCCCGGGAGAAGAGGGACTTCGTTAGCCAAGTCTACACTGAAGACGATTTGGCTTGAATACCTAGCATCGGCTCCAAGCGCACGATTTACTTATTACACAAGCGGTCAGCTCAAAGGAAAAAAAAAACGTTCTAGGTGTGAAAGAAAATATCGATAGTAGGCGGCGTTAAAATTTGCAAGCGCTAAATATTTTGATCAAGCAAAAAATAATTGCATGAGTAGAAGTTAACACTAAGGAGCTGATAGGTATACCTGCGGCGATTTTTAGAAACAGGGGTTTCACGGGAGTTGGAGCCTTGGGCTGCTCGGGATGCAGTGGAAACTAAAAACTGGGCAGTGCAGGTTCGGTTTTGGGGAGTTATAGGAGGGGGGAGACTGAGGCTGGTCGGATTTGGGGTTATAGGGGAGTAGGGTGGAGGTACAGCGGAGGTGGCTGGAGGAGGAAGGTTGCGGGTGTGGCTGACAGGAGAGGGGGTGGAGAACGGGAGGTTGAGCGGTGTTGGTTGTCGGAACTTCCGGGCGCTGGCCTTGTCGGGACGGAGGAGGCGTGGAAGCTGAGCCGGAGGAAGTTCGGGAAGGCAAGCCGATGTCGCCTGAACTTCAGGAGGGGCTCGGCCTCTTCAGGGAAGGAGGAAGAGCTACGGGCAGGAAGAGTGGAACGGGGAAATCGGCGGCCTGGATGGTCGCTGGATGGAATCGGGGAAGACGACGGATTTCGTCCCTCCCGATTTCTTAATGCCAGCCGCTGACGAGTCCGATAGGTTAGGATTAAATAGGAGGAAAGACGGCTTCGGTTTTCAACAGTAGACTTCAATGTTATGAGGATTGCAAAGTCATGAAATAAAGAGGAGAATTTTTGGAAGCCCAAGAGGTTTCATGGGCAATCAAGGGGGGTTTAATTTTTGGAAACTCCTCATTTAATCCTGATTTAATTTTTATTATTAAATCAGGAATTTGAAACACCTCTCATGCAATTAAAATAAAATTGCGCTTGATTCCTAACGCCTACAACTACCAGACCTATTCATTTAAGGTCGAGTTGGCCGGTCAATCCAACAAGCCGCGACATTAAAATAAAAATGCGATACAATGAAAAATGCAAACAAATGCGATACAACGATACAAACACCGAAAACAAACATAAGACAAGAGTTTTTTTAAAAAAAGCACACGCAAACACAGCTCATCTGGATGCGTCCACGGATGCATCAATTATGTTTAACTTCACACTCTCCTATGATCATCCAATGGACCAAAAAGACATCTCAGGAATACAAATCTAATGTAACATATCTGGAGTCTAAGATCTTTATTGCATAAAATCTTCCAATTGCCATGCTTCTCGTGACTAATTCCAAACTCCACCGCCTCCACCAAGCCCTTGACTACCCTTAATCATGTCCTGCAGCTCTTCCATCTTCGCTCACCTGATGGAGATCGGCACTTGACTACCCTAAATCCCACGATCCCTTTGTTAACCGCTTGAACTAGTCACAGTTCCCCTCCTCACGAGAGAAAACCGCAACTCAACTGTGCATATTCCCCTTCTTCGACGAAAGGATCGAAATACCTCGACACATTTCTGTCGGAAAATCCTTACCTGCACGATCCCGCCTTCGTCAGCCTCAAGCGATTTCATTTCCGTCAACTGCCACAGAACCCGCTCCCACACCCGTCATCGTCCCCGGCTCCGACTACTGGACCTTGTCGCAGATCAAAATTCCTTACCCACTCAATCCATCACCTCCAATGCCGATCAACGAGGCCGTTCACCTTGCGCCTTCGACTCACCATTGATCCACAAGGCACACCATATCTCCCAGCATCCTCTCTCAAATACCTCCACCAAACGCAAGCTTCAGTCCTCCTCACCCCTTTCTCTGTCGAGGAAACATCATCAAAGCTGCAATCTCCATCCCTACTTAAACAGCCTCTACTTCATGAAACAGCCAACAGTCACTCATCTTCTCCCTTTCTTTCTTAGCTAATAAAATTCCACCTGCCAAGTCAATTTTGGGCGCAGCACCAACTCGTCTTCACCAGCCCACTACCGGATTTATCTTGTTTGTGAGTATTATTGTAGTGTGTTACCTCTTCCTTTATTAATTATTGGATCAATACTTGTAGGAAATTGTTATTGGTACCCCATAAATGGATATTTGTATTGATATTTATACCCAAAATGGATATTTGTACTCATAATTGATATTTATACTCGTACATAATAATCTTCAAAAACTATTTTTTGATGTCATATTTTTATAAATGAACAGCCCAATCAATTCATAGATGCAAAAATATAATGTTTCCATGCAATTTAAAAGACAAAAACGAGCGAGCTAAGGAAACGGAGAGGTGAGGCTGTCGGCGAGAAAATGCATGGGGAGGGGGGGGGGGGGGGGGGGGGGGGTCGGGGGAGAAAAGAAACGTCGGCGAGATAATGCGAGCAGAGAGGGGGAGAAAAGAAGCGTCGGGCGTTGGGGGAGAGGTGCGACTGCCGGCAAGAAAATGTGGAGGAGACGGCTGCGGGAAATTAGGGCTGAGAGAACAGTGGTTCTTGGGTACAAATATCGGATAGGATTAGAGAATGAAAATTGTTAAAAATTGTATTATTTTGAGTATGAATATCCAATTGTGGAGTATGAATAACAATTCCCTACTTTATTTGTTTGGGAATCTACTTTATTGTGCTATTATTTACTATTCTGTTAATTCTTATAAGATATTAATTGTAAAGTGGTAGTGGAAAGCACCCCTAGTATTAGTGGGTGTGATTTTGTTTGAGTGCTTGAAATGAAAATCACATTATCATGAAATTTGCTATGTTTATAAATTATTATTGTAAAAAAAAATTATTTCCGGATTAAATTAAAATTATCCGTGCATTATTTTAGTTAAAGTCGGTGAGTTTGTCTTGCATTTTCACATTAGATTGTAATAGCGTCGGCACACCCAAGTCACATTCCCCGATGCAAAACCTCCACTAAACCCACTATTATGAGTCATTAAGCTATTTATGAAATAAATAAATTAGTAAAATATAATTGCAATACTATAGAGTGTTTTGTGGTTATTAATTATGGGAACCGCTTTCTTTATAAGGAGTCATGTAAGAATGTGATCATCTTTTGGACCAAAAAACTTTTGGGGTTCTCTATTGGGAGGAGGTTGAGGAAGATTTCAACTTGTTTTGGGGTACCTTATGTTATTAGAGAGTTTATAAGTTCTTCTTCCATCCTTCTACCTTAACTTTTCGCTCCATTACAATGGTCTGACCTTTCCCAAACAAAAAAACACCAGAGAAGTTCTCTATGCAAATATGCATGCAACATTGAACAAGATTCTCACTAACATGAGCCACCACATGGAGCGAGCTTCCATGGACATGGAGTACGTCCTAACCGTCAACCATAATCTTTCCCCACACTCTGACAGCCTCCTAACACCACTTCATCTCCAGTACCAGCCTTCGCCATGTCACCCAGATGCCCCCTCTACTCCACTACACTGACTGTCGGCCACAATGATGACTCTGGTAAACCCAGTGTCACACCCACTACTCAGCATGTTCCCATTGACACCTTTTCCGTCATTTCCAATAGCCCCAACCAATCCATGGGTCAACCCCTCCAACACCCCAACTATAGACTTCTCAGCCTATGTTTTGCACCAAAGGCAAACTAAGCTGTATAACTCGTAATTCGTCGAGATCAGAAGTGCCCAAGCAGACGGCTATTCGCAGACTATTGGGCGAGTTGTGGCGAGTAGAGGCGAGCTTGGGCGAGCAGCAGCGAGTTTTGGCGAGTATGGGCAAGTACCTCGCGAGTATGGGCGAGTAGCCTTGGATAATCGCTAGCAGAGGCTGGATACTCGCCTATACCCCCCCCCCCCCAAGGATTTCTCTATAAATACACCTCCAGTGCTACTAGAAATGGACTTTTGGAGGAGGTTGAGGTCCCCCCTCCCCAAGTGGATACTCGCGTAATCCATGTCTGTCTAGTACCACGCCCAGCCTTTTGGTTGAGGAGGAAAAGTTTCTCCCAAACTTCTGGGTACGTGGTGGGACCTCCCTGCTGGAGCACTTGGGATGTGCTTATAGATAGTTTTCACTCTTCCGCGATAGCCACTTGATCTGTGACGTCGGACCGTAGAATCAGTAACCTTAGGCTGGCTTGATCCGAATTTTTGACTATGGAATTTTCCCGACTTCAACACTTGGTGCGGTGACCGTGGATACTAGCCGAGGAAGAAACTTTTGCGAGAAGACTTCATAGTTTAAGATGGTGAGCAGGAGAGCAAAGGAAGCAACTCGCAAGCATTCAGCAGGGTAGACGAGTTTCTTGGTTACTCGTCCATAGGCGAGTTCCATATGGCGACATCCCTATGCGAGAATATGCAGAAGAGTTCATAGAGGCGAGTTGCAGATGGCGATATGCTCTGGCGAGTTTCATACAGCGAGCTCCAAATCAACCCGCAGGTGTCCTATTCGCAGGTTGGCGAGCTTCCTTGTTACAAGCTCATAGGCGAGTATAAGCAGGATTGGCAACTTCAAAGAGGCGAGTATCTTTGTTACTCGCCCATAAACGAGTTGAAGAGGAGAGTATCTTTATTACTCGCCCATAGGCGAGTTCTGCAGGTGACCTACTCGCAAGGTCGGGATAGCTTTTCATACATGTTCATACTTACGGGTGCTTTCGTAAAGCCCGTGAGTACTTTTTATATGACTGATAAACAGGGTGACTCACGACGAGTTCAGCACCAGGGAAAAACATACGAGGTGCTCTGTGAGCTCCTACTTGCAATGATCTCCTTTGACAACCTACATTCTATGAGACGACTTACTCATGACATCTTCAAGCTAGTATTCTATGAGCTCCTACTCGTGATGCTCAACATGCTTATTAAGTGCTCTCTTCAATTCTGCGAGTTTCATACTCGCAAGGTGATCTCTTCAACGGATAGGGTGCTCTCCTTTAATTCCGTGAGTTTCATACTCGCGAGATCATCTCTTCAACGGCTAGGTGTTCTCTTTAATTCCGCGAGTTCCATACTCGCGAGCTAATCTTTTCAACGGATAGGGTTCTCTCCTTTAATTCCACGAGTTCCATACTCGCGAGGCTGTGTTGTCAAGGCGCGTGCCAAGGCGCGCCTAAGGCGCCAGGCGCAAGGGGCGCAAGCTGGTGCGCCCTAGCAAGCCCAAGGAGGGCGATGTGCCTCAGGCGCGCCTCAGCGCGCGCCTACCGGGCGCAGCTCAGGCGCGCCTTATTGCCTGAACCGGTTTTAACCTAAAAACCGGTTCAGGCAATCAGGCGCGGCCTTATATACCGATTCATTTTCGCTGGTCTTTTAGGGTTTAGAATCGAGCTTCTTCCCGCTGAGTCGCTGACTGCCGACTGTCGATTCTCATCCTCGACGCCTTCACTCTGCTCCTTTCTTCTCGCCGGAGTCGCCACCGCTCTTCTCGTCGAAGTCACTTTCTCTCCAGAGACGTAGAAGAAGGATTAGCTGGCTGTCGGCACCGTTCTTCTTTTCGAAGTCACGAAAACTCCTGCATCCTCTCATCTCCTCCATTAATTGCAAGAATCATTCTTCATTTCTCCTCTTCTTTCTTTTTTTAATTGCTGTTATTTGTGATGCATCCTCTCATCTCCTCCTTTATTTGTTTATTTGTTTTACAGTGAACTAGATGAAGACCAGTTCACTGTAAAAACAGTGAACTGGGCTTCCAGTTCACTGTAAATGAACTGGGCTTCCAGTTCACTGTTTTACAGTGAACTGGATGAAGCCCAGTTCACTGTTTACAGTGAACTGGGCTTCCAGTTCACTGTAAATCAGTGAACTGGAAGCACAGTTCACTATAAACCAGTTCACTGTAAATCAGTTCAATATTGGTGTCCCCCTAACATTAGTTCCGCAAAGGCAACAATACCATGTAGAGAATAGCAAAATAAGTTATAAACCTAAAATCCATCATAAATTTAAGAGAGAAATTAGGCTTTTTAAGTTGTTTTAATTTTGACTTAGGGTGTGTCCATATAGCCAGAATTGGTGTTCCCCTAACACCACTCTTAAAGAAACTTGTTCATCTGGGAACCTACCAGGGAAATGACGAATTGTAAATCGGTCAACAAAATGTGCAATCAACAAAAAACAATAAAACTACTGGAACGAGCCCCGGGGAGCATCAAGTGCATACCCCCAGCAATCGAATGCGCAATTGCGCACCCACGGGCTAGAAAGGTGCACTAAACGTGAAACGCAGTAGGAACGAAATATCAACGAAAACAACCGAAAAGTGAAGTGCAAAGATAGGAAAACCAGCCCAAATGAGTCGGCAAAACCCTATATAAACGAGACTCATCACACCACCAGACTTACCTATTTGCGCGTCCCGAGCAAAGAAGATCCTTGCAGAATAGAAAAAGAACCGACTAACACAGTAATTATGATCTGGGGTACCATGCGAAGTCGCACACTCGCGAGCGTAAAAACACAGTAGAGAAAATTTCTAAGCATACAAAATAATTTATACTTTTCAGCATGCGTAACAAAAATTCTATGACTATTCAAAAACAGAATCGCGGTGAATCCTCCGGTCACGCGTAGGGAGAAAATAGACTATCTGCTAAGGCGAGTATTGCCAAAGTTCGGGATTCGGGACAACCTCCAAAGGAATCCACCAATGTCTGTGACCATATGCTTGCCCGTTCGCACTCTCTCCACGGCACTAGTTTGCCTTAAGCGCAAGTCCGTAGGACTTCGGGTGGTAATGGGGATTGGGTTATGGCGGGGTAATCAAGGATAAAAACGAAGGCTACGCACAAAACCCAACTGAGCTAGCACCAAAAGAGTCTATCCGCTATCCACAAAACACGCGGGCACACCACACCCCCAGACTTGATTTTTGAAAGACGGGTGTGCGCCGCCTACGCCATAACATATACTAACTCAAAACATATTTTCAGTTACGTTTTTCCTTCCACTTTTTCTTTCTTTTTCAAATTTTCTTTTTATAACTTTTCTTCTTATATCTTCTTTTTCTTATGCACAATTCCAGCAAAAATTTCATTGAAGCACAACCACACAGATCACAAAGATCAACACCGCATCACACCTCCTTCAAGAAATTAGAAAACAGTAAAGCTAGACTTGGGTGTGCGACTAGGGTCGGCTATTAGGCTTTGGTGAAATAAAAGTAGAGCTGAATCAAATGAGGGGTAGGCACAACGGGGCTAGCGAGGATAATATGATAGGAACGGGTACAAAGCTCAACCTGGCCAAAATGATGCCCTACATCATGCTCACGCTTAACTAACTCTGCACCAATGCTTCGAGAGTAGCTTGGGGCAAGTTCTTAGCCAACGAGAAAGACTATCCATCCTCCCGACTCGAGCAATACAAATCTAACGGCTGTCTACACACATCCCTAAGCTACCGTCGGATTCACACCGGATTCAGCAATTTTTGAGTAGAATAAAAAGAATTTACGCAATTAGAAAAATATAAAACTAATAGCATGCAGAAAAATTAATTCTACTCTAATTTCTACACGAGATGGGAGGACTCGACTAGGAGTACAACAAGATCAATATTTTACCCCGTCTCACAATCCTATGTTAGCAAGGTAATTTTTCTAAATCTAACGAAAGAAACAAGTTTGACTCGCCCTACGCAAAAAGTTAAGTACGCGCTCATGTGGGTGCAAAGATGCGCAATGCAATGAACTAAACAAATAAATGAATAACAGCTACTGGTATGCGAATGAAGTGCACGTGCAAAGGTAACATCCGCAAGCTCTCCTCCCAGACTTAAGCTAAAAAGCACAGCAAAATATGTTATAGTGAAAATTAAAAATGAGAAAAGGGAAGAAGTTACCCAATGCTCAGAAGATGAGCATACCAGAAGATTGGCTTTAAACTTGATCAATAAGCCCACGGCCCAGACAAAAGCACCTGCAAGAAACTCATCTCGAACCAAGCAAATAATAGGCCTGCACACTCAAAAAGCTAAGCAAACAAATTAAACGCAGCAAAATTGGGTTGTCTCCCAGAAGCCCTTTTCTTTACCGTCCTTAAGGTGGACCAAATACATGTATTAACATTTTTATATAATGTTCAGGAAGCAAAAGTTTAATATGTAGAAAAAGAGAGTTCAAAGCCACACAAAGCATTAAGCAAATAACACGCTAGCAGCAACAAGACAAAAGGTAAACGGCCCCGGAGATCCCTCACTTTTCAGCTAAACGCCGATTTGTGATAGATCCCCCCAGACACGCGAGATGAGGAAGAGGGGAAAGCTTTAGGGCCCAAGGAAGACAAGTCTCCCCTGCCCCTACCCTCCGTCCTGCGTTTGCGGGCAAAACTCTGCGCTTTGCGCAGAAGCAACTCCTTTCGTTTTAATTCCACAGAAGAGGAGCGCCAGGGCGGTATGGTCACACCCGGCTCTTTAGCAACTAAATTAGCATCCAAATCCGGGGGCATCCTTTCTTCACCCGCTGAGGGTGAAAGATCAGCCCACGATACCTGTTTCATAGTTTCACAGACTTTAGCTAAACAACTTGCAGTTTTGAAATTGAAATTTCGCACGCCCACATCCGGCGTGCACAGCTCATCCATTTTCGCAGCAGCATCATGCATCACATCAAGGACCTGTGTCACTTCTTTCCCTGTAGTTGTCATCGGCGTTTCAGCATCTTCCTCCACCTGTTCTTGTCCCGTCGATTGAAAATTTGCCTTAGCACCACTAGAAACATCATTAGATGACAAGATAGTTAAGTTCACTGGTTCTATGAGGTCAATAACAATTAATTGAGGAGGCAAAGGTGGTAAAGGTGCAATAACTTTGGGCGCAACAGTGACGCCACCAGCATCAAAATGCAACGTAGCCTCACTGGCTTTAAGGAAGGGGACCCCAAGGATGGGTTTTGACGTGTTACCCCTGGGTCCAAGCACCTGAAAGTCTGTGAAGACAGCCGCCCCATTCAAAACCACTTATACACCCTTCACCTCTCCATTGGTCTCAACCACAGATCCATCAGCTAGCATTAAGGATTTCCTTCCATCAGAATCGATATTCAAAATCATCTTTTCAATATCTTGCAAAGCAAGAATGTTGCAAGATGAACCGGAATCACAAAGCGCTAGAGTCTCTACGGCATTTATCTCACACTTAACAGTTGTTTCTCGGCCATTACATTCCCCCACATCCTCAACACTCTTACCCTGCTCACGGGGATTCTTCTCCGTGTCGCTAGGAAGTGTGCCTCGGGTGCGCTCAGAAAAAACGTGGGTCAATTGTCCCAATTGCGTTTCCAAATTCCTCATGGAAGCAGTCTGAGTAGCCATATTCGACTGGGCCATTTCAACAAATTTTTCCATCATCTCCTCTAACGCGCTCTTTCGCGACCCTTGCAAATTCTGATTATACCCCGGCTGAGACGGTCGCGGCTGGCTACCAGAAGCCTGAGCATCGAATTGATGCTGGCCCCCCTGCCATCTTTGACCGGGCGCGTTTTGGTTCCACGAGAAATTGGGATGGTTTCTCGCGTTAGGGTTATAAGTATTATTGTAAGGTACAGCACGATTTTGATTATTTATAAAATTAACATTTTCTTCAAAAGTCATACCTGCCTGTTCAGCAAACAGTTCACCCGCAGGGCACTCATAAGCGTGGCGGCCAGAGTTACCACAACCCTGGCACGATATGCTCCTCACAGGGGCAGGCGGTGTGGTAGATCGGGTCAAAATCATCTTCCCATCCAAAGCAGGATGGCTCGATTCGGCGTGCAGCCCCACCACATTAGCATCAAACAAATTTCTTTCCCCTCTAGGAGCATTCCTACCCGCTGTCCAGTACGTGTTGTGGGAGGCCGTGTCTTTAAGGAGTCTCAACGCTTCCTCAGGAGATAAGTTCATAATCGTGCCACCCGCCGCCGCATCGATCATTGCCCTGAAATTTGGCTCAATGGCGAAATAGAATATCTCACCAAATTCCAAGGCTCACAGCCGTGTTGAGGACAACGGCGATGCAGGTCGGCAAATCTCTCCCATGCCTCAGAAAGAGTTTCTTGATCCAGCTGTCTGAACGTGGCTATTTCCCTGCGAACATTAACAATTTTATCAACAGGATGAAACTTAGCCAAAAACATTGAAGATAAAGCTTCCCAGGTGGTAGCGGTGCCAGGTGCAATCGTATGCAGCCACGTCTTGGCCCTATCCCTCAATGAAAAAGGAAACAACTTTAGTTTCACAACTTCATCCGCAATGCCCGCATAGCGGAAAGTACCACATATCTCAGAAAATTCAGCCAAATGTAGCTGAGGATCCTCGCTCGGCAGACCCGAGTACTGAGTATTGTTCCTAATCATATTCAAAATAGCAGGCTTGATCTCAAAATGATTATTGGCTATGGCTGTCCCGAACCCTGGATAAACACTCCCCACAGTAGGGGTAGTGAAATCCCGCATTGTCCTAATGCGTGGCTGGGCCACATCCTGGTTCTCAACAATTCGTTCCCCTTGGCTGAGTCCCAAATGGCCCAAGTCATCCATCCTTCCCTCAGCTGCAGTAGCACGCAAGCGAGCTCTCCTTACTCGTGCAGTCTCGGGATCAGCACCCAAATCTTCGCGCCTTCCACCAAGGTTCAGATCTGTCATAAACACTCACAGAAAGAAAACACTAAAAACAACAAAACACTCACAAACTTTTCCCAAAAGAAACAAAATCCACGCAACAGTTGCACTCCCCGGCAACGGCGTCAAAAACCTGATGCGCTAGCGGTAAGATTACCGTTCACGACCAAGTAATAAAATGGAGTAGCTTCCCCAAGTATCGATCTCACGCGGAGTGCAAGTAGGGAGCATGGATTTCGCTTTCAGAGAAATGAATGAAAGTACTAAATAAAATCAAGGGGTTTGATTTTGGTTTTCCTACCCTAAACAGCATCAAACTAGCGCGGGTAGCCGTCACCACGTCGCCATGGTGAATTACTCCAAGGAGTAATAGCGGAGACGAACAAACTATCGAGGATCGTAAACACCTCTTCGCAACGCGCGCTTCTAGCAATCGCTAGAACGGCTCAAACACGACTTTCTCTAACAAGGATGAAACTCATCAACATATATCATGAACAAGGAATCACCGTACAAAACTGTAACAAGACCTTGAACAAAACATAGCTAATAAACCTCAAGCAAAATAGCACAAGTTCAGTTTAAAGTAAATCCAAGAAAAAGGGGAGATGAAATATAACCAAGCACTTGAAGACTCTCAAAGATTCACGGCCGGAAGCGGGGGTTGTCGAGCCTCGTCCGAGCTCGGTCTTTGGAAGATATCCGGGATCCCGAAGGGCTGTCACTTCCTTCTTCACACACGGCTTCTTCGTGTTGTAGTTGTTGATGCGGATCGGAGCGAAATGCTTCACAAGTTCTGCAGTAAAGAACTCAAACAGCACTTTGGAGGTCGGCAA
The DNA here is from genome assembly GCA_039583875.1 of Platanthera guangdongensis. NCBI lineage: Eukaryota > Viridiplantae > Streptophyta > Magnoliopsida > Asparagales > Orchidaceae > Platanthera > Platanthera guangdongensis. Next base: position 186,234,089 of record CM077152.1, read on the forward strand.
TGGCGATGGTGGCCGGAGACAAAGCTTTAGCAAGCTCTTTAGAGGAGAAAAGGTGGCCGGATCAACCCTCCAAGGAGGAGAGAGAAAACGACGGCTGGAGAGGCGAGTTCCCGCTCCAATGGGCGGAAATGGCGGGGAAAAATGAATAATCCAGTCCAGGAGAAATCTGCGGCTTAAATAGTAAAAGTCAGAAAAAATGGTCACGCACGGTCTGGCGCACGACCGTGTGCGTGAACCGTGCGATATTAATAACCAGAAGGCGCCTGAGGAAGAAGAAGTGTTGGCCCGTGCGATTTTACGCGCGCACGGGCGATTCCGCCCGTGCGTGAAGTAATTCGCACGGGTAGCGACAGCAGGTAGAAAAAGCAGGCAACCAGGAGAAATCGTGCGTTTACACGCGCACGGGCGCTTCCGCCCGTGCGTGAAGAAGACGCACGACCAGCCACATAACAGAGAAAAACCAAAAGGCTACAGGAAACTCGTGCGTTTCCTTCGCGCACGGTTCCGAAGAAACCGTGCGTGCAGCAATCGCACGGGCCGGTCAATCTTCCAAAATAATCTGCAGGAAAACGCACGACGGAAACAAATCGTGCTCCAATAAAACGCACGGTCGTGCGTTTTCCTCAAATTAGTAAACTGAAGAGGGGAAAACTGACCACCTGCACACAAAAACACTAGCAACGGAGGACCCTCCAGCAATCAACAAAAAGCAATAAAACTACTGGAACGAGCCCCGGGGAGCACCAAGTGCATACCCCCAGCAATCGAATGCGCAATTGCGCACCCACAGGCTAGAAAGGTGCACTAAACGTGAAACGCAGTAGGAACGAAATATCAACGAAAACAACCGAAAAGTGAAGTGCAAAGACAGGAAAACCAGCCCAAATGAGTCCGCAAAACCCTATATAAACGGAACTCATCAAGCACCCAAAATAAATTAACAATCCTAAACCCCCCAAATCACCGCCAAATCCACCCTTTTGGGGACAACTATTTTTCTCTTAAACTTGATAAAGATCCAGACATATTGCTTCACATCAAAGCTACTCAGTAGTTGATTCATCATGGTTGTGTCAAACCCTTCTCTACATACTACCTCAAGGATAAGGCTTGTATACTAGCGATAGATGGTGTTAAGAACGCACTAGTGCATACCCCTCTCACCCCACAAATCAATATTGGGCCTTGCACAGAAATACACCCAAATTTGGATCCAGGGTAGGCAATCATGTCAGAATACAATAGACCTATTTTAGATTTCATGATTCATTTGGTTATCCATGTAATAAACTAATTACAAAATTAATGTTAAGAAATTTTATTGATAACCACTTTCCTTAATTGGTGTGAACATGTGTCTTTATAAGGAGGCATGTGAGAGCCTGATCATTTTTGGATCACTAGTTAACAACTGGAAAGATACCGGACCAAATTTGAGCAGAAGATTTCTCGTGATTTTTATCATTCTATTGGAATTAACAAACTTGTAATATCATCTTTTTCTACCTCCTCCCCTCAGATTTCCATTTCATAACAATTGTCTACTATTAGTACTCTCAAAAATTGCAAAGTTCCTTAAGAAATGAAAATTGCAACAAGAGAACAACCCCTATTTACAGCAAGCAGAAAAATGAAATCCCTGTTGTAGCACAGTTACATGTGAAAAAATATACAATAGCTCCAAAAACATATAAATTGTTGAATTTTGTGGTACAAAAAAGTAAATTACAACAAAGGACATGAAAGAAAGAGTTCAAACTTGTTGGATATACCACACTGAGCGATAGATAACAGTGTCTTTCAGAATGAATTGATTTTTGCATACCATGCATGATACCATCATTTCCGAAGATTATTACAAGAAGAGAAGGAAAAAAATGTTAATTTGAAACAAAAAATATCATGCTAAGCAATGATATAATGTTAGTTTGAAAAAATATCAATATATTGCTAGTACGAAACATCAATATTTCCAAAGATCAATATAGGAAGAAAGAGGGAAGATGTGCATTTGAAACTAAAAAATATGTCATCCTCGGCTATGATATAGCCCGATCGTTATCATTAATTCATATTCTTAATTTCTTAATTTATAGTTCAGAACAATTAAGTTATCATCTTCTAACACTTGCACTCGAGAGCCTAGAACAACCAATTTGACTTTTCCTTCAACAATGAAAAAGAAGAATAATGTGGGCATATTTAGTACTAATTTACTACATTAAACATTATGATTACAGAAAAGGGGGTAAGTCTAGCCAAGTACTATTTTCTTCATGCTAAATTTGTTAAGATTATGTACAAAATATCTTGCAGCTCATGAAAAAAAAAGGTCATCACCAGACTCTAGTGGCCAACATTAAAATTCTGTTGTGCGTGGAAATAATTGTCTTATATGCAACAACTCAAGTACGTGTGTATTACCTCATTCAATTGATCCCATCAACAGGCTTTGATTCCAAGTCAAATTACAAGTCAAGGGTATAATCAAAACAAACAACAACACTCAAGCCTTTATCCCACTATAGTGGGGTCGGCTATATGGATCCTTTGTCGCCATTGTACCCTATCTTGTGTCATAATCTCAATAATGCCCAAGTACATCATGTGTTTCCTTATAGTTTTATTCCAAGTCTTTATTGGTCCACCCCTCCCTCGTTTAACATGCCTAGTGACTAGACTCTCACAACGCCTAATAGGTGCCTCTAATGGTCTCCTTTGTATGTGACCAAACCATCTTAGACGAGCTTCTCGCATCTTCTCTGCAATTGGTGTTACTCCTGTCTTATCCCTGATACATTCATTCCTAATTTTATCCAGTTTCATGTGTCCACACATCACCTAAGCATTCTCATCTCCGCAACTCTCATTTTTTGCTCATGTACACAATCCACTGCCCAACACTCAGAACCATAGAACATCGCTAGTCTAATCGCAGTACGGTTAGACCATGAATTTGATCTTCATCGCTTAGTTCGAATTAACTTTCAGTAAATTATTAAAGCATAGCCTTGAATTTGATTACTAGAGATGACCTCGGTGAATTAAAAGGTAAGAGAACTATTTTTAGTTGTTCGTCTTAGAATTCATTGCAATAAAAAGTTCTTTTGGTGGAGGGATCTCACTGGCGCTTGAGTTTCACCATCATTAATGTAGATGAAATCATTATTTAATGGAGAAAAGTAAAGAAAGATTGAACTTAATTAATAATAATGAAAATAGCAAGTTCAATCCTCAGGCTGTCCTTCAACGAAAATATGATCTTCTTGTTGAAGCTCTTCTCCAAGAATAGTCCTTAGTCTTGAACTGAAACTTCAAGCAAAAGGAAGTTTATCTCCTTGCTACAATTCTCACAAGTCAAAGCAACTTAAATTTCATTCATAAACTATATCTATACTTACTACAAAACAAACAAACAAACAACACTCAAGCTTTTATCCCACTACAGTGGGATCGGCTATATGGATCCTTTGTCGCCATTGTGCCCTATCTTTTGTCAAGGGTATAATCAAAACATGTGGAAAATTTTACATGTATATTACTGTATTTCAAAAGTAAAAAAAACAACTTCATTAAGTTTGTTGATTTAATGAGATTGAATCTAGATTGTTGAAGTTTCTCAAAGGCTTCTAATTGTTAATCATTTGCTCTGAGAAAGTTACTAGATTTGGAAAATAAAAACTTCTACAAATGCATGACACAAGAAATATTTTCAACAGTTCCTTGACCTCTTTCAAGTGGAATCTCGTACAACGCCTTTTGATGCAAAGGTGATTCATAATCTGGCACAATTTTTGAGCTCAGCAAGAGGATTAGCAAAATATATCTTGCAAGCCTTCGACATGTGCTCATTTGGATTAAATTATTCTTTGCAATGACATAGTAACTCCAAATACAGTGCCAAAATGTTACTCAAGCAGACCCCCCTCGTCGGAACCATTGGGGCGTGCGTATGGAAGCCATCATGGTACATTCATGGCGGAATATAATATTATTAATTTTTTTAGTATTAATTAATTAGTCAATATTAAATAATAAGTATTATTTAATATTAAATAGAGTATTATGTATGTGTGATATGTCTTCCCTCATCTCATCTATATAAAGGAGAGAGGCATAAGGTTTCAAACATCCTTCATTATTTGTAGACACGACCAAATAGAAGAACCCGATTGCATCGACGTCCACGACATCAATCCCCTTCTTCACAGTCCCCCTTCGCGGTCCAGAACTAGCCCTAAATGCCTCGTTCCCTCTTTTCCAAACTAATGTCGCAACACAGGCTTCAACATTTATCTCTAGCCATGTCACACCAGCTCCTACCCAACATTGCTTTTAGTGTCGATCCCAATGCCCAAGTGCACCTCAAACCTTGTTCACTACCCTAATCCCGAGTTGTGCACTGCACTTTTGCTTTGCTTGACGCCATAACGGCTCATCCAATAAACAAATGTGAGTTCCTAGGATTCCTTCATAAAAGGAAGCTTTACCTCAACTCTATGTTTTCCTTATCTAGCAGACAGACCCAGACAGAGTATTGGTTCTTTCCTGGGCCCCGCAACCACTTCCTCAAGCATACGACTTCCCACATAATAATTGCTGCAAAATACAGATATTCAGGCACATAAATCCCTCCCAATATTCCATCATCAATCCACCATAGACAAATCAAACAATGCAAGCTTACCGACTCCATTTTTTTTCAAAAAAGCCCCCCCCCCCCCCCCCAACAAGGCCCGCGAAATAAACATAAAAAACCAAAACCGAACTTTAAAGCACCCAAAATAAACTAACGGTCCTCAACCCCCAAATCGCCGCCAAATACGACCTTTGAGGGGAGACTATTTTTCTCCTAAATTTGTTATAGATCCAGACATTTTTTGTTCACATCAGAGCTACTCAGTAGTTGATTCATCATGGTTGCGTCAGACCCTTATCTACATAATACCTCAAGGACAAGACTCATGTTTACTAGCGATAGACGATGTCAAGAAAGCACTAGAGCATACCTCTCTCACCCCACGAATCAACATTGGGTCTTGCAAAGAAATGCACACAGCGTTGGATCCAGATTAGACAATCATCAGAATGCAATAAATCTAATTCAGACTTCATGATTCATTGAGTTATCCATGTAATCAATTAATTAAAAAAATAATGTTAAAACATTTTATTGATAACTAATAATGAGAATCACTTTCCTTAATTAGTGTGTCTATGTGTCTTTATAAGGAGACATGCAAGAGTATGTCATTTTTTGGATCACCAGTTAACCATTGGAGAGGTACCGGCTCATATTTGGGCGTAAGATTTATCCAGATTTTTTCATTATCATTGAATTAACGAACTTGTAATTTCATCTTTTTCTGCCCCCTCCCCTCAGTTTTTCAGTTCATAACAATTGTCCACTATAAGTACTCTCAAGAATTGCAAAGTTCCTTAAGAAATGAAAATTGCAACAAGAGAACAACCCATAATTACAGCAAGCAGAAAAATGAACACCCTGTGGTAGCACAACTGCATGTCAAAAAATATACAATGACTCCAAGAACATATAAATTATTGAATTGTGGTAAACAAAACAAATTACAACAAAGGACATGAAAGAAAGAGTTCAAACTTGTTGGATATACCCCATTGAGCAATAGATAACAGTGTCTTATAGGATGAACTGATTTTTGCATACCATGCATAACATCATTTTCAAAGCTAATTACAAGAAGAAAGGGGAAAGATGTTCAATTGAAGTTACATATATGATGCTAAGCCGTGATATATTGTTAGTTTGGAACAAAACAACAACAACACTCAAGATGATCATTTGAAGTTACATATATGATGCTAAGCCGTGATATATTGTTAGTTCGGAACAAAACAATAACACTCAAGCCTTTATCCCACTATAGTGGGGTCGGCTATATGGATCCTTTGTCGCCATTGTGCCCTATCTTTTGTCATAGTCAATATATTGTTAGCATGAAACATCACTATTTCCAAGATCAATTTAGGAAGAAAGTGGGAAGATGTTCATTTGAAACTAAAAATATGTCATCCTCGGCAATGATAGCCCAATCTATCAATGCTTCCAATTGTTATCATTAATTAATATTACTAATTTCTTAATTTATAGTTCAGGACAATGAAGTATCATCTTCTAACAATTGCTCTCGAGAGCCTAGAACAATCAATTTGACTTCCTTCTCCTTCAATGATGACAAAGAAGGATAATGTGGGCATACTTAGCATGAAACATCACTATTTCCAAGATATTGTTAGCATGAAACATCACTATTTCCAGGATCAATTTAGGAAGAAAGAGGGAAGATGTTCATTTGAAACTAAAAATATGTCATCCTCGGCAATGATAGCCCAATCTATCAATGCTTCCAATTGTTATCATTAATTCATATTACTAAGTTCTTAATTTATAGTTCAGAACAATGAAGTATCATCTTCTAACACTTGCTCTCGAGAGCCTAAAACAATCAATTTGACTTCCTTTTCCTTCAACGAGGACAAATAAGGATAATGTGGGCATATTTAGTACTAATTTACTACATTAAACATGATGATTCCTACATTACTACATCTACATCTAACACTTGCTCTCGAGAGCCTAGAACAATCAATTTGACTTCCTTCTCCTTCAACGATGACAAAGAAGGATAATGTGGGCATATTTAGCATGAAACATCACTATTTCCAAGATATTGTTAGCATGAAACATCACTATTTCCAAGATATTGTTAGCATGAAACATCACTGTTTCCAAGATCAATTTAGGAAGAAAGAGGGAAGATGTTCATTTGAAACTAAAAATATGTCATCCTCGGCAATGATAGCCCAATCTATCAATTCTTCCAATTGTTATCATTAATTCATATTACTAAGTTCTTAATTTATAGTTCAGAACAATGAAGTATAATCTTCTAACACTGGCTCTCGAGAGCCTAAAACAATCAATTTGACTTCCTTCTCCTTCAACGAGGACAAAGAAGGATAATGCGGGCATATTTAGTACTAATTTACTACATTAAACATGATGATTGCAGAAAAAGGGGTAAGTCTATCCAAATACTATTTTTTCATGCTGAATTTGTTAAGATTATGCACAGAATATCTTACAGCTCATGTAAAGTAAGTTCATCACCAGACTCTAGTTGCTAACATAAAAAACCTGTTGTGAATGGGGATAATTGTCTTATATGCAACAACAACTCAAGTCTGTGTGTATTCCCCATTCATTTGATCCCATCAATAGGCTCTGATGTCAAGACAACTTACAAGTCAAGGGTGTAATCAAAACATGTGGAAATTTTTATCTGTTTATTACTTCAAAGGTAAATAAATCATGAAGTTCGTAGATTTAATGAGATTGAATCTAGATGGTTGAAGTTTCTTAAAGTCACCTAATTGTTAAGCGTTTTCTCTATAAAAGTTACTGGACTTGGAAAATAAAAACTTCTACAAATGCATGCCACGAGAAATATTTTTGACACTTCCTTTGACCTCCTCCAAGTGGAATCTCGTAAAGCCCTTTTGACGGAGAGACGGCACAAGAAATATTTTTGACACTTCCTTTGACCTCCTCCAAGTGGAATCTCGTAAAGCCCTTTTGACGGAGAGATGATCTATAATCTAGCACAACTTTTGAGCTCAGCAAGAGGATTAGCAAAATAAATCTTGCAAGCCTTCGAAATGTGCTCATTTGGACTTGATTATTCTTTGCAATGAACATAGTAACTCCAAATATAGTGACAAAACACATATATTATCATATATTTAGTACAAATCAGAAGAAATTGGAGAACATCGCGGACATTTTAGACTTGTATAAGTATCACTGAAGGTATATCCTCTAAAAGTCCGAGGTATATCCTCTAAAGGTATGCGTGAATAACCACTGAAGGGGGCCTTAATAAACTCAATGAAATGGGAAAATTACATGCGTGAAATTACTAAGAGGGAACTTTTAAGACAAACAACCCCTATATATGAGTTGTCTTTGGCTATGATTAACATCTAAGGATAAAAATAATAAAAACTTCCTTACAACCTATATAAACATGAATGAAGTAAAACAACATTTTAAATTGTGAGAGCAAAAGAAACCAAGAAGATAGTTTCCACTTCAAACCTGACCCATGTCAGCAAGTAGCAAATCACCTTCTACCTCGCGTTCCAACGCAACATCTACAACAAATTTTTCATGTCAGCGACAACAAAATATAATTTAAACAAAAAGATAAATTGTCTATAATGCCAGACAATTATTAACTAACCTAACATTGATTGAGAGATATCAAAGCCGATCCAATGGTGCTCGTTCTCGGATAAGGTCTCACCACTAATCCCTGATCCACAGCCTAGTAACAGCAAAAAAAACAAAAAACAAAAACCATTGATTGAATTTCCTTTAAATTACACCAAGTAAATGAAAGAGTTTTCTATGAACATCATGTTCAAAACAAAAAAAGAATGTTACAAATCTGTTCACAAAACAAATTGAAGTTAAATCAGGCTATAAGATCGCACAAAACACAATGATCACAAGCACATGAATGAATTCGGATTAACCAAGGAAAAGTTTGTTAACAAAATTCCAGCTAAATAAAAAATGTGAAAGAGGAAAAAATCATTAAAAAAAGTGAGTTTACCTATATCAAGCAAAAGACGGGGAACTCCATCGTTCGGAAGATTGAGCAACTCTAATGCTCTCTCTAAAATCTTGGACTATACAAAAAGAATAACAAGGACATTGCGAACACGAATGACAAAATATCCGAAAATAAATGAAAGAGGGGAAAACTACCTGGATTTCGATGATTCTTGAGGAAGTGGTGTACTTTCGAGCCTCTGAATCATTGTAGAATATCTCCGGCGGTGCTTGAAACTCCGGTCGAGGCATCTTTCTCTTCCTTTGCTACTGGAGACGAGATAAACTGAAAAAAATTTGTCTTCAATATACATTGGTAAGAGGCGTAGAATTGGCGTGGGGGAAAAGGGAAAATTAGCAGGACCGCTGGGAAAGAAATCGTGAATTCTGACCTAATACGATGTCTTAGGTCGGTCGGAATTGGAGGGAGATTGGGGCTACGCTGAAAGAGGGGCTCAGGGTTGCTGGTTAGACTTTTCTCAGATCAAATAGTTCAATAATTATAAGGCTCTGTTTGGCGTGGTGGGGGCGACTGGAGAAGCAGTGGTGGGAAGCAGTGGTGGAATAATCAGCTGTTTTGCAGAGTTGTGGCAGAATCTGTGAAACTATTTGAAAGAACAGCGTATGCAGTTCATCCATAAATCAAAAAACTGGGATTGAAAAAAACTTATCAAAAACATATGCATTCAAAAATCCTTCTTCCCTCTTTTTCAAAACATAACAGTTTGAATAGATTTTTCATCTATAAACACTAGCAAATAGGAAAATCAGAAGGGAATACAGGATAAATGTAATTTGCTAACCTAGACATCATAACCCATCGTCCATTATTTTGACATCAAAACCGTAAATAGTGCTCCAGGATAGAGAAAACAAGATCGAACACATATAAAATGACATTTTACTGGGATAGATCTGAATTTTTTTGAGCTTCATCGAAAAGAGCAAATCAGAGGAATAGTAAAATATAGGAAGAGCAAACCAGTGGAAGAATAAGAGTTCCGAGTTCTGGATCGGTAGGAAGGAGGCGAGGATGATTCCGCCTTTGTTGGTGACGCCGGAGCTAGTCCAAGAATCGGCGTCGAAGATGACTCCGCCTTCTTAGGTAACGCTGATGATGGGGAAACTGAAGGCGAGGATCAATGCGATGGTTTTGGGAAGGAGATGTGATCGGGATTCCTCCGCATTTTGAAAAGTGAAATATATTCACGGCTCAGGCTCAGTTTGGCTCAGCTGCAGCGACTGGAGAAGCAGTGGTGGGAAGCAGTGGTGAAATAATTAGTTATTTTGCAGAGTGGTGACAGAATCTGTGAAACTGTTTGGAAGGAGAGCGTTTGCAGTGCTGTTTCAAACGAAGAAATTGTTTATGTTATTTGGCAAAACAGTTGTGCGGTGTGATTTCAATTTTTTATCAAATTCAATTTCAACTCGTAAACATAAATCAAGGGGTTGATAACAATGACATTCATTGGTAGGGAGGATTGCAAATATATAACTGAACAAAAACTTTGAGTATTGGAATCCTTTTAAAATCAATACCACAATAAAAAAATATCTTTACCAAAATTATGAACAAAATTACAGATTCAAAGCTCCTGTTCAATGAATATAACAAATTTTGGGGTATATGCGAAAGCAAGCTGTCAAAATAGAACAGGAATGGCAAATCCCAGAAATTGAGCGTGAATCTGCGGCTTCCCCGAGCTGTCCTTAACCTTCCTCTCACAAAAACTCTTCTCTTTCTCCATTGATACAAATTTAATTGAAGCTATGCAGCCTCTCCATGGGCCTGAGCCACAGCGCATGATGCTTCTCCATCATCTAGCTTTTGGAGATTGAGATGAGTGGAGATCGAACCCATTAATCTCAGAGTAAAATCCTGAGCACAGTGATGAAATGCAAGAGGGAATAGTAGAAATCAGAAATACGGTTTCGATCCGTACCTGAAATGGAGGACCGGCTCGTCGGCGTGTAGGGGGACGACGTTCACCGGAGAGAAAATTGCGGCGTGTAGGGAAGGAGAACAGCGGGCTCGTGGGAAAATCGCGGCCAGGGCGAGATGGGGAGAAAACGGCGACGGGGAGTCGGGGGAAAATCACGGCCCCACACCCAAAACGCCGTGTCAAACAGAGCTTCAGAAAGCGCGATTTTGGTGTTCCGCCAGCGGGGGCTTCTCCCATCATTTTCTGTATTTTTTTATGTTTGAGGGGGCGATGGAAAAAACTGCGGCACATTACCCCTAAAATGTGATGCCAAGGAGGGCTTTAGTGAGTATTGGAAGTACAATTTGAATAATATTATCTTTCTAATTTATAAATAATAGGAATGTCTATATCTATTATTAATAAGCGGTTTTGTGTTCTATCCGTCACGCCAACATTTTCGGAAAAGCCCCTCTCGCTTACTTCCTGTGCAATTTTACCGCGGCGCACGGAAAAAGCATTCACGCTTTTTAATCGTCGCCGCTTACCGCAAGGAACAACGCCCGCCGCTTACCCCCCCCCCCCGGTCGCTCACACCGGCGCTACATGCTCTATTATTAACGCTTATTATTAATAAGGCGATTCACCTTCTCTCCGTCACGCCCAATATTTTCCGAAAAAGCCTCTGCCGCTTACCCCGCCGCTACCCGCTCACCGCTCTTCACCGCTCTTCACCGCACTTTACCGCTCTTCGCTGACCGCTCTTCCGCCGATGTTTTGACTGATGTATGCTCACCGTCTCCCGAAAGCAGTTCATTTCCACTGCTCTACCTTCTGTAGCGCCGATCTCTTCCGCTGGTAGCTCCTTCGTCCCGCCGCTCTTTGCACGGCGCACTGTTTCCTGTCGATCGTCTCCCAACTTCATTTCCCCTGCTCCATCTTCCGTCTCGCTGATATCTTCCGCTGCTCCCAGCTTCAGCGCTGATCGTACCACCGATCTTCGCGCGCCCCGCACGGGTCTTGCCACCGCTCTGCAGTGAGTTTCTGATTTATGAATTTGGTTTGGATTTCGATTTTGATTTCCATTTTGATTTCTGTTTCGTTTTTACGATCTATGTTGGATTTTGGTTTTCATTTCCTTTGATTTCTTATATGCTTCGTTTTTACATATCTGAATCAAGCCGTTTCACCTCCGCCGATTTCCTATCGCCACTGATTGTGGTCACTGTACATCAGGACTGTGCGTTGTGGCAGCTCTCGGCATCCACAAAGTGGGCTACCTTATTCACCCGTCTTCCTCCCCGGTTCTCCTCCTCACGCAGGTAACTGCATACCTAATTTTGTGTTTAACATTTCTCCGATTAATTGGTATTGTATGCCCGAGCCTGCTGTTTGAGTGGGTTATTTTAGATCATTTTTTCATTTGGTGTGTTCCAATATTCTTGCTTCAGTATTGTTCTTCAACAATAATGATACCTGCTGAATTGTATGTCAACTTCATTTTATCCCAACTTCATTTTAACCCAAGATAAAATCTGTACACGAGAAATCCTCTCGGCTACCAGATTTCTCCGGTACAGATTTGCGAACTGAAATCCTCTTGGGTACAGATAAAACAAGTTGGTGAAATCCTCTTGGGTAGCAGATTTCTCAGGTACAGATAAACCAACTTGCAGGCGAAATCCTGTTGGGTACCATATTTCGCAGGTACAGATAAAACAAGTTGGGATAAAATGAAGATTTGGTAACTGTTATTTGCTCAATCATCATATCAGGATGTTGTGCATCATGTTATGAAGTTATTTATTCGTATCTATGCTCCAGATATGGCATAATTGTTATTGATGTGCGATTGAAGTTGGAAAACAAAATTATGAATAATGTTTACTGTAGGTATAAATTTGCACAGATACACAAAACTGAAATTTCACTATTGTTGGAAATGAAAGATTCAATATTTTTGGTTTGTGAGTTGATATGTGGACGGGAACTAATTTTGGAGTTTCAATTTTCACTGATAGCTGCAAGGACCAACAGGACGTTGTGTTGTTGTCTTCATCAATGTTGCTTCATTTTTACTGATGCTAAGTATTTCGTGTTCTCTCATGATATCTCAATTGTGCAATGCTATTATTAGTTATTATATTTCTTCTGCTTACAAAAACGTCTCTTAATCTCTATTAGTTCCTGTTATTCTTGAGTATAAGCTAGCTATTAAGATTTGGTTTACATAAATTTGGGGTGCCCCAATTCATTAGAGAATTGCCGCTGCAATTCAAACTGCAATGGAAATGTACTACCTAACAGGATTCTGGGCAGAAGATCTGAGGGAAACACCGATTTCATCACTATGGTGTGGAAACTTAATTTATTTTCTTCTACTTCTCCTTATGGTTGGAAACTCATACAAATATTTGCCTACAAAAGTGTGATTTCTGCTAAACTCCGTTCATTTGCTTTAGTTTTGCTAGAACTCAAACTTTTGAATGTCAAATTTTACATTTCAGATTTTGAGGGTGAGCAAATTGAAGGCGTCTCGCATAGAGGATTGAACCCAACTAAACTCATTAAATTCAAGTTCTTTATTTTAACTGTGTGAATTTTATATTTCTTCTCATTGTTTCGGCATCTGGCTCCTCCGCCTTGAATTTTTTGTTGATTCCCAGCCGTGGATTGGTTTAATTTTCCTCCAAATTGTTGATCCTGGACTCTGTTGAGGACTTTGAGATCCTAAAAAGCTGTAACTGTGTTTTTCTTCTCAGGTGGACATGGACGGCATTGTGGTGAGGAGAGTTATACCGTCGGACAGAAGTTGTCTCTTCAATGTTGTGGGGTAAAGCTTTGAAACTGATCCGCCTATTTCTTTAATATTCAGCAATTCCGCTTCATTTCACAGCTATCTCAAAATCTGAAGCTTCCATTTGGACGGAAAAACCCTCTCCCCGCCTTCATTTCACAGCTGATCTCAGAATATGAATCTTCCAAATAGGTTTGCTTCATGTGTAATTACAACTTTGAGATTTCCACTCTTGCTGAATTTGTTGTTCTCATTGATGTTTCATCAGATAATGTTCTTGAGCCCTTTGGAATTGATGTTGCATAAGCTTTGTCATAATGATTTATGGATATTGATTCCTCCATGAAGCAATAAAATTAATTAGCAGTAGAGGACGTAGGAACAAAATGACCTTGCAGCAGCTAGCTTTAGTATAATTAATTAGAGCAGTTAATTAATGTTAATTTGTGTGCATAATTATGGATATTGAATCCTGCACGAGGCAATATAATTAATTAGCAGCAGAGGACATAGGAACAAATTGACCTTACAGCAGCTAGCTTTAGTACAATTAATTAGAGCGACTAATTACTGTTAATTTTTGTGGATAATTAAGTGAGTAGTTTGATATAAATCTTGATGATGCCACTTCCGCAAACACCAAATCCATCTACCCCGCTCTGCGTTCCGGCGCTGCATGCAGCTTCATGCATGCCGGTTTTTAGAACCTGAAATTTCCGAATGAAAGACAGATCAATTAGACAGCCACAAAGATAAAGAGGAAGAGGGAATTGAATGATGGAGAAACACACATAAGCATTAGGCGATCTTTCCCTGCTTAGTTTCCTCCTGTCTAGCTATCATTTAACATTTCAGATTTTGAGGGTGAGCAAATTGAAGGTGTCTCGCATAGAGAATTGAACCCAACTAAACTCATCAAGTTCAGGTTCTTTATTTTAACTGTGTGAATTTTATATTTCTTCCCATTGTTTCGGCATCTGGCTCCTCCGCCTTGAATTTTTTGTTGATTCCCAGTCGTGGATTCGTTTAATTTTCCTCCAAATTGTTGATCCTGGACTCTGTTGAGGACTTTGAGATCCTGAAAAGTTGTAACTGTGTTTTTCTTCTCAGGTGGACATGGACGGCATTGTGGTGAGGAGAGTTATACCGTCGGACAGAAGTTGTCTCTTCAATGTTGTGGCGTAAAGCTTTGAAACTGATTCGCCTATTTCTTTAATATTCAGCAATTCTGCTTCATTTCACAGCTATCTCAAAATCTGAAGCTTCCATTTGGACGAAAAAACCCTCTCCCCGCCTTCAATTCACAGCTAATCTCAGAATCTGAATCTTCCAAATAGGTTTGCTTCATGTGTATTTACAACTTTGAGATTTCCACTCTTGCTGAATTTGTTGTTCCCATTGATGTGTCATCAGATAATGTTCTTGAGCCCTTTGGAATTGATGTTGCATAAGCTTTGTCATAATGATTTATGGATATTGATTCCTCCATGAAGCAATAAAATTAATTAGTCGTAGAGGACGTAGGAACAAAATGACCTTGCAGCAGCTAGCTTTAGTATAATTAATTAGAGCAGCTAATTAATGTTAATTTGTGTGCATAATTATGGATATTGAATCTTGCACGAGGCAATACAATTAATTAGCAGCAGAGGACATATGATCAAACTGACCTTACATCAGCTAGCTTTAGTATAATTAATTAGAGCGGCTAATTACTGTTAATTTTTGTGGATAATTAAGTGTGTAGTTTGATATAAATCTTGATGATGCCACTTCCGCAAACACCAAATCCATCTACCCCGCTCTGCGGCCCGGCGCTGCATGCAGCTTCATGCATGCCGGTTTTTGGAACCTGAAATTTCTGAATGAAAGACAGATCAATTAGACAGCCACAATGATAAAGAGGAAGAGGGAATTGAATGATGGAGAAACACACACAAGCATTAGGCGATCTTTCCCTACTTAGTTTCCTCCCGTCTAGCTATCATTTAACATTTTGATATATGTTTCTTATTATGCACAATTTGACATAGCAATTATTAGATATCTTGGTGGTTCCTTCCCTGCAGTATTCAACAAGCACCTCCTTGGCTTCGCATCTTCAGCACAGATAAACCTGTTATTATTTTCCTTACTTTTACACTATCAACTATGTCAATATTTATATACTAATTACTACATCCCAAATTTTGCTATGTCAGTATCGCAACTCGATTTTTGTTCTTGCCTTCGCATATTCATATATATATATATATATATATATATATATATATATATATATATATATATATATATATATATATATATATATCTATATATATATATATATCTACTATTAATAAGCGTGTTCCTCTTCTCTCCGTCACGGAAGTCAATTCCCACAAAAATCCCCGCCGCTACCCGCACCATGCGTCGCCTGCCCTGTCCAACCCTTCACCGCTCTTCCATGTCGTCGGTCACGGCGATATTTTGCCGAATCTGCCCCTCCGACGCTTCCACTTCGTGCTACTTTTTGTGCAATCGACAGTGCAGCTCATATTTTTGCTGCTTAAGGGGACAACGCCACGAATCCTTGCTTATTTTAAAGCCCCGACCATCTTCCCTAACCCTATTTGCGATCGCAACAAAAGCCCGCAGTTGCTCCTCTTCGCGTGCCGAGCGCCATCTCATCTCTGTCGTTGCCCCATCGCCAGAGAAGATCTCTGGGAGAAGTGTCGTTGCCGGTCTCCAATTATCGACTCGCCGTCACGCTTATTTTAAAGCCCCGACCATCTTCCTTAACCCTATTCGCGATCGCAACAAAAGCGCGCAGTTCCTCCTCTTCGCGCGCCGAGCGCCATCTCATCTCCCTTGTTGCCCCATCGCCGGAGACGATCTCTGGGAGAAGTGTCGTCTCCGGTCTTCAATCATCGACTCGCCGTCGTTATATCCGTCGGCTAAGGCTTCCTCCTCCGCTGCTCTCTCTTCTGCGACTCGGCCTTCTAAGGTCTGGCGTCTTCAACTGACGTACCTCTCTATTCCGCACCGTGTCGGTAAGTTCCCTAAAAATAATTTTCTGTTGCGGCTTCCTCCTCCAAAGCTCTGTTACGCACCTTGCAGTTTTCTCATATGTGCATTTTTCCCTTTTTCGTTTAATTCTGCCTTGCTTCAGCTGCCACCGGTGCTTTATATTCAGTTCTCCCTTTGAAGAGCAGCTGCTTCCACCCGTGCTTCAGCGAAAAAATTGTTGGTGTTTGTTACCCTTCTTAGTCTCAATTAAAGTTGTTTGAGATGGTATATCTCTCTATCCTAATCTGTTTTTGATGTCATGAATTTATTTGTTTACGTTTGTAGATTTTGTCTCCTTTTGCCTATAATATGCACATAACCTATACTATTATTCAGAACTATATAGTTCGCTTCGTAGTGATTAACGACTAAATTAGCGGTAGATATTGATTTGTTTGAACTGACTTAATTGCTGAATTATATTTCTTAATTTGAAGCAGTTTGAGATGGTATCTCTCTCTCTATCCTACTCTGGTTTTGATGTTATGAATTTATTTGTTTACTTTTGTAGCTTTTGTCTCATTTTGCTAATCTGGTTTTGATGTTATAAATTTATTGCAAAAATCTCCATGCTGTCAATTGACCGATCAAATACTGAATCATCAATTCATCTCAAAGTAGTCTGACTATAAATTCAGTGGGTTGGTATTCCTGTTTCTCTTATCCTCTGTTTTATTTTTCTTGCTGCCCACAATGTTATATGTGCAGTTTGAGTCAATTTGGGATAAATATTTCACTGTTTGCATATTTTTGAATATTATTAATACTATATTGAAGTTTTATATGAATTGAGGTAATAATCTAAAGATGTTTTAGAATGTTTTAATGTGTGCTTCCAAAGTGAAAAGACAAATAGAAAGTGTTTAAAAGTAAAGAAAAATTGATTGACAAGTACATAGACTTTATAAATAAGAAATTTACAATCAAACAGTGACTGACCGAATTTGGTTATCTGAATTGAAATTGGAGATCCAACATCAATGAAGATGGAATGGAATGTAATAATGAAGCTGGAATGGAATCAAATTGAAATTGGAGATCCAATTCAAGAGCAAATACAATGGACAGAATATGGCGTCGCACAATACACTGTCGCGCGTAGCTGTCAGGCTTACCGCGTGGCCCATGGCCATTGATATGGGATGAGAGGGGTTGACAACCTTCAAGCTGAGAGGAGGCATGGTCTTCAGCTGGAGGGGCAGAGGTGTTTCCTCGATGAGAGCATTAGAATAGCACAGTGGAGTGGACACATTCAACTACAATTGTGTTCTCACAGGTCAAAGAAGTCTGAGAATGATGGTGCACGGCGGCACCATTTTCAATGGCTATACATTTACTGAGAAGAAATGACGTGCATAATATAGATCAACTTCTCTCTTCATAATCAATTATTTTAAAATTGGATGTGTATATTGTGGTGAGAAAATATACATGTTGTTCATCTAATAATACCACGTTTGTGTTCCAGTTGGATCTACGCTGCTTTGATAAACTGTTAGATCATATGAATCTAATCTGAAACCAACTGATTTTAAGTTGACTGCTGGCATTAGAGAAGGCTAGGGCCAAGAACGTGTTGAGCATTTAATTCCACAATGAAAAAAATATAGTCATCCCGCCACTTATATCCAATTAATTCAACAATGAAAATTTCTAGACTACATTATTACTGTCTTCCTCCGATATTTTATTTTTAATTTTTGATTGTGTAATACTTATTTTGCTTCAGGATTTTGGAGAGAGCATACAATGTGGCTCTACTGCTGAAACATTGACGGTATGGATGAATTGAGACTACTCTTTAGTCTTGGATTACCGTGATTATGAGTAGTTTTTTGCGAGTTAATCTTCCCCGACTGTTCACCGATTTTAAAAACAATACGTGTTTTGTTTGTTTTGTTTTTTATTCACGAATCATTGATTTGGAGATGATAAGAATTGTTTAACTTCTGTGGTTTCTTTCGCTGCTTTTTCTTTGGCACTTCAACCACTATGATGATTATTAGTGCACATAAGCATGTCATGGACGCTACTGATGCTTGCGGTGCCGAGCTGGTGAATTGCGTTAAAGAGGGGCCTGCTGCTATGCGGCCGAAGCCCGCCTGGAGCATCAAGCACGGGCGAAGCCCGTGAGCAGGCGGGCGAAGCCCGCCTGTTGCGGCCGAAGGCCGCCCGAGAGCATCGAGCATGGGTGTATCCCGTGCGAAGATGCTCGTTATATATAAAGATGAACATATATTATATATAAAATTGAACATGATCAGTGACAGAACTAGGATTTTTCTGTATTTTTAACACTAATTAAAAGTTAAATAAAAATGATATTTCTTTCATTTAAAACATCAAAATGAATGAATGTTTGAACAATGATTGTTGCGGTCTAACTCGACGCTCCCAAATCAGTCCAAATTCGAACGTCTTAGCTCGGGAGCGGTCGAGCACACAATCTGTCAAAAAGTATGTACACAGTGCGATTTTGACGTAGAAAAACCCCTCAACTAGGTAAAAAATCACGTGATCGGGTATGTGACGTTCGAACTCCACTATCTGCTTGTGGTTACAACTTTCACCGAGAATCGAGAGCGACGGGCCGCTTCTCATTGCACTTTGGAGGTAAGAGAGAGAATTGCTGGCTCGTGGCGGGCAACAGGCTGCTCCGCATGAGACTTGTTTGCAGGGAGGACGTGACTGAAGAGAGGAACTTCCTTCTCGATGTTTGTCGAGGATCTAGACGGGTTTTGATGAGGCAGCTGCGACTTGAAGATGGCTCGGAGGTGACTTGAATGCGGCTTAAAGATGGCTTGAATGCGGCTTGAAGATGACTTGAAGGCGGTTCGTATGAGGAATCTAGCAGAGCTCTGACCTGAGAAAAAAGAAAGTTGTAGGGCGAAAAGGTGAGAAATGAGGAGGTATGAGGCCACTTTTATAGCTTTCAGGAGGTGGTTACGGTGCTTATGCGGCTATCTGCGCACTGTAACCACCCACATAATCATTTTTTGTATAGTTAAGGATGTGTATTTTTGTCATCAAATCTGTTATTCGCACACCGATATTTTAATTAAAATATTCTCACACTAAACATGATGGTTAATGGGTGGTTATGCATAAGATGGACGACGATGATCCCGCCGGAGAGATCGAACGGCGGGGAAGGGCTGCCATGGAAGGATGACCAAATCGCTGGCGATGTTTACCGGTGAAGGGAGTTGCGGCCGGCGAGCCGTTTGGCCATGACGGGAGGGCTCGCGGCCTGCTGCGAGAGGCGGGACGGTTGGGCGCGGCCGGCCGCCCCAGCGGCCCCTCGCGACCGTGGGAGGGGCGCGAGAGGCGGGGCAGTCGGGCGAGGCCGACCACCCGGGGGGCGCCTCACGGCCCGCCGCCCGAATGGTGCCTTGCGGTCGCGGGAGGCGTGGTAGCTAGGCGCCGTCGGCCACCGTCGGCGTGATGATGCCAGTTGTCGGCATGTGTGCGTAGCGGGATCTCGCGCACCGATTGAGCGTACCGATCACGTGCGCGGCGATCAAACACATGATCTCTACTATTTTTGTGGAGATCATGGATGAGTGGGCTATGTGCACCCCAATTCCTCCATAAAAGGAGTTCATCCATATCAATGATCTTATAAATTAGGTCATGGGACCTAGAGATTATAACATGTCCCATAATTTTTGGATCTCTTTAGATTTTAAACTCGAAATGAGATCTAAAAAATTCTCCAAAGATGATATTCTGGAGATCCAAATGATCTATGAAGACAAAAATAATTATTTGGGAGTTATCATTCTTAACATTAAACATGAGTGAAAAGTTAAAGGAGATAAAGAATTCAAATAAGGGCGTAAGGGCATTGTTGGTTGACTGATTTGCTGCAACTCAATAGTGGAAAAAATCTTAACACAGAGTCGCTGGTGTAACACTTCAATCCGTCACATGAAATATAACAAAGGGTCCGGTCGGGGCCCCACATCATATTCCACAGACAGTCGGGGGAGTTACATGTTAATATCAAGAGAGCAAACGAATCATAACTCAAAGCATTCTAGTGAAAGCTTCAGGGGTTAAATTTGAACTCAATACATGAGAATATCCACTAGTATATAAAACAGGAATGTCTTACAAAATGCACAAAACATTACAGCCTTAAGACGTTACAACTGTTTCTTTTACAAAATATGTTTTCATACATCGGCACACAGACTAGCCACATATAAAACAGTAAAAGTTCGCCTTTAGGCCTTCGTGGGCCAGCCAATTGCAGCATAAGGGACTTTAGCCCGCTACTTTCCACTTGGCTCTCCAGCACCTGCATAGCACGACCCACCAAAATGTGGCAAACAAAGCAACGATCAACATTAACTAATCAATTTATAACGACCTCACCCCTCACTAGGGGGGGGGGGGGTTCCCCATCCCTGCAAGCAACAACATATATATATAGTTTAATAATTCAAAATTACAAAAACAATTTAAAGTTACAAATATATCTATATATATAGTTTAACAGTAAAAAATTACAAAACAATATTATATATATATAATTGTAATATATATTATATAATACATATTATATAATATATATTATATAATATATATATATATATATATATATATATATATATATATATATATATATATATATATATATTATAGTTTAACAGTAAAATAACTTATAAAAAAATATTATATATACGAGCATTTTCGCACAGGCTGCGCCCGTGCTCGATTCTCTCGGGTGGCCTTTGACTGCAACAGGCAAGCTTCGCCCGCCTACGCACGGGCTTCGCCCGTGCTTTATGCTTCGAGTGGTCTTTCGCCCGCTTCCATGCAATCCACCATTTCGGCGCCGCACCCGCCACTCGCGGTGTAACACCCCCTATCCGTCGCATAGCATATAACAGTAGGTCCGGCCGGGGCCCGACGCCATATACCACAGACAGACCGGGTGGTTACTTATGGAAACCATCCAACCAATCTCAACGTCCTACACAGAGCATTCTAGCGGAAGCAGTTTATATAAGTTGCAAAATAAGAACCCAGCAATAAGCATGAATGTCCACTAACAAGATAACAGGAATGTTATTACAAAATACTCAAAAGTCGGCCTTAAGGCCTTACAAAATGTTTCACTTGTCTTTTACATGGTTTACAAACCTCGGCGCGCAGGCCGGCCATACATGAATAAAACATAAAACATTTCCACTTGGGCCTTCGAGGGCCAGCTTCGCAAAAAGGGCTTTAGCCCGCTATTGACCGCTTGGTCCAGCTGCACCTGCAAGCAAACAAACTACCGCACGGTGGCAAACAAGGCAACGGTCAGCAATGCTGACCAAATTATAACGATCCCGCCCCCAACTCGGGGCGGCGATGCTCCTTCCCTGCATTTCATTAGCATAAGCGAGCAATTTATAACCATAGCCATATCATCACAGACGTTGGCTCGCACGGCCACACGCCCCGTGCACTCAGGGCACATTCTCGGTGAACCGGTCGATGTCACGACAATTAAAGCCATTAACATTCCGGACTCACCACCGCCACTTAGACGGCCATTCCTATGAGCAATTCGTCTTCATGGTATTGGTCACGTCAATTTAAGCCATCGACCACCGAAGACTCACATCTATGCCAACGGCGAGTGCCATGTACCTTTAGGTCTCTCTAACCCGAACGACATAAAGCGGGTACGGCTCCATCTAACCCGTGCTCACATCGCAACGGCAATTTAAGCCATCTGCGCGGGTCAAACTTTCACTGATTCCCATTCTACCACAAATCACATAACCCCGTTATGTTCAAGTTGGCTCTCAGGCCACCAAGTTGGCAAGACCTCGTGTCCGCCCAGTTTTCCGGGTGCACCTTTGGGTTAGTCCCCAAGGCTCCCTGCTGCAATCTACCGCGTAGAAAACCCGAAAACACCAAATAGCACGGAGTCTTCTCCGGCCTTATGCAATGCAACATCACCGATCCGAACTACATGTCCGGGTAGGCTTCAACCAAAATGCCTATGTCCGTTCTCGCATACGGACGCTAAACAACGGGGACTTTACATATCTACCCGAAGGAACGCCTCCAACTCTCCGCAAACTCGCGAGAGCGGGCTTCCTATGCAAAGAAAGAGAGCGACTCATGCTCAAGTTGAGGATCGTTACCCTTGCGGTCCTCTTTGGCGTCATCGAAAAGTAATCGGATGGAAATCACCGCACTTGCGTTGCCTCCGTGGATCCGGAGTCGGCTTGCGATTCGGAGCTCCGAAGCTCCTCCAATGGCGGATCTAGCTCCTCTTCTTCTTGCCTTAGCTCTTCTTTCTCCAAGGGTTTGGAGAGAGAACAAGTGGAAAAAGTGAGGGTTTTCTAAGTCAAAACCCGGGTATATCCCTTCAGGAACAACCCCCAGCCGTTGGATCTTCAGTCAAAGAAATGAACGGCTTCGATTCGGGACTGAAATGCCCAATCTGGACCGAACACGGCCTGGCACACGCCCGTGTCCAGGGCCGTGTGCCTCATTCGCCGTCAAAATCGAATCACCTGGAACCTCACACGGGTATCGAACACGCCCGTGTTCGAGCTGACACGCCCGTGTTCCATCTGACACGGCCGTGTAGCTGGCCGTGTACCCCATGATTTTCTCCCGTTTTCAACCCGAGCACTGCACGGGTTCTAGGACACGCCCGTGTCCTTGCCCGTGTCACCTTGACACGCCTGGGCTCCAGGCCGTGTACAAGGTCTCGGCACTTCGCGGCTAAGTGTCGACACGGGTCGACACGCCCTGCGACACGCCCGTGTCGCAGGCCGTGTGCCATGACTCGACACACTGTCGACACCAAAGTGTCGACTTCGCGGGGCGAGTGTCGACACGGGTTGACACGCCCTGCGACACGCCCGTGTCGCAGGCCGTGTGCCGTGTCTCGACACAACGTCGAAGCACTGTGTCGACTTCACGGCTAAGTGTCGACACGGGTCGACACGCCCTGCGACACGCCCGTGTCGCAGGCCGTGTGCCCGGTCTCGACACAATGTCGAGACCAAAGTGTCGACTTCACGCCTTAGTGTCGACACAGGCTGGACACGCCCTGGGACACGCCCGTGTCCCAGGCCGTGTGCCTGCAGCCAGAACTCAAACTGGCCCAAATTATTCCCCTCTGCTCCTTTGAGTTTCGGGGCGTTACAACTCTACCCCTCTTAAAAGGATTTCGCCCACGAAATTACATAAAGGGAAAAACATGTACAAAACTAAAATTTGTACCTGAGCGGAACAACTCCGGATATTCGTCAAGCATCGTCTGCTCTCGCTCCCAAGAGAGCTCCTCACGACCGCAATTGTCCCACCGGACTTTGACCATCCTGATCTCTTTATTGCGTAGCCGCTTGACCTCCGAGTCCTCAATCCGCACGGGCTTGACTTTTGTCGTTAGCCCACTATCCACCGGCACTTGATTGGCCGCGATCACTTGCGTAGGCTCTTGCACCGCCTTCCGAAGCACCGAAATATGGAATACATCATGTAATCCACTTAGCTCCACTGAAAGCTTCAGCCGATAGGCCGCTTCTCCTACTCGCTCCAGAACCTCGAACGGTCCAAGGTACCTCGGGCTTAGCTTTTTCAATCGCCGCACCCGCGAGACACCCTTGAACGGCTTGATCTTCAAGTATACATAATCGCCCACAGCGAACTCCACGTTCCTGTGCTTGGCATTATAGTACTTTGCTTGCCGGTCCTGAGCGATGAGTAACCTCTCCCGAACGGTTCTCACCAAAGAAGTAGCATCATCCACTTCCGATCGCTTATACAACTTCGACTCGCCCGTTTCTAACCAAGACAACGGCGTGCGACATCTTCTACCATATAGGGCCTCGAAAGGCGCCATCTGAATACTTGCTTGGTAGCTGTTGTTGTATGCGAACTCCACCAAATAAAGGTGGTCCTCCCATTGCTTTCCAAAGTCCAAGACACACATGCGAAGCATGTCTTCCATCGTTCTATTGACCCTCTCGGTCTGCCCATCCGTTTGCGGATGGAAGGCTGTGCTAAACTTCAGCTTTGTTCCCAACATTTGCTGCACCAGCCTCCAATCATTGGACGTGAACCGCCCATCACGGTCACTCACGATGCTACGGGGCACACCATGAAGCCGCACTATGTTATCCACATAAAGCTTTGCCAGCTTCTCCACCGGATCATCCTTCCTATGCGGAATAAAATGTGACACCTTTGTTAATCGATCGACCACCACCCAAATGGCGTCGTTCCCCTTCTGCGACCTTGGCAAACCATGCACAAAGTCCATAGAGATGTCGTCGAATTTCCACTCCGGAATAGGCAAGGACTTAAGAAATCCTCCCGGCTTTTGGCACTCCGCCTTTACCAAGGCGCAAGTTTGGCACTTCGCTACATATAGCGCCACATCCTTTTTCAAGCCCGGCCACCAAAACAGTTTCTTAACATCACGGTACATCTTCGTGCTCCCCGGGTGAATCGAGTACTTGGTATGGTGCGCCTCGTACAACAACTCCACCCGTAAACTGCCCACACTTGGGACGCACAAACGACCGTCTTTCCACAGCAATCCGTCCTCCACAACGAATTGGGAATTTGACCCATCCAGAGCCTCTATCATGAACTGCTTCATATGAGCATCCATATCCAAAGCCTGCCGAATCCGATCAGCCAGGTCATATTGGACTTCAGTCCAATTCAGCACTGCTTCAGCACTAGATTGTCTATCCACACAAACAATCTCCAACGCCTCCAGCTCCTGCACCAACCGCTCATCATGCACTGATAGCCAATTCGCTTGAGCTGGGGCTCGGCGGCTCAACGCGTCCGCAACAGCATTCCCTTTGCCAGGCACGTAGTGGATCTTGAAAGTATAGTCCCCCAGGAACTCCATCCACCTACGCTGCCGCATATTCAGATCTTTCTGATCAATCAGGTACTTTAGACTCTTGTGATCGGTGTAGATATCAATCTTCACACCGTACAAATAGTGTCTCCACAGCTTCAAGGCAAAAATCACGGCCGCCAACTCCAAGTCGTGGACCGGATAATTCCTCTCGTGCACTTTTAGCTGTCTCGAGCCATAAGCTATTACGCTTGCCGTGCTGCAATAGCACGCAACCTAAACCGCTGCCCGAAGCATCGCTATATATCTCATAGCCTTCGGTTCCAACCGGCGAACTCAGCACAGGCGCCGTGGTCAACCGACACTTTAACTCCTCAAAAGCTCGCGCGCACTCCGGCGTCCAAATGAACTTATGATCCTTCCTCGTCAAAGTAGTGAGAGGTAACGCTATCCGCGAGAAGTTCTCTACGAAGCGCCTATAATAACTGGCAAGCCCCAAAAAGCTCCGGACATCTGCTACCGTAGCAAGCTCAGGCCACTCCCGTATCGCAACAATCTTCGCCGGATCCACCGCAATACCCTCTCCACTCACTATATGCCCGAGGAACGCCACTGAGGATAGCCAAAACTCGCACTTCGAGAACTTGGCATACAACTGGTTTCTCCTGAGTGTCTCCAACACCAAATGGAGATGCTTGAAGTGATCCTCCTCACTTTGCGAGTACACCAAAATATCGTCGATGAAGACGATCACGAAATGGTCTAGGTACTCCCTGAACGTTCTGTTCATCAAATCCATGAACACTGACGGCGCATTAGTCAGCCCAAACGGCATGACCGTAAACTCATAATGCCCGTATCTCGTACTAAACGCTGTCTTCGGGATATCACTCTCCCTTATCCGCAGCTGATAGTACCCAGACTTGAGATCTAACTTCGAGTACACCGTCGACCCGACTAACTGATCGAAGAGATCATCAATCCGGGGGATCGGGTACTTGTTCTTCTCGGTCAGCTTGTTTAGCTCCCGATAATCAATACACAACCTCAAGCTTCCGTCCTTCTTCTTAACAAAGAGGACCGGTGCGCTCCAAGGCGAAGAACTCGGGCGCACATACCCTTGCTCCAACAACTCTTGTAGTTGAACTTTCAGCTCCGCCATTTCCTTAGGCGCTAGCCGATACGGAGATCGTGACACAGGCTTTGCACCTGGTACTAGCTCGATCGTAAAATCTATCTCCCGTTGAGGCGGGGCTCCAGGAAGATCTGCGGGGAACACATCAGGGTATTCCGATACCACTGAAATACAATCCAACGCGGGCTTCGGCTTTGCAACCTCCACTAGTGTAAAGAACAGTTCTGCTCCAGCACGAACCGCCTTCACCACCTGAAGAGCAGACATCAACGTCTTGCTCGACCCCTTCAAGCCCGTAAACGTCGTCTCACGACTTGCTCCCAGCTTTACTTCCTTGCTACCGCAATCTATATGGGCCTGCTGCTCCGAGAGCCAGTCCATGCCAAATATGACGTCGAACTCCACCAACGGAAGTAAGG
This sequence comes from Platanthera guangdongensis, assembly GCA_039583875.1. Taxonomy (NCBI): domain Eukaryota; kingdom Viridiplantae; phylum Streptophyta; class Magnoliopsida; order Asparagales; family Orchidaceae; genus Platanthera; species Platanthera guangdongensis. Next base: position 186,260,905 of record CM077152.1, read on the forward strand.
ACGCCCGCAGGTCAAACTCCTGCTCTCCAATACGAGTCTTAACCTCGCAGATTCTATCCGCTCGCATCGAACACCCATTTGGCAACAACACATCCAACTTATCCTTCGCCATCGAAGAAGGGACTCCGATGCGTAATATAAAGCCTTCAGACAAGAAGGAGTGTGAAGCTCCCGTATCAAAGAGTGCTCGTGCCGGATTTTCACAAATCAACACAAATCCTAAACAAGTAGTGGTAAGGTAACATGTGCATAACAAGCATATAAAGGAATTGACTTGCTATAAATTAAACCGTACATGTCACCACATCAGCTTGTTTAATGGCCTCCTGTTGGCCAAGATTGTAAACCCTTGGTTGGGCCGGAGCATAATGGGATGCGGTCGATTCCACCGCCTTGCCCTTCTCTTCATAAGTAGCTCCAGGCCTCCTTTCGGACTTAGGACGTCCGCTCCAACAATCACGGGCAAAGTGCCCCGTCTTTCCACACGTAAAGCACGCACCCGGGGTCCGACCCGTAGTCGCCCCAGAAGCGCCAGAAGGAGCTGGACCCGAAGTCCTAGGCTTCTTGAAAGTCCTCCGATAGCCTGACTTTGAAGTAGTCGGCACTCTGAACTCAGATTTCTTTTCACCCAAGCTTTTCTTCGCTTGTACACTCTTCATGTCCTTCTCCAAGGACCGGGCAGTATTGACCAAGGTTAAGAAACCCTGCGTCATTGGCCCCGACAGTAACAGTCTCAGCTCATCCCTCAAGCCTTCATAAAAACGATTAGTCTTGCGCTCCTCATCCATGATGGTAGAGCTAGCATAACGACTCAACCGCGTAAACTCGTGGAGATATTCATCCACACTCCTCTCACCCTGCACCAACTTCAGGAATTCATTCTCCATTGAAATCCTCTGAGTCGAAGGGAGGTATCTTGCCAAGAACAATTCCGAGAACTCTTCCATCGGAACGTCTATCAGTTGTCTACCTCGCAGATGATGCAGTTCCAAACCTTCCCACCACATCCTTGCTTCACCGTCCAGCAGGAACGTAGCAATGGTGGTCATCTGCCACTCCTCCGTCTCCGTCGCTGTCATGACTCTCTTCACCCTAGAGAGCCAGTCTTCAGCTTGAGATGGGGTTCCCAACCCCGAGAATAACGGAGGGTTAAAGCTCATTACATGCTTCAACTGCCTCTCAGTCGCCCTCCTTGGCACTATTGGTTCTACAACCACTTGCTCCATCCTCCTCGGCTCAGCCTCTTGAAGAGGTACTTGCTCCATCACAGGAGCGGGCTGCTGCGCTTGCCTCCCAGGCTGCGCATTGATCACGGCCAACACCGCTTCAGCCACCAATCTTATATTTTCAGCCGACAAAGGTGTTGCGGGAGCAACTTCCGGTGCACTACTTGCCTCAGAAACTCGGCGTTCTGACGGCCCAATGCCACTTCGAGTCACCTATAGTGGTACAAAACACCGTTAAGCGACCAAATAAATTGCAAACAGCAATTATAGGAACACGCAGGTTCCTCAAACACGAGTATTTTCATTCCTAAGTGGACATTCATGGGTTCTTTTTACGGTTATAATGATGACGCACACAATGTGCTCACCACCCCTTAAAAAGAATTCGCCCACGAATTCAATTCAAGCCCAACCAAAACCAGTAGTCTGATACCAAATTGTAACACCCCCTATCCGTCGCATAGCATATAACAGTAGGTCCGGCCGGGGCCCGACGCCATATACCACAGACAGACCGGGTGGTTACTTATGGAAACCATCCAACCAATCTCAACGTCCTACACAGAACATTCTAGCGGAAGCAGTTTATATAAGTTGCAAAATAAGAACCCAGCAATAAGCATGAATGTCCACTAACAAGATAACAGGAATGTTATTACAAAATACTCAAAAGTCGGCCTTAAGGCCTTACAAAATGTTTCACTTGTCTTTTACATGGTTTACAAACCTCGGCGCGCAGGCCGGCCATACATGAATAAAACATAAAACATTTCCACTTGGGCCTTCGAGGGCCAGCTTCGCAAAAAGGGCTTTAGCCCGCTATTGACCGCTTGGTCCAGCTGCACCTGCAAGCAAACAAACCACCGCACGGTGGCAAACAAGGCAACGGTCAGCAATGCTGACCAAATTATAACGATCCCGCCCCCAACTCGGGGCGGCGATGCTCCTTCCCTGCATTTCATTAGCATAAGCGAGCAATTTATAACCATAGCCATATCATCACAGGCGTTGGCTCGCACGGCCACACGCCCCGTGCACTCAGGGCACATTCTCGGTGAACCGGTCGATGTCACGACAATTAAAGCCATTAACATTCCGGACTCACCACCGCCACTTAGACGGCCATTCCTATGAGCAATTCGTCTTCATGGTATTGGTCACGTCAATTTAAGCCATCGACCACCGAAGACTCACATCTATGCCAACGGCGAGTGCCATGTACCTTTAGGTCTCTCTAACCCGAACGACATAAAGCGGGTACGGCTCCATCTAACCCGTGCTCACATCGCAACGACAATTTAAGCCATCTGCGCGGGTCAAACTTTCACCGATTCCCATTCTACCACAAATCACATAACCCCGTTATGTTCAAGTTGGCTCTCAGGCCACCAAGTTGGCAAGACCTCGTGTCCGCCCAGTTTTCCGGGTGCACCTTTGGGTTAGTCCCCAAGGCTCCCTGCTGCAATCTACCGCGTAGAAAACCCGAAAACACCAAATAGCACGGAGTCTTCTCCGGCCTTATGCAATGCAACATCACCGATCCGAACTACATGTCCGGGTAGGCTTCAACCAAAATGCCTATGTCCGTTCTCGCATACGGACGCTAAACAACGGGGACTTTACATATCTACCCGAAGGAACGCCTCCAACTCTCCGCAAACTCGCGAGAGCGGGCTTCCTATGCAAAGAAAGAGAGCGACTCATGCTCAAGTTGAGGATCGTTACCCTTGCGGTCCTCTTTGGCGCCATCGAAAAGTAATCGGATGGAAATCACCGCACTTGCGTTGCCTCCGTGGATCCGAAGTCGGCTTGCGATTCGGAGCTCCGAAGCTCCTCCAATGGCGGATCTAGCTCCTCTTCTTCTTGCCTTAGCTCTTCTTTCTCCAAGGGTTTGGAGAGAGAACAAGTGGAAAAAGTGAGGGTTTTCTAAGTCAAAACCCGGGTATATCCCTTCAGGAACAACCCCCAGCCGTTGGATCTTCAGTCAAAGAAATGAACGGCTTCGATTCGGGACTGAAATGCCCAATCTGGACCGAACACGGCCTGGCACACGCCCGTGTCCAGGGCCGTGTGCCTCATTCGCCGTCAAAATCGAATCACCTGGAACCTCACACGGGTATCGAACACGCCCGTGTTCGAGCTGACACGCCCGTGTTCCATCTGACACGGCCGTGTAGCTGGCCGTGTACCCCATGATTTTCTCCCGTTTTCAACCCGAGCACTGCACGGGTTCTAGGACACGCCCGTGTCCTTGCCCGTGTCACCTTGACACGCCTGGGCTCCAGGCCGTGTACAAGGTCTCGGCACTTCGCGGCTAAGTGTCGACACGGGTCGACACGCCCTGCGACACGCCCGTGTCGCAGGCCGTGTGCCATGACTCGACACACTGTCGACACCAAAGTGTCGACTTCGCGGGGCGAGTGTCGACACGGGTTGACACGCCCTGCGACACGCCCGTGTCGCAGGCCGTGTGCCGTGTCTCGACACAACGTCGAAGCACTGTGTCGACTTCACGGCTAAGTGTCGACACGGGTCGACACGCCCTGCGACACGCCCGTGTCGCAGGCCGTGTGCCCGGTCTCGACACAATGTCGAGACCAAAGTGTCGACTTCACGCCTTAGTGTCGACACAGGCTGGACACTCCCTGGGACACGCCCGTGTCCCAGGCCGTGTGCCTGCAGCCAGAACTCAAACTGGCCCAAATTATTCCCCTCTGCTCCTTTGAGTTTCGGGGCGTTACACGCGGACCCCCAAAGCAAAATTATTCCGATTCGGACTCCGGGGGCTGCGAGGGGCGGGTGCGGCGCCGAGATAGTGAATTGCGCGGAAGCGGGCGAAGCCCGCTTCTATGCGGTCGAAGACCACCCGAAGCATAAAGCAACGACGAAGCCCGTGCGCAGGGGGGCGAAGCCCGCCTGTTGCGGCCGAAAGCCGTCTGAGAGCATCGACACGGGTATAGCCCGTGCGAAGATGTTCGTATGTATATATATATATATATATATATATCTGTGTGTGTGTGTTTGGAATATATAAGCTTAAGTTTTTTTAAGCATAAAAAAAACTTGAGCTGATTCTCTCATAATACATGTCGGAATTAGACAAATAATATATATATTTTGCAGTCAAGAGTGAGATATACAACTTTTATGTTGAACATTTTTCCAAAATTTGCACGGTTTAGCCGGAATTTGGCCCTGAAGGTTGTTGTCTCAAATTTTAAAATTTATTATTATTATATTCATTTCGAGTCATCAGCATTTCGGGCGAGATTCCAGCCAAACCGTGCTAATTTTGAAAGAATGTTAAACATGAAAGTTTTAGACTTCGTTCTTGGCTATAAAATGCATATATTATATGCGTAATTCTGACATGTATTATGGGAGAATCAGCTCAATCTTTTTTGACTTAAAAAAGCTTGAGCTTATATATGTTATTCTGTATATATATTTGGCAATTGGAACATGCAATTTAAGCATCATTCGCCACAGACGCAGACTCAATTGACCACACGTCCTGTGTACTCAGGGCACATTCTCGGTGTATCGGATCTCCCGGGTACCACCACCATCCACAGTCCTACACTTGATGGTCAAACTTGAGCATTTCTCTTTTCTTCATATGAGTCGACAAAGTCAAAGGAGTTCTACTTTCAGATGCAATCCAGTGACCCACTCCAAGTCGCTCGTCATAAGGTGGGTGCCTGTTAGCCAAAGCTCATTGCTCAAACCATCATGCGCCGAAAGCCGAAACCTTCATGACTGTGACATGATGCGGGTCAGCGTCCCCCTTGTGCCCAAGCAGAACTATTTAAGTTCTCGCTAATAAACCGCAAAACTTTTTAAATCCTCGCGCATATATCATACACAGATATTAAGTAAAGGCCCTCAGGTCTCCCAGAGATAGGCCACATACAAATATAACTCACTGGAAGCTATCGCTGACGGTAGCACTACCGCCGCGCGGTAGGGACAAAAATCACTTCTTCCCCCATTTTTGAGTGTTTTCCTGGAGATCATCTTCAGTACTTCACTGTAGCATCCTGCACACCCCCATACCCCAGATTATACATGTTTATCCATACATTTTATCCACGAAGTCTTCTCGGGCATGCAATACAATTCATCACCAATCCAGATCAACCTGTCCAGATGGGCTTCACACAACATGTCTATTCCGTACTTCGATTTTCGGATCTATATACAAGTATAGCGGAGATCACAATGATTTACCAGCTGGATCTATATACATTTTATCCACGAAGTCTTCTCGGGCACGCAATACAATTCATCACCAATCCAGATCAACCTGTCCAGATGGGCTATACACAACATGTCTATTCCGTACTTCGATTTTCGGATCTATATACAAGTAAAGCGAAGATCACAATGATCACAATGATTTACAGTCAAAGGATGGTCTATCCATCTCTCAGTCTAAGTTCACCAAGCAGTTAATTAAAAAATTTGGAATGGAGAATGCCTCCATAATGAAAACTTCTATGGGGTCAAATGTGTCAATACACAAAGATGAGATAGGGAAACCTGTTAATGAAACCTTGTATAGAGGCTTAATTGGCTCCCTCCTCTACCTTACTACAAGTAGGCCAAACATTATGTATGCAACATGTGTTTATGCTAGATACCAGGCTAGCCCTATGAAATCTCATTATTCTGCAGCAAAAAGAATTTCGAGATATCTCAAGGGCAGACCTGATCTTGGTTTATGGTGTTGATGCGAAAGTGGCACCAACATGTAATGGTGTTCGAACTCACTGGGAATGATGGAGGTGGTTGATGAGGAACTGTCGAGCAGCCGGTTACTTTGACGGTTATGATTAGAGGTTGATGCCGAGAGAGGAGAGGAGAAGAGAAGAAGAGGGGCTGCTTGTAGCGACAACATCAGACTTCGCTCGCCGCAGCTTGAATGACACTATTGCGATGGGCTTTCCTTTGATTATGAATCAGTGTTACAACTTGAGTTCCTCCTTTACATAAAAAAAATATAAAGGGTACAAGGAGAATCTGGCGGCTAGAAGGAAGAAATTGTCAGAGGCTGCGCAGGCTGAGCGAGTTGGTCGGTAGACTGCACGAAAAGCTGTTCCCACTACTCGCTGCCATAGGCCGAGTGGGCTGCGCGATCAGGCAGGGAAGGTTGATTAAGTCGCGCGGACATGGGAAAGCCGACAGGCCTGTTCGCGCGGGTTAAGGGCAGAATCTACCCGGTCAGGTAAGCAGACTGCTGATCAAGGCCTGCGGATAGGAAAGTTGTGGCCGCAAAGTTTGATACGATAGTTGTCCTCGGGGGTCGTCCTCCTCAAATGAGAGGTATGGGGATCTATTTATAGGCTGGAGGAGGTGACGTCCAGAAGTGGGTTCGATGACGTCACCTCGATGATACAGACGAGCTGGGATTGAGACCGCAACATGCTGTGCGAGCTGTGGAGTTGTTCGTCTACTTCTGTGTAGAAGCCGATGCTGGGAAGCTGGAGATGCTTCAGACTGCGTATAGAGTCCGCCTGGTGCATGGCAGACAGGGTGAGTCAGTTGCTGGATGAGACGAGTCCTCCACCTATTGGAGGGCGACTTGGATGCAGGACGCCTTCTACTGGGCGAACTGGGGATAGACCGTCTACTACTTGGAAGAAGCAAGTCCACCCTAAGGTGGATTGAATTTGAGTTCGCGCCATGCTGTGCAGACTGATGAGGAGATGGCCTGCTACTGTTGGAAGTGAGTTTGCCACTTGTTGCGGTTGACTGTCCTTCATTCGTTGGCGGACTAAGACCGAGTCCTCCACCTTTGGGTGAACAAGGATTGGGTCCACCTACTGCTAACAGACTGAGGTGGAGTCCGCCCCATACTTAGGCGGTCCACTGCCAAGCGGTCTGTTGAGAGGGTTTCTCGTGAACTGGAATACAAGGCCGCCTCTCGCAAGCGGTATGAAGAGCTTGGGTCTAGGCCGATTCCTGCTTGTGGTGACCTGGAGGAGGAGAATTCTTCTGGGAGTCCTGGAGGCAGACTGCTTACTACCGGGTGACCTGGAGGTAGGTTGCCTACCGCTGAACGACCTGGAGGCAGGCCGCCTGTTACCGGGCGACCTGGAGGCAGGTCGCCTATTGCTGGGCGACCTGGAGGCAGGCCGCCTTCTTCTGGAAGGGTTGAAGAGGGTATCCGCCTACTCTTTGGCGGACTGTGGTAGATTGGAAAGGCTGTCCGCACCTGTAGAAGAGGGAGATCCACCGCACGGTTAGCGAGACTAACCACGCGGCCTGAAGGGGAGGACTGAGGAAGCAGTCTGCACCCCTACAGAACACAGCATGAAGAAATTGGACTTATAGAGAAGAACAACACTTGGACATTGGTGCCAAGACCTGAAGACAAATCCATCATTGGAGTCAAATGGGTGTACAAAATTAAAGTGGATGAAGTTGGGGAGGTGATTAAGTACAAAGCAAGAGTTGTGGCAAAAGGATATAACCAGCGGTTCGGCAAGGATTTCGATGAGACATTTGCGCCAGTAGCCCGTCTCGACACCATTCGCCTCTTACTCGCCATTGCAGCACAAAAGGGTTATGTCATATACCAACTAGATGTTAAATCCTCCTTCCTTAACGGAATTCTCATCGAGGAGGTATATGTGGAACAACCAGAAGGCTACAAGAAAATAGGAGAAGAAGATAAAGTTTACAAATTACATAAGGCCCTCTATGACCTCAAACAAGCACCTCGAGTTTGGCATGCCAACATCTCATCCTTCTTTAATCAGGAAGGATTCATTACCAGCAAGCTCGAGCCCTCCCTGTTCATAAAAACTGCAGCTGATAACACTAAACTTTTTGTGTGTCTATATGTATATGATCTAATTGTAACAGGTGAATCTCAAAAGGAAATAGCACACTTCAGAGCAAGAATGAAAGAGAAGTACGAGATGACGGACTTAGGATTGATGAAGTTTTTTCTTGGGATCTAAATCAAGCAAGCTCTAGGGTCAATATTCATATCCCAGGAGAAATACGCATCAGATCTTCTGAAGAAATTTCAAATGGACAATTGCAATTATACTTCTACCCCTACCTGTACTAGTGAGAAGTTGTGCAAGGTACACGAAGGAGAAGAGAAGGTTGACGCTGAGAATTACAGAAGTTTGGTAGGCTCACTGATGTACCTGCCAAATACCAGACCAGATCTGGAGCATGCTGTAAATATGATCTCACGATTTGTAAGCATGCCGTCCAGGAATCACCTGAACGCTGCTAAGAGGATTCTCCGTTATATCAAAGGAACAATAGATCCCGGTCTTCTATACACCAGAGATTCATCACCCACTCTCATCAGCTTCTGCGATGCGGACTGGGGAGGATCTATTGATGATAGAAGGAGCACTGGATCCTACATCTTCTACTACAGATCTACCCCCATCTCCCGGAGTACCAGAAAGCAGCAAACAGTGGCGCTATCAACAACAGAGGCCGAATATATGGCTATGAATGCAGCAGTTTGTGAAGGAATTTGGCTCAACAGAATGATAGAAGAATTTGGAGAAGGAGAAAAGACAAAGTTTGTGATCAAAAGTGATAGTATGTCGGCAATAGCGCTGTCTAAAAACCCAATCTTCCATGGGAAAAGCAAGCACATTGAAATCCGTCACCATTTCATTCGGGAAAAGATCGAATAAGGAGAGGTAGAGGTAGAGTACTACCCAACTCAAGAATAACCTGCTGATTTACTCACCAAGCCGCTGAACAGAGCTCGTTTTGCCGACCTTAGGGCAAAAATGGGGCTTGTTAGCATGTCCGGTTCAAGAGGGGGTGATGAAATACCTGAACCTGGCTATGTTGATGTGACAAAGAGTTTAATGACTACTTAATGCCTGTAATTAAGAGAGAATTAGAACCAAAGAGCTGTTATAGAAGACCAAGAGTTTCACCTCTTTAATGTTGTTGTTTTTCAAATGTCTTTATTGCTTTACCGGTTACTATCCGGTTACTATTCCTGGTGCTATATAAGTACATGTATTTGATCAGAAAAGCCATGAAAAGTCAAGTCTCTTTTTCCTTTTCTATGCTATAATTTTTCTATCATACCCAGCTGTTGACATATTGCCGTATTAACAGTTAGGAAAGATTTTTTATGTTTGGTCTATGGCTGTCTTTTATTCTGTTATACTCGAGGAAATTGTATTCCTTTCGTCTATTATATTTATGGTATTGTCTTACTAATAAGGACACAAAGAAGTCTTCCCACTCAACATATGGGACTACTTAGGTGGTTGGGATCCAAATGCTTCATTCTGTTGGTCCTAAATTCTTTAAGTTAACAGTCTTTCTAAGTAGGAGCACCAATGCTAATATAAAGAGAGGGTAATCAGGCCAATGCTATCCTCTAATTAATGGAAATTGGAAATGAAGAATACAGGGAAATGCTATGAAAGGGCTACTTCTGTTATCATTTAGGCAGGATAAACATATATGAAGTCTACTTTTGTGGAGGGATATATACTGATTGTTTTTATCTATATCAGTTTCTTTAGCTGTTGTTTCTTTCTACTGACGAATGTGGGTATTTATTGGTGAATATTAGGGGTGATTGTTGAAATTTATGAAGTAAAAGTGGTTGATGGGCAGGCCGGGCGGCCTGGGCGGACATAGTCGGCGAACTGGGCGGACTGGGCGGACTGCTGTTATACGACCTGATGATAGGCTTAGTTGGTCTGGCTGTTCTTCTGAGCGGCCTGTGCGGACTAAGTCCGCATCCTGGGCGGACTGTTGTCTGCGGATAGGGCATTGGCTGTCTTGCTGGCCTGGCTGAGTAAGGAGCGGCCTGAGCGGATAAAGGTTCGCGGACTGTAGGCAATACTTTGCTCAGGGGCTGTGTTCCAAGCTAGTGTTACCCGGCGGATTGGGTTCTGTCCGCGGGCGGCTTGCGGACTGGCGTGACCGCGGTATCCGCTGTGGCGGATTGAACTTAGAGTTTGGCTGTGGCCCTTGCCGAACTCTGGTGGTACAGCAGGTGCTAACAGCTGGGGAGGACTGCGCGGACTGCTATCGAAGTCCGACAGTTGGCCGCTTGTTCGAACAGTTGTGCGAGGTTCTTGCGGACTCTGCCTTAATTCTGGAGGAGTGTGGCGACCTGCTTGGATGGTTGGCGTACAGAGCTATGTCCGCCATACTCGCGCTAGGCCTTTGGTGGTTTACTGGACTTGGTCACATTCTGTGACAAGGCCAGTGTGTTCGCTGTTTTCACTAAGTCCGTTGTTGACCGGGCGGACTGCCCTTGGTCGTGGACTTGTGGCGGATAGAGGTGTTGCTCTGGTGGTATGCGGACGACCTCTTGTATGTGCGGACAGTCACTGAAGGGGGATGTTGTCCTGCGGTGTTGTGGGCTCTGCGAGCTGGTGCCTTGTCCGCATAGCTTGGGCGGACTGATGAGAGTTCGCCTAAAAGGTGCATTGCTATTGCTCCTGGCGGTTTGTTCCTTGGAATCCGGCTAAGTCCTTGCGGACTCAGCGGACGGAAGTTTTGCTAGCGCGCGAGCTGGGGTGGTGATTCTATGCAATAGGGTGGTGACCACACTCCTCACCTCGCCTATAAATAGGACCCCCCGACACGTCTAAAGTAGCAGAGTGAATAGTAAGTGGGGCTCGGTGAGGTGCTGCGGTCTCAGTTTTCTGTCCGCGCGGATTGATTCAGAGTTAACTGTTGTTGTGTGCAGGTCGCGCGGGTAGCTTCAAGGAGCCAGGAGTTTGGCTTTGACTTCGATCAAGTACATGGAAGTGTGCGGTCTCTGCGGTCTCAGCAGGTCGCTCTGCGGCTTGTCAGTGCTCTGCTTCAACTTTGCCTAGTTCCAATAACCTGTCTGCCAGGCTCAGGCGGGTAGGCGGTCTGTTCTTCAGTTCATCAGCAGTACGTGGATAACGGAGTGTCCGCGCGGTCTCGCGGTCACAGGCGGACTCCAGATTCTATTCGGCGTGTAGCAGCTAGAGGTCGGGCGGCTTCAGCGACTAGGCGGACTCGGCGGTCTTTGCGGTCTGCAGTGCTGTTCGCTCGACTTGTTGTTCTTTCTGTTTATAACTGTTGTACTAGCGAAATCATGTCTCGCTACGTATACCTCGTTTTGTAAAGAAGTGTAATAAATAAAAGATCTGCTTGTGCTTCCATTGATTGTTGGTGTTAACCTTGTTCCTTGGGTTTTCACTTGATCAAAGTGTGAACTGGGTAGTGCCGAGAATATTAATTTGGGGCTTGGGCTATCTTGCTGACCACTTTGAGAAAATTCAACAGTGATAGGGGGCGGGGTGTGTTGGGGGTAGGAGGTGAAGTTGGGGAGGAGGTGTGTGTGTGTGTGTGTGGGGGGGGGGGGTGGGGTGGGGTGGGGGGGGGGGATGAAAAACATGCTTGCACATTTTAAAGCAATTTATGGATATTTCTTGTGCATGTGACAATTAAATATGCTAAATATTTCTTTAGGTATGATCTTCTACTTTCCCACAAGGATGACCTTGCACTGCTTATAACATTGGAGCAAGGAAAGCCTCTAAAGGAGGCACTTACTGAGGTAACGTGCTATTTTGTATATGAGATGCAATTTTCTGGTTCTGTTCTCAATTACTAGTTAGAATGATCACTTATACTTAAAGTTTTTCAATTTCGCTGACAGGTTATTTATGGAGCCAACTTCCTTGAGTTTTTTGCCAAGGAGGCAAAGCGCATTTATGGTGACATCATCCCACCTACACTAAATGATTGCCGGTTACTTGTATTTAAAGAGGTGGAAGAAGTTTAGTTACTACATTGAAATGCTTCTTTAAGTGTCACTTTAATTTCTCTCGTGCGAGGGCGGCGATATTTGGCGGGGGAGGAGGCATTCAGCTGGGCTGCATCATTCATTGAGGGCGACAACATTGGTCAGGAACGACGACATTCGGAATTGCAACGACATTCGTCGGAGGTGGTGAAATTCGTTAGGGGTGGCAAAATTCAAAACAGAAAGGATAAGAATATATTTTTAAAATAAAAGAAAGATATATAAAGTAAATTTCTATCATTAAAAAATGTAAATTTTGAAATAAAAAAAGGGCAATTGGAAAGATCAATGTTTTACCAATTTTTTTTCTTATATAATAGTATAGATTACACGCATGTCTTTGTGCGCACGCACACACACATGCAGGTCAATCTTTCTCTCCACCCCCTTCTCCCTTCTCTCTCTCATTCTTTACACACACACGACCCCTATGCGGGACTACCTTGGGGGTTAACGGGCTCTGCCGATTTGTGTTTGCTCTCGATGCACACCCAAAATGGTAGCGCATGAGTTTGCTTGTGTGCGTCCCTACGGGCCACACCCGCCTCTCTCTCCCCCTCATCTCTTTCACTCATTCTCTTTACCCCCTCTCTCCTATTTAATGTCATCCTCTCTCCCCAATGATGAAAAGAATGATTTTTCGTTTAGTCTATTCACCTTATCTCTCTTCTATAGGTTTAAGATATCTATAGAGATTTCTTTCTCTATTCCTCATCTATCTTCACTACTGATTGAGTTGATCTAACAGTTGTGATTACCTGATCTGGGAGATGCATGTTGGTGGCATTGCTGGACATTTCAGTAGAGACAAGTCGATAGCTATTGTGCAAGACCATTTTTATTGACCGAGCCAGAGGAAGGATGTGGTTCACATCATCTGACACTTCCCTACCTGTCAAATGGACAAAGGAGACAAACAAAACACTGACTTGTACACTTCCATATCTGTCCCACACTAGACTTGGACGGATATTAGTATGTACACTACCATCCGACGAGCACTTAAAATCTCCGCTGCCCTGGGGGAGCCTCTCAGGTCGCAGACGGATCATAAGCCGCTGCTCAGAGTCAAATACCCGCTCTCTCCTGTGATGATCGGTCCGAGCTTTGTAAATTTCATTAATGGACGCGATCTTTCTCCGAACGTTCTCATGTAGTGCGTGTATATGCTGAATGAATGACTCGGCAGACTCACTAGGTCGGGATTCTATCGGGACATCAACCAGGTCAACGGGTTTGCTATGCACGTAACCTAATATGACATGAAATGGACTCAGACCTGTGGTCATATTGACCGAACTATTGAATGCAAACTCCGCAATAGGAAGGACCGTATCCCAGATGGCCGGACTATCCCAAACGAGGCAACGCAACAGGGTCCCAAGGATACGGTTGACAACCTCCGTCTGTCCATCCGTTTGTGAATGATAGGCAGCGGAGAACTTCAACGTCATACCGATCTTCTTCCACAACGTCTTCCAAAAATAACTCATAAAGTAGACGTCACAGTCGGAGACGATGGAAGTAGGCAACCCGTGGTACTTGAATACCTCCCCGAAGAACAGGGCCGCCACGTGGGGAGCATCATACATCTTATGACATGAAATAAAATGAGCCATCTTCGAGAAGCGGTCAACGACAACGAAGATCGAATCGAACTTCCGCAGTGTGCGGGGGAGTCCAAGTACAAAATCTGAACCAATGTTTGCCCAGGGTCGGTGGGGAACAATTAACGGAGTGTACATGCTCGTGGGTCATCGGAACCCCCTTGCCGTCTGGCATATACGACAATGTCGAACGACCCGAGTGGCGTCCTTTTTTAGGCCAGGCCAGAAGAAGCGGTACTCAACTAATCAATCGTCTTATCCCACCTAAAGTGTCCTACGGCCTCGCACATGTGCAACTCCCAGATGAGAAAATCCCGAAGGGAAGTCTATGACACACAGAGGCGAGACCCATAGAATAGATAACTCTCATAAATGATAAAACCCTCGCGGGGCTCGGGAGGGTCCCTCGATAAGGCAGAGTAGATATCACCAAAGTTTGGGCACTCAGGGTAATTATGGCAGACACGCTCGAATCCCTCCACTCGCGCGCTCATGGTGTGGAGAATGATGACCCGACGACACAACGCATCAGCCGGCTTGTTCTCAACACCAACTCGGTGTTTGAGGATATAGTGGTACTCCTGCATGAACTCCACCCATTTCGTGTGTCGGTGGCCTAACTTCTTCTGCGAGTCTAGATATCGCAGGGCCTGATGATCATAGTACATGACAAACTCCTTATGTAGGAGATAGTGACGCCAATATCACAGCGTCTGTATAACAGCGTAGAACTCCCGATCATAATTGTAGTACTTCTGTCAAACATCATTCAGTTTCTCACTAAAGTAAGCAGCTGGATGGCCCTCCTGACTCATTACTCCCCCAATGACTATGCAAGACACGTCACACGCTACCTCAAAAGCCTTGGAAAAATCCGGAAGGTGCAATACAAGAGCATTCGATTGCCTTTCTTTAATTTCCTCAAATGCTCTGGTGGCCTCTGCAGTCCAGGCAAAATCCCCCTTGCAGAAGCAGCTCGTCATAGGTGCCATGATCGAACTAAACCCGCAAACAATCCTTCTATATAAGGTGACGAGTCTGTGGAAGTTCCGAGCCTCGTAGATATTGGTTGGGACGGGCCACTCGCGGATCGATTTGAGCTTATCAGGGTTAACGGAAATACCAGGTTGCGAGATTATATACCTTAAGAAATGTACCAATGAAGTCAAGAATGAGCACTTCTTCAAGTTCAGCACTTCTTCAAGCAGAAATAGTAGTTGTAAAGTAACTTTAGCTTTAACTGATGTTCAGAAACTGTTCGGGCCATTTGGCTTCTAGTGCGCAAATCCCGCTTAATTTGAATTTGGATGACATCAGCATGACTCAGTACTTGTGGACTTAAGCAGTTTTCACAGTCAATCTTCATAGACATTGAGTGAAGACCTTTCAGTTGAGCGAAGAATGTAGAGGGATTGGCTTCAACATGGTGAGATGTCGCTTGGGAGCAGAAATCATCATCATTCTTCCTTATATCTCCCCTGTAATCTGTGTCAGCCATTTGGAACACAGATGAGTGATCATCACCATAAACCTTTGGCTCATCACCCTCAAATATATCAATGACATTTCTAGTCTCCTAAGCAGGGAGCTCTTTATGAATCTCCTCCTCAACCTCTGCACTATCTATAGTAATTTGTTGGTTTTCAGCAACTGTGATGATGACATCTTCTTCCACTATAACATGAATTTTCTCCCCCTCAGACTGATCACTAAAGCGTAGCACCTGAGGTCCATTTAGAATTTGATCTATCCTTCTTTGTAGATTGTCCAAGAAGGAGTGAATGTGGTCCTATACAGATTGAACTTGCTCCCCCTCAGTAGAGCATCCAACCTGAGAGTCTCCTCCTCAATCTCTATACAGATTCTATCCACCACATCTCCAGCCAGTTTTTTTAGTTGTTTCTACTTGAATGTATTCAGACTGAGAGACATTGCTTGGTAGAGTCCTTGCTACAGATTCTGATGACATAGATACCCGAGCACTCACATCTCTTCTAGTGTCTGCAGAAGATTCAGACAACTGTGGGTCATGAGGTTCTTCACCTCTGCTCTCAAAAGAGTTACTTTCAGAACTTTCTTCAGTGATGGTAACTATTTTCTTTTTTCTCAGCTGCCTGTTGGTGTGGGAGCAATACCCTGTCCCACCTATCAAACATCTTGGAATGCATCTTTCTCATATAATGGATCTTTGTTCCTAGTCTCATATTAAGGATCCTTAGAACAAAACTATTCAAGTACAAGGACAGTATTCTTCCTAAGTTTGGTTCAGGAACACATTCCACTATTCTTTCAAACAAAATCCTTCCCAGTCAGTCCTTTTGGATAGAATTACTCTTGTTATTGTCTGAAACATTTTCTTGAATATTTTGTCATAAGACCTTGTTTTGCAGATCAAGACCTTGCCTATTACAATAGCTAGGAACTTCCCTTTTAGATTCATTTCCTTCCTCGGTATAAAGCCAATGTTGTGCTTTGAAAGTCCACACCACTTGAGAGCTGACTTTACATCTTCAAGAAAGAGCTCATCTTCCTCATTTGTCGTCCCAAACCCAGTCAAGTTCAGATCTTTGCTCAGCCTCCTTGAGGTGATCTTAATCTTGTGTCCACTGATTGAGGTCTTGATCTTGTTAGAGGAGGAGTTGATTTTGGCATTTGAGTAGAGTTCCAGTACTTCTCGTTTTTATATTGAACTCGATTCTGATAGGACGAACTCTAGGTCGGCGACCTGCAACAATTGAAGAGCCAGTTGAACTTCTTTAGGTGCATCCTTGAACCCTCTCCTAACGAGTTCTGATCCCTCGAATAGGAAATCTACTCCTTTAGGCGCCATTAGAACTTTCAATTTCTGGAGTGTTAAAGAACATGCTCGAGAAATCTTCGCAGGTATGCAGACAATATAATAGGTCTTGGATTTATGTGATTTATTTTAAGCACACATTTCTATTTATAGTTACCCATATTCGAGAATGTGGAGAGGCGCGTACCTATCGTGATAAATATGATTCGATCAACGTTTGAGATTAATCTCGAAAGATAGCTGTAATCAGAACTACTTGAATAAATGTGTTGAGCGAACTCGACGCACTCAATGTTGTCAACGCCTGGAGTTGAATCAATGCACTCGACTCCTGAACAGTTAGTCCATCTTTCTTGATTACCTGCAAAAAGGTTAATCCTTCCTAATACACATATACATGTAAGGACATTGAAGCTACACTAAGTTTAACACACCCAACTCAAATTTGAAAGTGTTGAACTTGGCTTCATTTAGTGGCTTAGTGAAGATATCATTCACTTATTTGTATGTGGGGACAAACTCAAGACTAATGCCTTCCCTTTCTACATGCTCTCTAATGAAATGATATCTAATCTCTATGTGTTTAGACCAACTATGAGACACATGATTCCTAGCAATAGAGATAGCACTAGAGGAATCACAGTACATGAAAGTTTTACTTAGCTAAAGATTATATTCTTGGAGTTGGTGTTGAATCCATAGTAGTTGTGCACAACAACTTCCAGCTGAAATATATTTTGATTTTATAGTAGAGATGGCTACACTGGTTTGTTTCTTGCTGCTCCATGACACCAGTCTTCTCCCTAGAAACTGACAGGTGCCAGATGTGTTTTTTTGTCTTCTCTACAACCTGCAAAATCGGCATCTGAGTACCTTATTAAATCAAAACCATTATTCTTAGGGTACCATAGACCAAGATCAGGTGTGCCCTTAAGATATCTTAGAATTCTTTTAGCAGCAAAATAATGAGACTCTTTAGGGCATGCCTGGTACCAGCACAAATACATGTAGCATACATGATGTCATTCCTACTAGAAGTCAAATAGAGGAGGAAGCCAATTATGCCTTTATACAAGGTTTCATCAGCAGGTTTACCAGTCTCACCCTTGTCTATTGACACACTTGACACCATATGAGTTTTTCTTATAGAGGCACTCTCTATTCCAAACTTTTTGATTAACTCTTTGATGAACTTATACTGAGAGATGAATAACACATCCTTTGATTGTCTAATTTGGAGGTCTAAGAAATACTTGAATTCACTTATACTACTCATTTCAAACTGCTCTTGCATAAGTTTAACAAACTTCTTGCAAAGGCCATCATCAGTAGACCCCAAAAATTATGTTATCTATATAAATTTGGACTAGAATGATCTTTTACCCTTGAATTTCCTAAGGAATAATATTTTATCTATCTTCCCCCTTGAGAATTTGTTCTCAATAAAAAAACTAGATAGGGTTTCATACCATGCCCTAGGAGCTTGTTTCAACCCATACAAAGTTTTTTCTAAGTAGAAATACATATTTAGGAAAGTTAGGATTAACAAAACCTAATGGTTGCTCAATATAGACCTTCACTTTTAGGTCACCATTAAGAAAAACTCACTTAACATACATTTGGTAGACCTTAAATCCCTTGTATGTGGCATATGCACGAAACAGTCTAATTTCCTCAAGTATAGTAACGGGTGCAAAGATTTGATCAAAATCAACACCTTTATCTTGCTTGTATCCCTTGACAACCAGTCTAGCTATATTTTTGATGAAAACACCATTCTCATCAAGCTTATTCCTATAAATCCATTTGATTTCAATGATGTTATATCCATGAGGTTTGGGAACCAGCTTCTAGACATTGCATCTCTTAAACTGGTTCAGTTCTTCTTGTATAGTCATAATCTAAAATGGATCTATGTTTGCATCTTCAAACCTCTTTGGTTTAACTTGGGTAAAAAAGCTTGAGTACATTGCAATGTTGAGGTTTTTGCTCCTCACTATAACACCTTGATTTGCATCTCCTATGATTAGATCTCTGGGATGATCTCTCAAGTGTCTGACAGCTGCTGGTATATTGTCCTCAACACTTTGAACTTCATTTACTAGATCCTGATGATCTTCATCAATGTCCAGTGCACTTGGACCTTCTTTAGTAATGATCACACCATCACTTTCCTCTTATATAGTAGGAGGAGTGTCATTGATGTTTAGCTTGTTTAACTTTAATTCTGCTCTTGCAGATCTAGAGGAGCTTGGCAGCTCACTGTGAAATAATGTAAGACTCATCAAATACTACATTAATAGGCTCTTCTATAACTTGATTCTTCAAGTTGTCGACTCTATAAACTTTTTTTGGGTTGTTGTACCCAACAAAAATTCCCTCATAGGATTTGGCAGCAAAGTTTGTCAAGTTGGACTTCCCATTATTTAGCACAAAGCATTTACTTCCAAAGATCCTGAGATAGACAAGATTTGGTTTTCTTCCTTCATAATCTCAAAGGGAGTCTTCCTGTGAAACTTGTTGATAGATGCTCTATTCAAGACATGACAAGTAGTGATTACTGCTTCAACCCAAAAGTATTCTGGGAGAGAAGTGTCACTGAAAAATGTCCTGCCAACCTCTATGAGATTCATGTTCTTCCGTTAAGCTATCCCATTTTGATGTGGGTTTGGTAGTAAAAGTTCTTGGAATTGTTGGTGTTACCATTGTGATCTGGAAGTGATCAAGCATGTAGCCTCACTGCCAACTTAGTATGAGCCTATCAGGGTCGTACATAAGATTATGGAGAAATTGAGATATTAGATCTAGGTATAGCTCATATGATGAGTTGAAAAAAGTCCTAAAATATTCTAAGGCAAAAGTATCGAGTGTGTCGAGACCACTCAACGCATTCGTCGAGTTAAGAGTTGACTCATCGAATGGTGGTGTTGAATCAATTGAGTATATTCAATGACTCATCGAGTCAAGGAGTTGACTCGTTGAGTATGGAACTTAAGCATTGAGTGTATTGAGTATACTCGAAGATTCATTGAGTCAAAGAGTTGATTCGCCGAGTCTGAGTCTTAGGCGTTGAGTGCGTTGAGTTCACTCAACGCCATTCGATGAATTTGGCCTTAAGAGTTGAGTGTGTTGAGTTCACTCAACGTCATTCGA
This sequence comes from Platanthera guangdongensis, assembly GCA_039583875.1. NCBI lineage: Eukaryota > Viridiplantae > Streptophyta > Magnoliopsida > Asparagales > Orchidaceae > Platanthera > Platanthera guangdongensis. The sequence goes on from CM077152.1 coordinate 186,280,489, forward strand.
TGAATCTGGCCTTAGGCGTGGAGTGCGTTGAGTGCACTCAATGCCATGACGCAGAAAGCGTTGACAGCATTGAGTCCATTCAACGCCTTCGTCGAGTCAAATATTGATTAGGCTGAGGTAAGTGTTGAGTTCGTTGTGTATCCTATGGACACTCGACGATTTGTCGAGTATATGATGATACTCGACGATTCATCGTGTATGCTATAGATACTCGATGATTCATCGAGTCAAGCGTTGACTTAATGAATTTCTGGATTCTAAGTCTGGGTTTGCCTATAGTGGCTTAAACTTTTCTATTTATTTCTTGGGTATAAATAGGAAGTGTTTTAGGGTTTGTCTATCAAATCTTGGTCCATCACACACGTCGTCACTGTGTGAAAGACCAAAAACCCTAAATCCCGACAGAAGCGTGATGATGATTCCGCTGCCGATCGCAACTCTGATCCCGGCAAGTGTCATTGTCGCCTCTCCTCTAATAGATCTAGCAATCTGTGGAGACGCTGAGTGTCCTCTCCCGACCTAGTGCTTGTGAGACAAGTTGTCGTGGGTTCTCCCGATCGTGTGGACCGTCTATAGAGGCGCAGATACAATTATGCACTCAAGACTCAAGCCGCCAGTGTCTGGCTAGGTTTTTTTGGAGCATCTTGATTGAGTATGAACTCAATCCCACAAAGGTAATTTTATTTACAGCATGCTTTACTTCTTGATTCATGAATGTTTCCAGATCCAAACTTTAGGATTTTCTTGTTCTTCTATTTCTGATGCGCGCATAATTGTTGTGCCGTCTAGTAAAACCCAACAATGGTATCAGAGGCAGCTTGCCAGCAATATTCCATATTTCAGAAGTTTCTAAATCCATGACGTGTAGATTTGGAGATTTTATAAGTGTTCTAAAATGGCTAAATCTATTCCTGGAATCCCACCAAGAACACATGTGATTTCTTTGTTGCTACTCCTTAACAGTAACCGTCACTTTTGCTGGTTTGTGAAACTAAGTGTGTGGTAGATTTTGGAATCTCACACATAAAGTGACGAGCTTGTCTACTGTGTAAGTGGAGTTTGTGTTGCTCATGTCCAGTGCATGCAAATCTAAACATTTAGAAGTGTTCTAGATATTCAGATTTAGCCAAGCTCATCAAGTGTTGATGATGATTTTCTTGTGCACATCTGGGATGCATTTGGATTATGATCGTTGTTTTTTGCGTTTTGTTTGATGTGCACACTGGTTAATCGATAACCAAGATTAAAGAGTTAATCATATATGAAAATCCCTTAAGCAATATTAAGTGTTTGGATGTCTTCCGATGGATGACACTCTTCCTGCCTCGATCGATAAAGTGTGGGCTTGCCAAAGCAAGGTGCATTAATCTATCGTGGTAAGGGTGCGAGCTGATAATTGTGATATCTCACTGGGTGACCTCAAAGGTTGAGTGACCAGAGGCATAGGGTTTGCATGCACTATATGATGGATGCGAATAAAGAGTTATTCACCAGCAATACAAGAATTGTATTGTGATGCAATTGGCAAGCGTTGCCGACCTAAATAGCTGTATTGTGAGAGAAAAGTCAAAGCTGACTCATAGTGTTAGTAAAATATAGATCTTGTCCAATAAGAGGGTTACTCGCATAAACTATTCGAATTGATATCGAGGGTTATCAGTTTGATAAAAATAGTGAGACTTATTTTGATTAAAGTCTCAATCGAAAGAAGAATTATATTTATGAAATATAGTACTAATTTTACTTTGCATTGATCCATGTAGAATATCCATGACAAGTGGTTCACAGTCCACCATGTCCCTCTGAGTGATCCTTGAGAAGGAAAATCTGAGCGGGATGAATAATTTGGACTGGTACAGGAGCTTTAGAATTGTTCTCAAGCAATAACACAAACTCTATGTTTTGGAAGAGGAATCTCCTTATGAGCCTGCCGGGAATGAACCCCGTGCTGATAAGGATGCTTACAAACAGTACCTTGACGACTCCTTGGACGTCGAATGTCTCATGCTAGCGACCATGAACTCTGAGCTCCAAAAGCAACATGAGAACATAGGTTGCAAGGATATTGAAGAGCATCTCAAGAAAATGTTTCAAGAGCAAGCTCGTCAAGAGAGATTCGATGTCACTAAAGCGTTATTTCAGTGCAAGATGGGAGCTCGGGACCTAGTAGGGACTCACGTACTCAATATGATTGGGTATATTGAGAACTTTGAAAGACTAGGGTTCCCTCTAGGCTATGAGTTTGCCACAAACCTGATCCTGCAATTATTGTCGGACAGTTATGAGCAGTTTATCTTAAATTATAGCATGAATGAAATAGACAAGACACTGCCTGAGCTCCTCGGCATGTTGCGAACTGCTGAGATTAATATAAAAAATGCCAAGCCTGCTAGCCCCATACTGATGGTGCATAAAGGCAAGGGTAAGGCCAAGGGCTTTAAGAAGACGAAGGTAGGACCTAAGTCTGCTTTGGAGCCCAAGTCTTCAGCACCAAAAGGGAAAGGTTCAGGGAAAGAGGGAAAGTGCTACCACTGTGGCAAGGCCGGTCATTGGAGAAGGAACTGTCCTTCATACATTGAGGGTCTGTAAAGGATAAAGGGAGGTATGACTTCCTCTTAAGGTATTTATGTTATAGAGATAAACCTTTCTGCTCCTCCATCCTGAGTATTGAATACCAGATGTGGTTCTCACATTTGTATAAATGTGTAGGAACTGAGAAGAAGAAAAATGCTGAGTAAAGGAGAGGTGGACTTGCGTGTGGACAATGAAGCAAGAGTTGTTGTTATTGTCGTAGGTGTTTACTGTCTTTCTTTGTCCAATTGGGCTTGTAATAGAACTAGATAACTGTTGGGGTTCAGCAATGCCCCTGATGTTGGGAGGTATGACGTGAGGTTCTATGGCCCACACTAGTCGAACAGAAGGGCGTGTCCCCTGGGACTAACTGGTCTCCATATGGATCCTGCCTAGGGTAGCAAGCTACATAAAGGAGTGGTTGCGCCGTCCTTAAACAGTCCGGTCTTTTGGGTGAGTTGGTAGCGTCATGTCCCTACAAGTGGTATCAGAGGGGGTCATGGGTTCGAAACCTCGGGGTCATTTTTGGGGGGATTGTTGGGGTTCAACAATGCCCCCGGTGTTGGGAGGTACGGCGTGAGGTGCTATGGCCCACACTAGTCGAATAAAAGAGCGTGTCCCCTGGGCCTAACTAGCTGGCTCGTGGATCCTGCCTAGGGTAGCCAGCTCCATAAAGGAGTGGTTGCGCTGTCCTCAAACAGTCCGGGCTTTTGGGCGAGTTGTTAACGCCATGTCCCTGTTGGGTTTCTCTATAGGGTTGGCACAACGCTTGTGCACGCAGCGGAAAGAAAAACATCAAGAAAAACCCAAAGAGATGCGGATCGAGCCATAACAGTTGAATCAAGAAGTTAGCAAAACTAGGCAAAAATTACCTCGGTGGCGTTGAGTCACAACTCAACGGAGATGCTCCAAACTCTGATTTCTAGCGAGTGGCGAGTTCTTCGTGGAATAATGTCCACGATTCTGCAGAAGTCCACACGAGCGGGAGAACGTCGAGCTTTCCGTCGCACGGAAGATCGGGAAGGAGAAGACCGCACCTCGGCTATTCCACGGACTGCTAGGTCCGCACCAGGAAGAGCAGTACCAGCGACAGTCGCCGGAGAAGAGGTGGTCGTCAGAGCGAACACGGCGGCGGAACTCTTTCCGGCGGCGGGATCGGGATCGGCGGAGCGAAAGGTGGAACTCTTCCGTCGGGTTTCGATCTGCTACAGGAGAAAATCGCGAGCCCAAAGCTTAAGTCCCGATAAAACCCTAAGGGTCCTATTTATACCAAGGTATAAACAAACCCAGGAAAATCGCTATCCGCAGACCACCCAGAACTAGGGTTAAGAATCGGCGAGTATCAATCGGTGAGAATCAGCGACAATCGGCGAGAATCACTGAACAGGTTCGGCGAGAATCAATCGACGAGTATCACACAGGATCGGCGAGAATCAGAGTACAATACTCGACGATTCTCGCCGATCGTCGAGCTGCGCTCGACGACACAAGGCGATACACGACGATCGTCGAGCCGCGGTCGACGATCCAAGTCGAGGTCGTCAATCGTCGAGAATCAACAATTGATTCTCGATGATTCTCGTCGATCGGCGAGAATCAGAAAGATGATTCTCGTCGATCGGCGGGAATCAAAGAGACGATTCTCGACTATTGTTATCGACCCTCGGACGACAATCCTAACCAGCCCTCCAAGGCAACATTTGCCCAACCCGATGATCCTATAAGGCAACACTTTGCCTACAACCCTATTCAGGTCAGTGATTGGTAACCTTTACCAACACAGTCAGTCTTCCAACTTCTCCACATCTCTTATGTGCGACCCTGCAGGCTCATATCGCGTTGGCAGTGAGATTACATGTTTGACCACTTCCAGATCACAATGGTAACTCCAACAGACTCTCACTTGATCTCGAAAGTATCAAACCAAAAACCTCACAAACAATGAGCGGCATCTAGCAATGCATCATTGCTCCCCAAGCAATAAGAGTTTATAACTCATAAGCCTTTATGACCAATGTATCAGCGTTGTCTTTGTCCCTTCGTCCCTTACATCCGGAAAGAACTAGAGGCATGGACCGTGTCACCCTCGTAATAGCTCAATCCAACTTTCTTGATCCAGGATGGACTTCCAGAGAATGGTGAGTCCAATATCACATATTGACTCAACCAAGCATGGCCGTGCATTTCTCAGTCCAGTTCCATCAAGGGGCCCATGGATGCAACTCCTGTCATACAGAAGGACAAATTCCATATCTGCTCACACACAAACACCCAAATGATTCGTAACATGCCCAACAACCACCCTTATCATCAACCTTTCTCAAGGAAGACTTTAGATGGCATCAAAGCACGCTCTTCCTCACTTGATGAATGTTGTGACTTCAGGTCAAAGGACCACAACACCATTGTTAATTGAGACCTACTCGTGATACTATTGGATGACAATCCACAGAGTAGTCTCAGGTTGGGTCTGTCCAGTACAACTTGTTCACTAACAAGTACCCACGTGATGACTTGATATCACAATATCATGACCTGTGAGAACCGGTCATCAGTCAACACACGTGCTAGTCTTCATGTATCATCATTACCCTTAGATTCTATGATGATACTCGACCATGGACCTTTAAGAATGAAGCTTCAAATAAATCATGGGCTCTCACATTCAAGTCACGTACTTGATGTCCCATGAAAGCGAACATTCTAAGGGTATCTATTATGTTAACATTCAACTATCATATAGAAAAAGACATAATAAAAGAACTTGTCATTAATTATAAAAGAAAAACTAGGTACACAGTTCATCATATGAACAAACAGCCAACAAAATACATATTTACATGCAATCCACAAGATTCTCGCTAGAGTTGATCATTTAGGTATCGTATACCCATTGATCTAGTATGACCATCATGCTTTCTCTGCGCGAGAGGCTTTGTCAGCGGATCCGCAATATTTTCTTCAGTCGACACTTTGCAAATGTTTACATCTCCTCGTTCGACAATCTCACGAATAAGATGAAACCGCCGAAGTATGTGCTTGGAGCGTTGATGAGATCTAGGTTCCTTAGATTGTGCAATTGCACCATTGTTATCACAGTAGAGAACTACGGGACCAACAATGCTAGGAACTACATCAAGCTCGCCGATGAATTTCCTAATCCATACAGCCTCCTTCGTTGCATTAGCTGCGGCGATATACTCGGCCTCTGTTGTAGAATCAGCAACTGTCTCTTGCTTGGAACTCTTCCAGCTCACAGCCCCTCCATTCAGGCAAAACACAAAACCTGACTGAGACTTGGAGTCATCTCTATCAGTTTGGAAGCTAGCATCCGTGTAACCACTTACAACGAGCTCTTCCTCTCCACCATACACCAAGAACACGTCCTTAGTCCTTCTCAAGTACTTCAGGACATTCTTGACTGCAATCCAGTGACACTCACCGGGGTCTGACTGATACCTGCTAGTCATGCTCAAAGAAAAGGAGACATCGGGTCGAGTACATAACATCGCGTACATGATTGATCCAATTGCCGAAGCATATGGAATCAATTTCATGCGGTCCTTGTCTTCACAAGACTTTGGACACTGGTCCTTAGAGAGATTCACACCATGAGATATGGGCAAAAATCCTTTCTTGGACTCAAGCATGTTGAACCGCTTCAACACCTTTTCGATGTACGTACTCTGGGTCAAACCCAGCAACTTCTTCGATCTATCTCTATAGATCTTAATACCGAGTATATAAGTCGCTTCACCAAAATCCTTCATTGAAAAGCAGTTCCCTAGGTTGTTCTTAACAACTCTTAGGGTAGGAATGTCATTCCCAATCAACAGTATATCATCTACATACAATATCAGGAAGACAACAATGCTCCCACTGATTCGCTTGTAAACACAAGGCTCATCTTCATTCTTGATGAAACCAAACTCTTTGATTTTCTCATCAAAACGAAGATTCCAACTTCGAGAGGCCTGTTTCAGTCCATAAATGGACTTATTCAGCTTGCATATTTTAGTGGCTTCATCTGGGGATACAAAACCCTCGGGTTGTGTCATATACACTTCCTCAAGGAGGTTTCCATTAAGGAAAGCCATTTTGACATCCATCTGCCAGATCTCGTAGTCATAATATGCAGCAATAGCAAGCAATATCCTTATGGACTTAACCATGGCAACAGGGGAAAAGGTCTCATCATAGTCAATACCATGAATTTGCTTGAAACCCTTAGCCACCAGTCGCCCTTTGAATGTCTGTACATTCTCATCCATGTCGGTCTTCTTCTTGAAGACCCACTTGCACCCTATGGGTCGTACCCCTTCAGGTGGTTCCACCAAGTTCCAAACTTGGTTTGCATACATGGAGTCCATTTCGGATTTCATAGCCTCAAGCCATTTGTCGGAGTCCGGTCCATTCATAGCCTCTTGGTAGGTTGCTGGTTCATCATCATGATCCATAAGCAACACATTACCTATCTGAGACACGAGAAATCCATATCTCTCAGGCTCAAACCTCGGTCTACCAGATCTACGTAGGACTTGTGTTTCCTGATCAGGTTCTCTAGCTACAACATCTTGTAGTCCTGTCTCAGAATCCAATTCCGGTTCATTCACTACATGTGGTTCTTGAACTTCTTCAAGCTCTACCCTTTCAGTCTTTCTTGATAAGAACTCTTTCTCCAAGAAGACACCAGTCCTTGCGACAAATACTTTGCCCTCAGACGGTAGGTAAAGTAATACCCTTTCGTTTCCTTAGGATATCCCACCAGATAACACTTATCCGATTTGGGTTCCAGCTTGTCAGGCATTTGACGTCTTACGTATGCCTCACAGCCCCAAATTTTAATGAACGACATACTAGGATGCTTCCCAGTCCATATCTCATATGGTGTCTTCAGAACCGTTTTCGTTGGAGCGCGATTCAATGTCATTGCAGCAGTCTCTAAAGCAAAACCCCAAAAGGAAACAGGCAAGTCTGCATGACTCATCATCGAATGTACCATGTCTAACAAAGTACGATTTCTCCTCTCAGACACACCATTATGTTGTGGTGTTCTAGGTGGAGTGAGCTGTGATACAATACCACACTCTTTCAGATGATCACGGAACTCATGACTCAGGTATTCGCCACCTCGATCAGATCGGAGTGCTTTAACCCTTTTACCCAACTGGTTTTCTACTTCGTTTTTGAACTCTTTGAACTTTTCAAAGGTCTCGGATTTGCACTTCATAAGATACACATATCCGTATCTACTGAAATCGTCAGTAAATGTAACAAAGTAGAAATACCCACCTCTAGCCATGGAACTCATGGGTCCGCATACATCACTATGTACAATACCCAAGAGATCCTCAGCCCTCTCAGTATAACCAGTGAAAGGAGCCTTAGTCATCTTGCCTAACAAACAAGATTCGCATCGCTCAAATGATTCATAATCAAATGAGTCCAAAAGTCCATCTTTATGGAGCTTGGATATGCGCTTCTCGTTGATATGGCCCAAACGACAATGCCAGAGAAAAGTAGGGTTCGAATCATTTGTTCTTAGTCTTTTATTGTTTTCTATATTACAGATCAGATGGTCCAAGTTCAAAATGTAAAGACCATTAAATAATTGGGCTACAGCATAACAAACATCATTCTTAAATATAGAACAATAATTGTTCTTAATTATAAAAGAAAATCCAATCATGTCCAAACATGAAATAGATATAATGTTTCTAGTTATCGCCGGAACAAAATAACAGTTATCAAGTTCTATTACAAGCCCACTGGGCAAAGAAAGACGGTAAACTCCTACGGCTACAGCAACAACTCTTGCTCCATTGCTGACGCGGAGATCCACCTCCCCTTTACTCAGCAATCTTCTCCTTCCCAGTTCCTGCACATTTGTATAAAATGTGAGAACCACATCCGGTATCCAATACCCAAGATGAAGGAGCAGAAAGGTTTATCTCTATAACGTAGACATTAGAAGCGGAAGTCATACCTCCCTTCATTTTCTGCAGACCCTCAATGTACGAAGGACAGTTCCTCCTCCAATGACCAGCCTTGCCACAATGGTGGCATTTCCCTTCCTTCACCGTGCTCTTCTTCTTCATCAGTGCTGAAGACTTGGGCTCAAGATATGACTTAGGTCCAACCTTTGTCTTCTTGGAGCCCTTGGCTTTGCCCTTGCCCTTATGCACCATCAGTATGGGGCTGGCAGGCTTGGCCTTCTTCATGTTGATCTCGGCAGTTCTTAACATGCCTAGGAGTTCGGGCAGTGTCTTGTCTATCTCATTCATGTTGTAGTTCAAGACAAACTACTCATAACTGTCCGGTAACGATTGCAGGATCAGATCCGTGGCCAACTCTTGACCAAGAGGAAAACCCAGCCTTTCAAGGTTCTCTATATACACAATCATCTTGAGTACGTGAGTCCCTACTGAGTCTCGAACTCCCATCTTGCACTGAAACAACGCTTTCGTGATGTCGAACCTCTCTTGACGAGCCTGCCCTTGAAACATTTTCTTGAGATGCTCGTCAATCTCCTTGCACCCCATGCTCTCATGTTGCTTCTGAAGCTCAGAGTTCATAGTGGCAAGCATAAGGCACTCGACATCTAAAGCATCGTCAGTATACTTCTTATAAGTATCTTTCTCAGCACGGGAAGAGTTCCCGGTCGGCACCTCGGGGGCTTCTTCTTCCAAGACGTAGAGCTTTCGCTCTTGCCTGAGAACAATTCTCAGGTTCCTATACCAGTCCATATAGTTTGTCCCGCTGAGCTTATCCTTCTCAAGGATGGCTCTCAGAGACAGCGTGGAGTGTGAACCGCTTGCCATGGAATTCTACAAGAATTTATGCAGAATAAAATCAGTACCTAAATTTCAATTACAATTTATTCTAATTAGGACTTCAATTAAAATACTCCCACTATTTTATTCGAAATGATAGCCCTCACTAACAATTCAGAGAGTTCATGCGAGCTACTCTCTTAGTGGACAAGATCCGTATTTCACCAACACAATGAGTCCGCTTTGGCGTTCCTCTCACGATGCGGTTATTTAGGTAGGCAACGCTTGCCAATTGCATCCTCATGCAATTCTTGTATGGTTGGTGAATAACTCCTTATTCGCATCCATCATATGGTGCATGCCAACCCTATGCCTCTAGGCACTCAACCTTTGAGGTCACCTAGTTAAGCTGGACCCGATGTCGATAGTGGGATATCACAATTATCTGCTCGCACCCTTACCAAGATAGATTAATGCACCTTGCTTTGACAAGCCCACACTTCATCGATCGAGGCAGGAAGAGTGTCATCCATCGGAAGGCATCCGAACACTTAATATTAAAAGAAGGGATTTCAATTTTAGGTTAACAGTTAACCATGATCAACATTTGATCAATGTGCACATCCAAAGAAAAGCAATTCTAAACCACATGCATCCCTTATGTGCACATCCTTACACTATCAACAATTTGATAGAAGGAAGGGCTAAATCTGAACATCCGGAAATTTCCAAATCCTCAGATTTACATGCATTGGACAGAAGGCAAAGACAACTCAACTTAAGCAGTAGACAAGCTCATCTCTCTATGTTGGATTCAAAATCCAAAACATACTCGAGGGATGGTTACTGCTAAGGAGACAACAATTTCTAACGCTTAGAAATTCCACCGAGATTCCAATCGTTCTTGGCGAGGAACCAAGACTAAATCTAGACATTTAGAACACTTCTAAATCCCTAGGTTTACACGCATTGGAATAACCAAACTTCCAAAACAACAATCATGGCCGATAACCTGGCTCTGATACCACTGTTGGGTTTCTCTATAGGGTTGTCACAACGCTTGTGCACGCAACAGAAAGAAAAACATCAAGAAAAACCCAAAGAGATGCGGATCGAGCCATAACAGTTGAATCAAGAAGTTAGCAAAACTAGACAAAAATTACCTCGGTGGCGTTGAGTCACAACTAACCGGAGATGCTCCAAACTCTGATTTCTAGCGAGTGGCGAGTTCTTCGTGGAATAATGTCCACGATTCTGCAGAAGTCCACACGAGCGGGAGAACGCCGAGCTTTCCGTCGCACGGAAGATCGGGAAGGAGAAGACCACACCTCGGCTATTCCACGGACTGCTAGGTCCGCACCAGGAAGAGCAGTACCAGCGACAGTCGCCGGAGAAGAGGTGGTCGTCGGAGTGAACACGGCGGCGGAACTCTTTCCGGCGGCGGGATCGGGATCGGCGGAGCGAAAGGCGGAACTCTTCCGTCGGGTTTCGATCTGCTACAGGAGAAAATCGCGAGCCCAAAGCTTAAGTCCCGATAAAACCCTAAGGGTCCTATTTATACCAAGGTATAAACAAACCCAGGAAAATCGCTATCCGCAGACCACCCAGAACTAGGGTTAAGAATCGGCGAGTATCAATCGGTGAGAATCGGCGACAATCGGCGAGAATCACTGAACAGGTTCGACGAGAATTAATCGACGAGTATCACACAGGATCGGCGAGAATCAGAGTACAATACTCGACGATTCTCGCCGATCGTCGAGCTGCGCTCGACGACACAAGGCGATACACGACGATCGTCGAGCCGCGATCGACGATCCAAGTCGAGGTCGTCGATCGTCGAGAATCAACAATTGATTCTCGACGATTCTCGTCGATCGGCGAGAATCAGAAAGATGATTCTCGTCGATCGGCGGGAAACAAAGAGACGATTCTCGACTATTGTTATCGACCCTCGGACGACAATCCTAACCAGCCCTCCAAGGCAACATTTGCCCAACCCGATGATCCTATAAGGCAACACTTTGCCTACAACCCTATTCAGGTCGGTGATTGGTAACCTTTACCAACACAGTCAGTCTTCCAACTTCTCCACATCTCTTATGTGCGACCCTGCAGGCTCATATCGCGTTGGCAGTGAGATTACATGTTTGACCACTTCCAGATCACAATGGTAACTCCAACAGTCCCTACAATAACTATTATTTTTTTCCTTCCATAACTAGAAACATTATATCCATTTCATGTTTGGACATGGTAGATTTTTCTTTTATTATTAAGAACAATTATTGTTCAATATTTAAGAATGATGTTTGTTATGGTGTACCCAAATGTTTAATGGTTTATATGTTTTGAACTTAAACCATCAGATCTATAATATAGAAAATACTAAAAGACTAAAAACAAATTACTCGAACCCTACAAATCTTTGACATTGTCGTTTGGGCCATATAAATGAGAAACGTATATCCAAGTTCCATATAGACGGACTATTGGACTCATTTGATTATGAATCATTTGAGAGATGTGATTCTTGTTTGTTAGACAAGATGACTATGGTCTATTTCACTGGAAACAATGAGAGGGCTGATGATCTCTTGGGTATAGTACATAGTGATATATGTGGACCCATGAGTTCTCTGGCTAAAGGAGAGTACTTCTACTTTGTTACATTTACTGATGATTTCAGTAGATACAAATATGTGTATATTATGAAGTGAAAATCTAAAACTTTTGAAAAGTTCAAAGAGTTTAAGAATGAAGTAGAGAACCAGCTGGGTAAGAAGGTTAAAACACTTTGATCTGATTGAGGTGGTGAATACCTAAGTCATGGGTTTTGTGATCATTTGAAAGAGTGTGGTATTATATTACAGCTTACTCCACCTAGAACACCACAACATAATGGTGTGTTTGAGCGGAGGAATCATACTCTGTTAGACATGGCACTGTCGATGATGAGTCATGCAGATCTGTATGTTTCCTTTTGGGCTTTTGCTCTAGAAACTGCTGCTTTAACACAAAATCGTGCTCTAACGAAGGCGGTTCTAAAGACACCATATGAGATATGGACTGGGAAGCGTCCTAGTATATCGTTCATTAAGGTTTGGGGATGTGAGGCTTACGTAAGACGTCAAATGTCTGACAAGCTGGAACCCAAATCAAATAAGTGTTATCTTATGGGGTATCCTAAGAAAATTAAAGGGTACTATTTCTACCTCCGAGGACAAAGTGTTTGTCGTGGGGACTGGTGTACGTCTTTCTTGAGAAAAAGTTCTTAAGTAAAAAGACTATAAGGGTAGAACTTGAAGAAATTCAAGAACCACAAAATGTGAATGAGCCAGAATTGGAACCTGAGCCAGGACTACAAGTTATTATAGCTGGAGAACCTGCTCAAGAAACACAAGTTCCACGTAGATCTGGTATACCAAGGTTTGAGCCTGAGAGATATGGATTTATAGTGTCTCAAATATGTAATTTGTTGCTTATGGATCATAGCAATGAGCCTGCAACCTACCAAGAGGATTTGAGTGGACCGAACTTCGAGAAGTGGCTTGAGGCCAAGAAATCTGAAATGGACTCCATGTATGAAAACCAAGTTTGGACCTTGGTGGAACGACCTGAAGGGGTCAGACCCATAGGGTGCAAGTGGGTCTTCAAGAAGAAGACTGACATGGATGGTAATGTACATACATTCAATGGGCGACTGGTGGCTAAGGGTTTCAAGCAAATTCATGGTATTGACTATGATGAGACCTTTCCCCTATTGCAATGGTCATGTCCATCAGAATTCTTCTTGTTATTGCTGTGTATTATGACTACAAGATCTGGCAAATGAACGTCAAAATGGCTTTCATAAATGGAAACCTCCTTGAGAAAGTGTACATGACACAACCTGAGGGTTTTGTATCTTCAGGTGAAGCCACTAAATATGCAAGCTGTAGATGTACAACCCCGTATTAGCCGAGCGGGTCCGCCAAGCCAGACGAGCGGACCAGGATGCCCGGCCCGCACCAGAATAACATGCAAGGGGAAGGCAGCAGGAGGCCAGCTCGCTACCTCCCAGGTCGAGCAGGCGAGCCACGCGAGTTGGCCCCTTCACCCCTCTCGCTCGCTCAGAATTCGTCGAGCAGAGTTTGGGTCGCCATTTGTCGAGCAGAGTTTGGGTCGCCATTCATCGAGCAGAGTTTGGGTCGACATTCATCGAGCAGAGTTTGGGTCGCCATCCATCGAATAGAGCTTTTCGGTCGGCATTCATCGAACTGGTATTCGGGGATGGGTTCGACGAGTCCAGATTGGCGAGCCCTCCTCCGAGGCTCCCATGGTTACAGTTGGAAGCCTGGCCGCCAGCCCTCTCCCCTATACGCGACCTGGTCGTCGGTCCTCCTCGATAGAGGATTGGCGGGTCACGGTGGCCCGGCTCGCACTCGCCCAAGAAGAGTATGCGAGCCGCAGGAGCCAGGTCGCACCCGCCTCTCGCGGGGAGAGAGATTAGTGGCGAGCTGACCTCCATATCCCTGGGATGGGGCCCAGTAGAAGCCCCGAGGTGAAATTACCAGGATGCCCTCCCCATGGGTGAGAATAGCTTGTTGGAACAGTGGAGCTACGTTATTGGCAGACCAAGTTGGGCTGCACATAGCTGTTCAAAATGGCAGAGGTTGGCTATTTGCAGGTCGTTTATAGAATTCTATAAATAGGACCAAAGGGGCACCTCAGAAGGCACGCATCTCAGATTCACTTGCTCCTTGATCTCCTAGCGCTTTCTGAGGTAGCCTTAGCTCGGCCTGTGGCTAAGGAGGGGAAGTGCTCTCAGGTCTTCCGGGTGTGTAGTGGGTCCTACCCACCGAGCCCTTGGGTCGGTTCTTGTCTTTGTTTTCCTTTATTATTTTGATTGCAGGAGCGAAGTAGGCGCGCGATCACCCCTTCCCTAAGGTTGAACTCCACAAGAGACCGTTTTTCGGTTTCAACATTTTGGTGTGGTGAGCGTGGAGCGTGGTTAGCACAGAAAAGCTTCAGCGAGCTCGATGATAGGAGGACAGGGAACTGATAGGACGGACTCGCCCCCCCCCCCCCCCCCCCCGCCCCCACCTCTGGCCATAGTGGGGATGTTTGAAGATTTCAGGAACGAGGTACTGGGTCTCATCAAGTTCTCACTCGGCATGCGGGCCAAGTCCTCGACTCCGGCAATCCAGATCGTAGCCTCCCCCTCTCTGGGCGAGGACGCCCCCGGCAGGCGAGCTGGGAAGGAAATGGCCGAAGAGGGCCGAGGGTGCGAGCTCCCCGGGCGTGAGCTCTTCCCCGGCTCAGAAAGAAGAGGTCGGCTCGGCGAGCTGAGCCCGCGAGATGCGCCAGCTCGCCCAGTAGGGTGAGGCAGCCCCTTCAGCGAGTTGGTCTCTTCAGCTCCAGTTCTAGAGGGGTTCAGGGAACCCGAGATGTCCTAATATACCGGGAAGAGAGACCCAGTCCAACACATCCAGTGGTTTGAGGACATGGTCTCGATCCTACAGATGTCGGATGGGTTCAAATGCCGACTCTTCGCCATCACCCTCAAGGAGAAGGCAAGGGAGTGGTTCCACCAGCTACCGGCCAGCTCCATCTACTACTTTGAGGACCTACACTGGGGGTTCATGTTGAGGTTCACTACCTCGAAGAGGAGGAAGAAGGAGTCGGAGTCCTTGTTTCACATCAAGCAAGGAGTGAATGAGACGCTGGGGAGCTACGTGGACCGGTTCCAGGAGGAGGTCACCCAGGTCCAGGAGATTTCGGGCCACAGTTTGATGATGGCTTTCACCTTAGGCCTGCAGCAGGGTTTCTTCAAGATGGAGTTGAAGAGGATACCCCCCCTCTCCTACGAGGAGCTGATGGAGAGGGCGGCGAGAGAAGTTGATGGGGAGGCGTCAAATCCGGAGTTCGCCCGGAAACTGGCCAGGTGGGCCATAGAGGAAGAGAAGGAGCCAAGAGGAGGAAGAGGACAGGAGGAGAGAAGAGGAGAGCCCTGGCAGAGGGAGCAGAGGCAGCCCCTGGGGCAGCAGCAGCCTAGGTGGGGGCATCAGGAGCCTGATCGTCAGCTGGGCTGGAGGCCTGAGTGGCAAGGGCAGGGGCCAAAGAGAGCATACCAAGGAAGGGACCACCACCGAGGGGGTAAGATCAATTCCACCCCCGGGCTGTACGCAGGCTCAGAGACCTCGACTCCCCGATCAAGAAGAGGCTATGGCCATAGCCATAGGGGAGAGGAGGAGAGTATCTAGGAGGAGGAGGAGAGAAGTTAGGGTGGAGTTGCCCTACTGCGAATTCCATCAGGAGGAAGGGCACGCCACAGCCACGTGCCTGGAGTTCCTCGAAATGAGGGGAAATAGGGAGCAGCAGCAGTAGCAGGGGCGTCAAGAAGTGAGAATCGAGGAGGTCCTGCCTCGGGCGGAGGAGGACCGTTGCGAAGACCGGGTGGATGTCGGGACCCGAGGAGGGATCAGAGTGATCTACAGGTGGGTGGGGGTTGAGGCTTCCCGGAAGGCGAGCCTCCAGACCATGTATCGCCGGAGCGTTGGCTCCACATCCCAAACTCCACCCCCAGAAGAGAGGATCACCTTCTCCAGGAGCGATATTACGGATCATGAGGATCCTTTTTGCGATGTGCTGGTCATCCAAACAGCCATTTAAAACTTTACCGTCTCCAGGATCCTCTTTAATAACGGAAGCTCCGTCAATGTCGTCTTTAAGAAGGTGTTTGATGTGATGAAGGTGGTGGTGAGGAGCGTGTTGGCCTCGGATGGGCCCTTGTTCGGATTTTCTGGGGAGAGGAAGGAAGTGGAGGGAGGAGTAGGCCTCCATGTCACCCTAGGGGGCAGTCTAGGAACTGCATGTTCGTCATCGTGGATGTCCCCAGCAGCTACAGTGCCATCTTTGGGAGGCCCCTCATCAGCGCCTTCTGCTCCATCCCCTCATCATTCCATCAGTGCTTGAAGTTCAATGCAAAGGGGATCCAGGTCAGGGTCAGGGGGGACCCCAAAGTGGCGCGGGAATGCTACGTCACCGCCGTGAACTCCATCTCTTGGCAGGAGGGAGCCGAGGAGACGGAGTGAAGGATGGAGGAGGCGGAGTAGGAAGTTGGCAGGGAGGAGCTGGAAGAGAAGAGCTGCACCGAGGTTGAGATGACAGGAGGAGATCGGGAGGAATTGGTCGAGGAGATGGTCGTGGAAGAAGAGGTGGAGGCGGAGATCCTCATCCCAGAGGAGAGGGATGTTGAGGAATGGGGAGAGCAGTCCAGGTTGGAGGCTGCGGAAGAGGTGGTGAAGCTGGAGGTCCTCACCCGAGAAGGCATGGTGGAGAAGGTCCGCGTCAGCGGAGGGCTGACCCCGGAGGCTCAGGGCAGGATGCTGGAGTGCATCCAGAAGAATCTGGACATCTTCGCATGGAGTGTCGCGGAGATGCTGGGGGTTGACACGGATGTGGCTTGCCACCGCCTCAACATGGACCCAGGAACACGCCCCGTCCAACAAAAGAAGAGGTCCACTGCGGACAAGCTGGCAGAGCCCATCAGATAGGAGGTGACAAAACTTCTCAAGGCCGGCTTCGTGTTCGAGATCCAATACCCCGGCTGGGTCTCCAATGTAGTCATGGTTAAAAAGGGAGACGGCCGATGGCGTATGTATATCGACTTCTCCTTGCTTAATAAATCTTGTCCTAAGGACTGTTATCTCTTGCCTCGGATCGACGCGTTGGTTGACTCAGCCATTGGTTTTTCTGGAATGATTTTTCTAGATGCATTTTTAGATTATGATCAAATCAGGATGCACCCCCCGGACATCAAAGATGTCTCGTTCATCACGGGGGATGGATGCTACTGCTATAAAATGATGCACTTCGGGCTGAAGAACGCAGGGTCGACCTACCAGAAGATGATGGATAGGGTCTTCAAAGAACAGAAGGGGAGGAACCTGGAGGTATACGTGGATGATCTCATGATCAAGAGTCAGGATGTGGACTCTCACCTCCAGGACCTAGAGGAGACCTTTGCTACCATGCGCAGGTACAAGATGCTGTTGAACCCCCTGAAGTGTGTCTTCAGGGATAGCAGGGGAAAGTTCTTGGGGCACCTCCTCACCCCTGCGGGGGTCGAGCCGAATCCTGATAAGGTCAAGGCTATCATGGAGCTGGGGTCGCTGCGAAATACTAAGGAGGTGCAGCGACTGACGGGGAAGCTGGCAGGGCTAAGTAGGTTCCTCTCATGGGCTGTGGAGAAGTGCTCCCCCTTCTTCAAAACACTGAGGGGGGGGGGGGGGGGGGTCAAAAATTCGAGTGGACCAAGGAGTGCGAGGAGGCACTTAAAGCCCTCAAGATGCAGTTGACTCGGGCCCCGTTGCTCCAAGGGCCAAAGGAGGGGGAAGACCTGTTTTTGTATCTCGGGGTCGGGGCGGAGGCCTTGAGCTCTGTCCTAGTTCGTGAGGAGGGGAAGAAGAATCTCCCTATATATTACGTGAGCCGGGTCCTGAGGAAGGCCGAGCTCCGGTATCCAGTTTTGGAGAAGCTGCTCTTCGCCCTGATTGTATCAGCCCGAAGGCTGCGACCCTACTTCCAGGCACACTCAATCCGAGTAGTGACTGACCATCCCCTCCGCAACATCTTTGAGGGGGTGGAGCATTCTGGCAGGCTGGCCAAGTGGTCGGTAGAGTTGAGTGAATTCGACGTCTCCTTCATCCCCCGCCTCTCGATCAAAGCTCAAGCGATGTCCGACTTCTTGGCCGATTATGTGATTGAGGTGGCGGAGGAAGACCTCACTCGTCCGACTCCTTGGAAGATGAAGGTAGATGACACCTTGGGGAGGCATTCCCTAAGAGTGGGGGTGATCTTGGAGAGCCCCATGGGACTAGAATTGAGCAGACGGTGGTGGTGCACTTCCCCATCACCAACAATCAGGCCGAGTATGAGGCCGTGATAGCAGGGCTGCGCCTGGCCAGGTAGCTGGGGGTATTTAGACGTAGAGGTCCTTACTGACTCCATGGTGGTAGCTTCCTAGATTAACGGGGAGTTCGAGGCGAGAGAGCCTACCCTGCGGCTATACTTTGCCAAAGTAAAGGGGGTCATCGGCACATTCCAAACTTTTTTCATCCAGTACGTGCCCCGGGAGGAGAATTAGCAGGTCGATCAGCTAGCGAAGCATGGTCCCCGGGTGGGGGGTACCATCACCGACCTATTCTGCCCTTCCATCGAAGAGGGAGAGCTCATGGAGATAGATCGGCGATCCTCGTAGATGGACTCAGTCACAACTTTCCTTTCCACGGGAGAGTATCCGGAGTGGGTGGACAAGAAGAAGCTCAGGTACAAGTCGGCGTACTACCTCCTCCAGGACGGGCAGTTGTAAAGGAAGACCATCTCGTGGATGTTGGCTCATTGTGTGGCTGAGGGGGAAGTGCAAAGAATCTTGGAGGAAGTCCAATGCGGGGAGTTCGGGAGTCACTCCGGGAGTCGGACCCTGGAAGGAAGGATCGTCAGGCAAGGGTATTTCTGGCCCACCCTGGGCTGCGATGCGACGGAGTTCGCAAGAAGATGCCACAAATGCCAGATGTTTGCTCCCCTACAGCTACAACCGGCTCAGCGACTCAAAAGTATCACAGCTCCTGGGCCCTTTGCCATTTGGGGGATGGATTTGGTTGGACCATTCCCCCAGGATAGTGGGCAGAGAAGGTTCCTACTGGTGATGATCGATTATTTCTCCAAGTGTTTGGAGGTGAAGGCGCTGGCCAAGGTGACTTCCGAGGTCATCAGGAACTTCGTTTGGGGGGAGATCATCTGCCGCCACAGGTTGCCCCAGGCAATTGTCACAAACAATGGGCCCCAGTTCGCCAGTGTGGAGTTTACCAGTTTCTGCGAGCAGCTTGGGATCGACCTCAGGTTCGCCTCGGTCCACCATCCCAGGAGCAACGGGTAGGTGGAGGTCGCGAACAAGATCATTATCAACCTCCTAAAGAAGAAAGTGGAAAATCTGAAGGGGAGCTGGGTGGAGCAGCTTCCCGCGGTTCTCTGGGCCCTGAGGACCACCCCCAACACAACTACAGGAGAGACCCCCTTTAAGCTCTCCCATAGGTACGAGACAGTGCTCCCCATGGAGTTCAAAGTTCAAACACCTTGAGTTGTCGCAGCAGGGGAAGGGCGGGAAGAATGTCAAACCGAGAACGAGGAAGAGCTGCGACTCTCTCTTGACATGGTGGAGGAGCTGCGTGACCTTTCCGCCATCCGACAGGAAGAGGTGAAGAGGAGGATGGCCAAATATTTTGACAAACACGTCAGAGTCAAACAGTTTACGGAAGGGGACTTGGTACTAAAGAAAGTGGATGCAGCGGGAAGGTCGGCAACCATGTGGAAGCTCAACCCTAGCTGGGAGGGACCATTCATTATAAAGGAAACACTGAGGTCAGGAGGGTATCGACTCCAGAATGTGGAGGGTGAGACCCTAAGTCTCACCTGGAGTGGTGATGACTTGAAGCGCTTTTTTCCTTAAAACATGTAAGTGACACTTTGATTTTTAATGAGATTCCTTGACATGCCACTCCTGTCTCCATAGTTTATATGAAAAGACGAAATATACCCAGACCCTGAGCAGATCCCGCTGTCAGGCTCTCACCTAGCTGACATGGCTAGAAGTCACTCGGTGTCATCCTTAGACCTCGAGCAGATCCCGCTGTCAGGATCTCACCTAGCTGGCAGGGCTGGAAGTCACTCGATGGTATCAACCCCAGACCCCGAGCAGATCCCGCTGTCAGGCTCTCACCTAGCTGACAGGGCTGGAAGTCACTCAGTGTCATCCTTAGACCTCAAGCAGATCCCGCTGTCAGGCTCTCACCTAGCTGGCAGGGCTGGAAGTCACTCGATGGTGTTAACCCCGGACCCCGAGCAGATCCCACTATCAGGCTCTCACCTAGCTGACAGGGCTGGAAGTCACTCGGTGTCATCCTTAGACCTCAAGCAGATCCCGCTGTCAGGCTCTCACCTAGCTGGCAGGTCTGGAAGTCACTCGATGGTATCAACCCCGGACCCCGAGCAGATCCCGCTGTCAGGCTCCCACCTAGCTGACAAGGCTGGAAGTCACTCGGTGTCATCCTTAGACCTCGAGCAGATCCCGCTGTCAGGCTCTCACCTAGTTGGTAGGGCTGGAAGTCACTCGATGGTGTCAACCCCGGACCCCGAGCAGATCCCACTGTCAGGTACTCACCTAGGTGACAGGGCTGGAAGTCACTTGGTGTCATCCTTCGACCTCGAGCAGATCCCGCTGTAAGGCTCTCACCTAGATGGCAGGGCTGGAAGTCACTCGATGGTATCAACCCCGGACCTCGAGCAGATCCCGCTGTCAGGCTCTCACCTAGATGACAGGGCTGGAAGTCACTCAGTGTCATCCTTAGATCTCGAGCAGATCCCGCTGTCAGTCTCTCACCTAGCTGGCAGGGCTGGAAGTCACTCGATGGTATCACCCCCAGCAGATCACGTTGATGGGCTCTCACCTAGCTGACAGGGTTGTATGTCACTCATCGGGGGAAAACATCGTCTACTCGCCAGCTAACGAGGCACGTCTTGATGCACAAAGTAGTGCCAGAAGTTGGGGAACCAGATGTCCAAAAGATGAGTAACTGGAGTCGCAAAGTTAACCAAAAGGGGGGGGGTCTAACGTAGTCGCCCTGCGCCCAAAATGACGGCCAAAAGGGGGAGAGAACCCATGCCACATTGCAAGAGGGTCAGCCCGCAAGAAATCCGATGGCTCAGGTGAGCGACGAGCCGGCTCGCCTCTCCTGGCAAGCGAGTAGTCACTGCAGCGGGGTCGGGCTACAGAGGCAGGTCGCCGCTAGCGGGATGACTATTTGAGTCTCCTATGACTCCTAAGCCAAATCCGTAGGCGTGCGACCTCGTCGACATAACGCGAGAGGAACGACCGCGAGTACGGAAAGAGAGAATTTACATCGTGCAATAATAGCAAATATGCATATAAGGCGAGCGAGGAAGCATTTATAAGAACAGGAATAGATAAAAATCGCAAAGTCATGGCGCGACTCACACTTACATTTCAAACAACCAAAAATGTACAAATATATATATAACCAAAAATGTCGCAGGGGCGAGGGCGACGCGAGATCCTAGGCGAGAAGTCCTAGAGGCGCTGGTAGGACTTATCCCCAGGGTCCGACACAGGAAGGAACATCGTCGGCACCTCCTCGCTCGTCGAGAGTCCCATGCCCTCGATCTTGAGGAGGCCGGCACGCTGCAGCATCTACATCGTATACTTTGCGGCGCTAGCGGCATTCTTCTGCATCAACACCTCCAACTCATAGTCAGAATGGTGTTCCAATGGGCAGCGACTGCTCCCTGGTGGGAGGGGGGGGGGGGGGGGCTGTGGCAGCCTCCAGCTCACGCACCCGCGCCTCCAGCGCCAGCTTGTCCTGACCAAGGGTGGCGATCTCGGTGCCCATCCGGCTGGCCGTCGCCGCGTCCTGCGAAAAGGGAGATGATTAAAGGATGGATTCAGGAAAGGAAACGACAACTAGAAGTGAGTGCTGGTTGAGAGATGTACCACCCCTCCCAAGTACTGAGCGAAGGTCGCCTCGGCCGCGTCGGCCCGGTCCCTCTAGAGATCTGCCTCCCCCTGAGCGAGCTTGCGAGCCTCCTCCTTCTCGTCCACCAACTTCTTAACAGAGGTGGCATTCTGCTCCAACTGGGTGCAGCGCCGCCCAACCATGTGGGCCAGCTCCACGCCGTGGAGTTGAGCCCGCGCACTTTCGTGCACCGACACTCGCGTCGCCTCCTTGTCGTAAATGGAAGCGTTCTCCCGCGAGTAAAGGGCAAATGAGAAGTTGTAGGCTTCCCCGCCGATAGTGTCCTGCTCCAGCCAGCTCGGCAGCAGGGTCGAGAGCACCACACGATTTGACTCCTTATCCCATAGCAGAAGCGGGGCACTGAGCTCGCCCAGGTACTTCTCGTCGTAGCCGAAATTGCGGTGCCCCCTCGGCACCGGCTTCGCGGCAGCTTGCACCCCTTCCGGTGGCCCGGAAGTGCCCGCCGCCTCGCCAGGGGTTTCGCTGATCGAGGCGGTCAAGAGGGCGAGACCCTCAGCTGATTGATCCGTCGGGGCCTTACCTTTCCTTTGGCCCACGACGGATGCCTCCCCCGTAGTCTTCGCCTTCTTGGGCGGGGGAGGGGTAGGCTGTTTGCGGCCCGACCGCTTCTTGGCAGGAACCGTCGGGATGTCATGCTGAGCGGCATCAGCGGCCTGAGCACGGGTGAGGCCGCTGGAGACAACCCAGGTGATGGCGAAGAGGTCCGGCCATGTGCTCGTAATGCTCGTAACCAGTTGATTGGTGGCGATGATGTCCCGTCATTTGTTCGTGATGATGTTGCAGATGGTGCTGACGAGTTCTTTGGCGAGCTCCATGGCGACGTCGGGTCCATGCATTATGTTGATCGTCGCCGCAACCATATGTTTGAAGACTCGGATGGACGATGCCGCAATAATAATTTCAATGCACGCCATCGTCGCTACAACGCCATCGCCGCGACAATAATATAATAATTATAATATTATATTATATTTATTAATTTCCTTGTTGCATTGTTTTAATTTGAGAGTTTTTATTTCATGTATTTTAATTTCATGTAACATGATGGGTGCATATAACCATCATGAGGTGTTTAATTTTCAATGGTGGTGATTGTGTGGTGTAGGCTATAAATAGCCATGTTATGAAGGAATTTAAGGGAGAAGAATGAAAAATTGAAACTTGAATTCAAAATTTGAATTTCCCCCTTAACTCTCTCTTCCCCCTTAGGCAAAATTCACCCCCCCCTCTTTCTTCCTTCCTCCAAATCGCCGGCCTCAAGGCTCCTTTCCTTCTAGAGTTCGGACATCTCCTCTCTCCCTCGTGCTCTCGACCACCCCCTTCTCTCTAGTGCTCGGCTACTCTCATCTCCCTCTTGCTCACGGCCACCCGAGATCCTCTCTCTCCAAGGATACTTTGGCCCATGCATGAGAGGTTGTTTGCAAGGAAGAAGATAGGGTTTCCTCCCACGGCGTGAAGTGAAGGAGATTAGCACGTTCATCATCCGTAGCGCGCTTCCCGTGGACTTTCAACGGAGGAGCGATCAAACTTGGTGGATCCACGCATCACGGATCTACAAATCCGAGAGGGGTAACGAAAATATCTACCAAGAGTTTTCTTTCTCTAGATAGTTCTTGTGGTGGACGAATTTTTGCGTTATTTTCCGATTTGTTTCTCTTCGCGGTTAATCAAATAATAAATCGGTATTTTTCGTTTGGATTTCCGAAAGATTCATAAGAGGATTGGCGATCCTCGCTTTCTTTTTGTTGGGATAGATCCTACCATCTTTCGAATCATTTTGTTCTTGGTGGATCTATTTTGGTACAACCCAAAAGCTCGTTCGGGATCAAGATTATCTCATTTAGCCGGAAAGAATTTGGCCTATAGCCAACATTCGATCTATTTGCGGAACGGCGATCCGTATTGTTAGCGCGAGCGATAAATAAAATAATTGTTCTGGCTGCGTTTTCGTTATCGTGTGGAATAGAGAGCGTAGATCGTGTCATAAGCATTATCGTGGCCTCCGTGACGAATCTCTAGGATATACCCTGCATCAATTTGGTATCAGAGGGAGGTTCTCGTCAATTTCCTAATTGGCACTCCTCCCCCTCTTCAAATTAAAAAAAAAAAATTTTCAAATTTTAAATTTTAAATTTCAAATTTCAAATTTCAAACGTCAAATTCAAAAATTCAAATTTCAAATTTCAAATTTCAAATTTCAAATTTCAAATTTCAAATTTCAAATTGCAAAATTCAAAATTCAAATTTCGAATTTCAAATTTCAAAATTTCAAATTTCAAATTTCAAAATTCAAAATTTAAATTTCAAATTTCAATTTCCTAATTGGCACCCTCCCCCTCTTATTTTTGAAAATTCTCTATCTTATTGTTAATAAGAAATCCAAAAAAAATTTATTTTTCATTAAGTCATTATTTTTCTCAAGTTATTTTAAAATTTAATAGTTGGTCTGCAAATAGCGGGCTATATTTTTATATTTTCAGCAAAATTCAAAAATAAAATTTTTTTAATAATCCTCATATTTTTTCCAGCAAGAAAATCTATTTTATTTAATTATAACCGTAGTGGCTAAGCGGGAACAATTCCATCTTTGAAATTTAAATAGGGTCAGGTTATTTAGTCATTGCATGTGCAACAGTTCTGGGTGCGTTTTCTCTCCGGTTCTCACTAAATGGCATATGACATATATGCTTCCCAGTTAGACTATTCCTATGCTAAGGATATGGCTAAACAAACCCCTAGGGCACACCACATTTATCCTACTTATGACGGTTTAGAGTATCCCCAAAATTTTAGAGACTGGCTTAAGGGATTAGAACAATATTTTAATTGTCACTTATGGGATGACTACGAAAAGGTTAGCTTTGCCCGAGAGCGATTAGTAGGTCGAGCCCGATTATTTTGGTTAAACGAAGAGCGTCGTGTTGGTAGCTATCATTATGCTTGGTCGCACATGCGTAGCCTCCTCTCAGATCAATTTGATCCCGCCTACCTGCGCACTAATAACACCACACCCGTTAGTAAGAATAGTTATGGCACCAGACCCATATCTGCTTGTAGGAGTGACCCTACGCCTCAGGATAGATCTTATCCCCAGAGAGGTAGTAATACCCAAAGTGTGCCTAGTCCCACCTATAGGGAACATAAGCCATTTAGACCCCAAATTTTGAACTCGAAAGAGGTTACTATTAGGGTGCTAGCTTCTTTAGCCTCGACATCTAAGCCCTCTGGTATAGTGACTGATACCTCTGAGGATTCTTATCTGGATATAGAATCTCTGGATGATGAAGTTAATCAGCCAGATGAGAGTCTTCCTTCACTTACGATAGTGCCTGACTCACCTGTTGAACCTGAGGATGTGTCTAGGACTGTGCCCGTCACTGAGGACGAGGCTGGATACGCTGGCGATTTGAGTGATGATGAGGAGATTGGTTACCTAGTGACCTGGATGAGGATTTCTCCTCTGAGGAATCGTCTCCTCTTCCTTTCGGCGATGTTTCTGACGCGTCTCCCTTGATAGTTATGGAGTCTTCTGATGACCCTGAGTCAGAAGACATTCCGGCTGAGTCACCTTATGTTGAGAGCCTACCTGTTACTGATTTAGGTGATGACCTGCTAGAACACGAGCTAGTTCCTTCTAGCCCGGAACTTATTGAGGTGCCCATTTATTTAGCCTCCCCGTTAGATCAATCCAGTCGGATAAGTGCGAGTGAGGATCACAATATTATAATGATTGATCTAGGATTGGTAGATGTTTCAACGGTGTTGGAAGAGTCACCTTGGGATGGATGTTTATCTTGGGATAATCTTAGTGGTGCACATCCGGAGATAGTTCATTGATATTATCATCGTTGCTTGAGGGTCATACTAATTTAGATTCTCCCCGGGATTCGATTTGCCCAACCCTCCATCATGATTTAGACAATGTACCTACTTCGTGGGAAGATTTGGTTAGCGAAGGATGTGACGTTTTGGAAGATTTACCCTGTGTGGGAAGGCTATTTGTGGATGACGGTAGCACTGAGGACCCGATAGACATTTCTTTGATGTTAGCTCCTTCGCCAGAAGCCCGAAATGGATTTGAAATTTTGTCGAGTACGATTTTGACTACTTTTGAGACCAATACTGATTGTGATTTGGATGAATTATCTAGCGGATTGGAAGACATGTCGGCTGAGTTGGTAGAGTCACCCCATGATGAATGTTTATCTTATAGTGAGTTAGATGATGACGATCCATCTGAGTTTTTGGTAAGGACGAATCCACTGTTTAATTTTTCCTATGATTTTAACGGCCTGCAACCGGAGGCTTGTTATTGGACGAGTAATCCGTATTTTGACGTTGAGTGTGACTTAACTTCCCCTACGGAATCAACCATGTCGACTCTCCCTCCAGTTCATTTAACTCGAGTAGATGATTTGTTAGTACACGAGCTAGTCATTCCTAGCCCTTTATATTTAGAGAAGTTTATTATTACCTACCGCCTCCCATTAGGCTTACTTAGATGGACGTGGGTAAACGTAGTTGGTCACGAGCGTTTTCTGCTGGCTATTCATTACGAAATTTTTAAATCAAATTTAATTCCAAATTTAAAACGAAAATGTTAGGCTCCACTGAAATAATTTATGAATTTAAAAAAACCGTGCCACCTGACATAGTTCCGTTATTTTATACAATTAATTCTAGTCATGTTGCACATGGGTTCACCCCACACAGTACAAAACTCATGTTGCTTATGGGTACAAAACTCATGTTTTCGTCGGCCTATCATCTCCAAACGGATGGGCAAACGGAAGTTGTCACCCGTAGCTTGGGAGTGTTACTCCGTTGTTTAGTGGGCGAACATAAAGGTACGCGGGATCTTATCCTCCACTATACAATCTAATGGGGTGGGGGGTGAGCTCAATTCTGGATCGCTTTCTCCTTCGAAATCTATGGGAGGTATGTCGTCTATTGATGATGAAACTTGTTTTTCTGCTTCACCTAACGTTTTTCCGAGGTTTCCCCGGACGGATTTCTTGCCTGACAGGATTTTGCAGGATGATGTGTTTCCCACTCCCGACGGCGACATTCACAGGTTTTTGGTTCGTTGGCGTGGTCGTCCGGCTTCGGACGACTCTTGGCTCTCTGCTGTACAGGTGGATCTTCTTGACGCAGACCTCATACGCCGTTATATTTCAGCCCGCTCATCGGAGATGAGTCCTTTTGAGCGGCGGAGGATTGATGGCGAAGAGGTCCGGCCATGTGCTCGTAATGCTCGTAACCAGTTGATTGGTGGCGATGATGTCCCGTCATTTGTTCGTGATGATGTTGCAGATGGTGCTGACGAGTTCTTTGGCGAGCTCCATGGCGACGTCGGGTCCATGCATTATGTTGATCGTCGCCGCAACCATATGTTTGAAGACTCGGATGGACGATGCCGCAATAATAATTTCAATGCACGCCATCGTCGCTACAACGCCATCGCCGCGACAATAATATAATAATTATAATATTATATTATATTTATTAATTTCCTTGTTGCATTGTTTTAATTTGAGAGTTTTTATTTCATGTATTTTAATTTCATGTAACATGATGGGTGCATATAACCATCATGAGGTGTTTAATTTTCAATGGTGGTGATTGTGTGGTGTAGGCTATAAATAGCCATGTTATGAAGGAATTTAAGGGAGAAGAATGAAAAATTGAAACTTGAATTCAAAATTTGAATTTCCCCCTTAACTCTCTCTTCCCCCTTAGGCAAAATTCACCCCCCCCTCTTTCTTCCTTCCTCCAAATCGCCGGCCTCAAGGCTCCTTTCCTTCTAGAGTTCGGACATCTCCTCTCTCCCTCGTGCTCTCGACCACCCCCTTCTCTCTAGTGCTCGGCTACTCTCATCTCCCTCTTGCTCACGGCCACCCGAGATCCTCTCTCTCCAAGGATACTTTGGCCCATGCATGAGAGGTTGTTTGCAAGGAAGAAGATAGGGGTTTCCTCCACGGCGTGAAGTGAAGGAGATTAGCACGTTCATCATCCGTAGCGCGCTTCCCGTGGACTTTCAACGGAGGAGCGATCAAACTTGGTGGATCCACGCATCACGGATCTACAAATCCGAGAGGGGTAACGAAAATATCTACCAAGAGTTTTCTTTCTCTAGATAGTTCTTGTGGTGGACGAATTTTTGCGTTATTTTCCGATTTGTTTCTCTTCGCGGTTAATCAAATAATAAATCGGTATTTTTCGTTTGGATTTCCGAAAGATTCATAAGAGGATTGGCGATCCTCGCTTTCTTTTTGTTGGGATAGATCCTACCATCTTTCGAATCATTTTGTTCTTGGTGGATCTATTTTGGTACAACCCAAAAGCTCGTTCGGGATCAAGATTATCTCATTTAGCCGGAAAGAATTTGGCCTATAGCCAACATTCGATCTATTTGCGGAACGGCGATCCGTATTGTTAGCGCGAGCGATAAATAAAATAATTGTTCTGGCTGCGTTTTCGTTATCGTGTGGAATAGAGAGCGTAGATCGTGTCATAAGCATTATCGTGGCCTCCGTGACGAATCTCTAGGATATACCCTGCATCACCAGGTACTCTCGTAAGGGGGGTGCAGGGGAACGTCGCACACGTGTGCCAAGGAGAGAAAGGGTGAAGCAAGGGTACAAAAACATCGAAGCAGAGTAATGGAGAGTAGCTAACCTTTCCCAGGCGAGACTGCGGCGAGGTTATCTAAGTTGCGGCGTAAGTACGCGACCTCGAAGTTCTTCCTAGTGAAGAACACCCACAAGTTGGCTTCATGGCCCCCAGGCTGGGCGGTCGGTAACTCGCCTCGCTGAGCTGCACCGGCGAGAAAGGGAAATTGCCAAACTCCCCCTTGACGAACATAAATTTCTTGAGCCAGTTGTAGCTCTTGTTGACGGTCTCCCGCACCTTGAGGTGGGCGCTGGAGAAATAGGCAGTCCTGTCCCGGTTCGCACGGAAGGAGAACAATTTGCGGAAGAGCGCAAGATTAAACTCGACCCGCTCCTCCCACAAAAAGCAGGGGAACCATACCATGACCGCCACCGAGTTCGGGGTCATCTGACCTATGACGACCCCGAAGTACTTCAACACTTGATGGACTTCCGGCCACAAAGGATGCCGGAGGCCCACCTCAAAATGAGCCAGGGGAATGACGAGCTCATCCGCGGAGAGATTGTTGATCTTCTCCCCTTCTCCGGGCCGCCTCGCCGAGAACCCGGGCGGGACGTGGTCACTGAGGGCGTCTAAGTATTTGCTCTCAGAGATAACGGCGCCAGGGAAGTCATGCTCAGAAAAAGTCCAAGCACACTTGCTCTACCCGTCCGCGCACCGCTGCCGCCGCCCATCTCGCTGAAGGTTTGTTGAGTGAGCAAAGAATCCTGGGGAGGGCACACACGAGGCAGAGGTTACAAGGCGCGAGAATACGAAAAGGGCTTGAGTTTGGTAAATGGATAAAGGCCGGTAGGGCTTATTTATAGGAGGAAAAAGAGCAAGAAAATCCTCCGTCGGCGGGAAAAGTGCAGATAGCAAAATCAGGCCCGACGGTTTGACTTCCCGGCTCGCGATCATGCCGTCGGGACCGTTCAAAAGCGGGTCATGCCCACCTGCATCCGCACGAAAAGAGGTCGAGCTGCGGCCCGCACCCGCACAGAACTCTGAACGAGCTAGGGAGACTCGCAACCGGCGAGCTTCTGGCCTGCTCTCGCCAAGATCAGGTTGGAGGGCAGGGCAAATCCATCCTATAGTCTCGCACCCGCCCGAAAGAGCGGCGAGCGGACGATGAGGTCTCGTCCGTACCACCCTCAAAGAAGGTCGAGCAATAACGCGAAAAAAACAAGCACAACAGAAATCAGAAATCAGGCTCGTGGACAGAAATGAAGCAACAAGTCAGGAGGGAGGAGCACATACCTCAATGACGACCTCGATGCCGGCTGCCGAGGTGGAGCCCGGGAGGTCATTCGTCGGGGACCGCATAACAATCCTTCCTTTTATCGGCCTGAAGAGAGGGCCGGGAGACCCACGCGGCAACCAAGGGGCGACCTCGAGGGCCTCTTCTCGAGTCTTCTCGCTCGCAGCTGCCAGATGGGCTCGCACCTCCTCGCTGACTGACATGGTGCAGCTACAGTACACCTGGGAAGTTAAAATGAGGTGAGGATTCATCCAAGGGCTCAGTGGTGTATTTATAGCCAGGTAGTGGGACCCACCAGAAGATTCCATGACAGCTCAGCACAGCACTCGCCAAACACGCGGGTTGGATGATTCTTTCCGAGCTTAGTCAAGCTCAAAAAGAGCGGGGATTGTGTACAACCCTGTGTTTGCCGAGTGGGTCCGCAAAGCCAGGCGAGCGGACCAGGATGCCCGGCCCGCACCAGAATAACATGCGAGGGGCAGGAGGCAGGAGCTCAGCTCGCTCCCGGCCAGGTCGGGCGGGGGAGCCACGCGAGTTGGCCCCTTCACCCCTCTCGCTCGCTCAGAATTCGTCGAGCAGAGTTTGGGTCGCCATTCGTCGAGCAGAGTTTGGGTCTCCATTCGTCGAGCAGAGATTGGGTCGCCATTCATCGAGTAGAGTTTGGGTCGTCATCCATCAAACAGAGCTTTTCGGTCGGCATTCATCAAACTGGTATTCGGGGATGGGTTCGACGAGTCCAGATTGGCGAGCCCTCCTCCGAGGCTCCCATGGTTACAGTTGGAAGCCTGGCCGCCAGCCCGCTCCCCTATACGTGACCTGGCCGTCGATCTGCCTCGATAGAGGATTGGCGGGTCGCGGTGGCCCGGCTCGCGCTGACCCAAGAAGAGTAGGCGAGCCGCAGGAGCCAGGTCGCACCCGTCTCTCACAGGGAGAGAGAGTAGTGACAAGCTGACCTCCATATCCCTGGGATGGAGCCCAGTAGAAGCCCCGAGGTGAAATTACCAGGATGCCCTCCCCATGGGTGGAATAGCTTATTGGAACAGCTGAGCTACTCTATTGGCAGACCAAGTTGGGTTGCACATAGCTGTTCAAAATAGCGGAGGTTGGCTATTTGTAGGCCGTTTACATAATTCTATAAATAGGACCCAAGGGGCACCTCAGAAGGCACGCATCTCAGATTCACTTGCTCCTTGATCTCCTAGCGCTTTCTGAGATAGCCTTAGCTCGGCCTGTGGCTAAGGAGGGGAAGTGATCTCAGGTCTTCCGGGTGTATGGTGGGTCCTCCCCGCCGAGCCCTTAGGTCGGTTCTTGTCTTTGTTTTCCTTTGTTATTTTGCTTGCAGGAGCGAAGTAGGCGCGCGATCACCCCTTCCCCAAGGGTGAACTCCACAAGAGACCGTTTTCGGTTTCAACAGTAGAGATTCATTTATGGATTAAAACAGGCTTCTTGAAGTTGGAATCTTCGTTTTGATGAAAAGATCAAAGAGTTTGATTTTATCAAGAACGAGGATGAACAGTGTATTTATGAACAGATTAGTGGGAGCATAGTTGTCTTTCTGATTTTATATGTTGATGACATACTGCTGATCGGAAATGACAAACTGACCCTGTAAGTTATTAATAACAACCTAGGGGACTGCTTTTCAAAGAAGGACTAGGGTGAAGTGACTTATATACTTGGTATTAAGATCTATAGAGATAGATCGAATAAGTTGCTAGGTTTGACCCAAAGTGCATACATTGACAAGATGTTGAAGAGGTTCAACATGATTGAGTCCAAGAAAGGATTCTTGCCCATGTCTCATGGTGTGAGTCTCTCTAAGGACCAGTGTCCTAATTCTTGTGAAGATAAGGACCGCATGAAGTTGATTCCATATGTTTTGCAAATGGGTCAATAATGTATACAATGATATGTACTAGACATGATGTCTCTTATGCCTTGAGCATGAATTACAGGTATCAGTCAGATCTCAGTGAAAGTTATTGTATTGTCATTAAGAATATCCTGAAGTACTTGCGAAGGACTAAGGATACGTTCTTGGTATTTGGTGGAGAGGAAGAGCTCGTTGTAAGGGGTTACACAGATGCTAGCTTCCAGACTGATAGGGACGACTCAAATTCTCAGTCAGGTTTCATATTTTGCCATAATGGAGGTGATGTTAGCTAGAAAAGTTCCAAGCAGGATACAGTTGCTGATTCTACAACTGAGGCCGAGTATATCGTCGCTGCAAATGCAGCGAATGAGGCTGTATGGATTGGTAAATTCATCGGCGAGTTAGATGTACTTCCTAACATTGTTCGTCCCGTAGATCTCTACTGTGACAACAACAGTGCAATTGCACTTGCTTCGGAACCTAGATCTCATCAACGCTCCAAGCACATACTTTGGCGGTTCCATCTAATTCGAGAGATTATCGATCGAGGAGATGTGAGCATTAGCAGAGTGCCGTCTGAGGAGACCATTGTGGATCCACTGACAAAGCCTCTCACACAGAGAAAGCATGATGGTCATGTTAGATCTATGGGTATATGATACCTGAATGATCAACTCAAGTTAGAGTCTTGTGGATTGTATGTTTGTTGGCTGTAATTTTTCATTTGATGAATAATGTACTATATACATTTCATTTTATATATTTTGGCAAATTCTTTTATTGTGTTATTATTTCTATTATGATAGGTAGTTAACTGTATAAATGCCCTTAGAATGTTTGCTTTTATAGGTCAAGTAGTGACTTGATGTGAGAACCTATGATCCCAGAAGCTTCATTCTTAAAGGTCCCTGGTAGTTGTATTATCTTAGAAGCTAAGGGCGATGATGATACCTTTAAGACTAGCATGTGCATTGACTGATGACCCGCCCTCACAGGTCATGATATTGTGATATCAAGTCATCACATGGGTACTTGTTATGAACAAGTTATACTGGACAGACCCACTATGAGAATACTTGGTGGATTGTTATATAAACGTGTCACAAGTATATCTCAAGTGGCAATGGTGTTTGTGGTCTTTTGACCTTAAGTCACAGCATTTATCGAGTGAGGAAGAGCGTGCTTTGATGCTATCAAAAGTCCAGTATTGAGAAAGTTGGATGATAATGGTGGTTATTGGGTACGTTACTAATCATTTGGGTGTTTGTATGTGAGCAAAGATGGGATTTGTCCTCCTTTATGATAGGAGTTGCATTCATGGTGTAACACCTCCATCCGTTACATGATATATAATAGAAGGTCCGACCGGGGCCCCACACCATATGCCACAAACAGGCGGCGAGGTTATAGGTTAATATAAAAAAAATAAAACCATTCGCATCCTAACTCAGAGCATTCTAGTGGAAGCTTTTAAGTTGTTTGAACTCAACTCATTTGAATGTCCACAATATATAAACCAACATTTATATATATAACATCACGAAGGAATGTTCTCCAAATACACAGTAAGTCTGGCCTTATGGACTTACAATTAAGCTTTATAACCATGACTTTCATACATCGGCACGCGGGCCTACCACACATGAAGATAACATCATATGAACTTCTTTGGCCTTCGAGGGCCAGCATAGCAGCAGTAGGAAGGGATTCAGCCCCCTATTTTCCGCTCGGCTCTCCTGCACCTGTACGGGACAATCCACCGTAGTGGTGGCAAACAAGACAACGATCAGCATTTAGCTGACCAATTTATAACGACCCTATCCCTTACCCGGGGCAGTAGTATTCCTTTCCTGCAGGCATAGCATTTTAAAAGCAGATATATCACACAATATGCACTCACGTACAATCAATACATCACAAACGTCAACCATGTTGTCCGACGCTCCGTGCACTCAGGGCATATTCTTGGTGTACCAGAAATACCAGGGTCCCACCGTCGTTCGAAGGTCCGTGGCCCAATGACAAACTTGAGCATTTCGCTCCACGGCCTTCAGCCGAAGACTTTAGTCTTAATGGTGTGCATGCCTAAGATTCTTATTATGTGTTTCTGCTGAATACCAATAGCCCAGGCACTCATGGCGGACAACCATAATGTGGAGACAGTTCAGCCTTTTCCCATTGCTCAAATCCTCAGTTCTATGATCAGACTGACGTGGGTTGGCCTCCCCTTATCCGTTCGGCACGAAGCCTTTTCAAGAGCTCACAAAGCTCATAAATAGCCACACTGTCCCCTAAGGACTGGCTTCACAATCGTAGGTTAGCTAGGATCCATCGCCAGCGACACTCACTATCGCCCGGCATTAGCGACAGAATTTACTTTCCATCCCCAGCCCTAACCTTATCTAGATCAAACATCTAGCAATCCCTGCAGCCACCTGCAGTGCCAGAAATACTGGTCTTTCAAAGCATACAACACAAGCACTTTGTGGGTAATTTCTTGTAATTCCACTCCAGTACTTCCTACTACTTCCCTTCGCAGGTACAACCCACTGAATCCACAAGCATACTCATTTATACTCGGAGTCTTCTCCGGTGTGCAAAATAAAACATCACCAATCCAGACCAACATGTCCAGATGGGCATCACATAGTATGCCTATTCCGTACTACACATTTACGGATCTATATGCAAGACATCTTGGGGATATCCAGAATCAACCCAAGGGGAATCCCTCAATACTCCACCTTTTGGTGGGGGTAACCCATACATATGCCAAATTAAGGACTACACATGTCCAAGGAAGAAAGATCCTTACCCTTGACGATCGCTTTGTAGCCATGGAAAACTAGCCAGATGAAAAGCACCGCAACGGCCTTGCCTTCACGGATCTGGACTCGGCACGCGATTTGGGGCTCTGTGTTGGGTTTCTCTATGAGATGGCACAACGCTTGTGCACGCAGCGGAAGAATAAAACATTAAGAAAACCCAAAAGAAATGGGATCGGGCCATGACAGTTGAATCAAGAAGTTAATAGGCAACTAAGCAAAAATTACCTCGGTGGCGTTGATTCACAACTCAACGGAGATGCTCCAAATTTCTTCTTCTTGCTAGTGACGAGTTCTACGTGGAATAATGTCCACGTCTCTGCAGAAATCCACACGAGCGGGAGAACGCCGAGCTTTCCGTCGCACGGAAGATCGGGAAGAACGATGACCGCACCTTGCTATTCCACGGACTGCTAGGTCCGCACCAGGAAGAGCAACACCAGCGACGATCGCCGGAGAGGGGGAGGTCGACGGAGCGAACACGGCGGTGGCGGAACCCTTCCGTCGGCGGCGGGATTCGGGATCGGCGGAACGATCGCGGAACGGAACTCTTCCGTCGCGGGTTTCTATCAGCCGAGGGTTGATCGCGCCTGTGAAAATCGTCTATCTCCCGAAAACCCTAAGTATTCTATTTATACCAAAGGTATAAAATAGACTTAGGAGTATCGCTATCCGCAGACCACTCAAGAATAAGGGTTCCAGAATCGGCGAGAATCACCAGCCGATCGGTGAGAATCGATCGTCGAGAATCACTAAGAATCGGCGAGTATCGGCTAGGATCGGTGAGAACCAGTCGGCGAGAATCGGTCGGCGAGAATCACCAGCAGATTCGGCGAGAATCAATCGGCGAGAATGCCCGGCGATTCACGTCGAATCGTAGGTTGACGATTCTCGTCGATCGTCGAGAATCACCGACGATACACGTCGAACAGAGTCGACGATTCTTGTCGATCGGCGAGAATCAGAGAACACTTCTCGACGATTCTCATCGATCGGTGAGAATCCGAACACCAATCCTCCAAGGCGACACCTTGCCCAACCCGACTCTTCTTTAAGGCAACACTTTGCCCATAACCCCATTCAGGTCGGTGATTGGTAACCTTTACCAACACAGTCAATCATCCAACTTCTCCACATCTCTTATGTGCGACCCTGCAGGCTCATATCGCGTTGGCAGTGAGATTACATGTTTGACCACTTTCAGATCACCATGGTAACTCCAACAGACTCCCACTTGATCTTGAAAGTATCAAACCAAAAACCTCACAAACAATGAGCGGCATCTAGCAATGCATCATTGCTCCCCAAGCAATAAGAGTTTATAACTCATAAGCCTTTATGACCAATGTATCAGCGTTGTCTTTGTCCCTTACATCCGGAAAGAACTAGAGGCATGGACTATGTCACCCTCGTAATAGCTCAATCCAAGTTTCCTGATCCAGGACGGACTTCCAGAGAATGGTGAGTCCAATATCACATATTGACTCAACCAAGCATGGCCATGCATTTCTCAGTCCAGTTCCATCAAGGGGCCCATGGATGCAACTCCTATCATACAGGAGGACAAATCCCATTGCTCACACACAAACACCCAAATGATTCGTAATATGCCTAACAACCACCCTTATCATCAACCTTTCTCAAGGAAGACTTTAGATGACATCAAAGCACGCTCTTCCTCACTTGATGAATGCTGTGACTTCAGGTCAAAGGACCACAACACCATTGTCAATTGAGACCTACTCGTGACACGATTGGATGACAATCCACAGAGTAGCCTCAGGTTGGGTCTGTCCAGTACAACTTGTTCACTAACAAGTACCCACGTGATGACTTGATATCACAATATCATGACCTGTGAGAACCGATCATCAGTCAACGCACGTGCTAGCCTTTATGTACCATCATCACCCTTAGCTTCTATGATGATACTCGACCAGGGACCTTTTAAGAATGAAGCTTCAAATAGATCATAGTCTCTCACATTCAAGTCACGTACTTGATGTCCCATGGAAGCGAACATTCTAAGGGTATCTATTATGTTAACATTTAACTATCATATAGAAAAACTCATAATAAAAGAACTTGCCATTAATTAAAAAAGAAAAACTAGGTACAATGTTCATCATATGAACAAACAGCCAACAAAATACAATTTTACATGCAATCCACAAGATTCTCACTAGAGTTGATCGTTTAGGTATCGTATACCCATCGATCTAGTATGACCATCATGCTTTCTCTGCGCGAGAGGCTTTGTCAGTGGATCCGCAATATTCTCCTCAGTCGGCACTCTGCAAATGTTCACATCTCCTCATTCGACAATCTCACGAATAAGATGAAACCGCCGAAGTATGTGCTTGGAGCGCTGATGGGATCTAGGTTCCTTAGATTGTGCAATTGCACCATTGTTATCATAGTAGAGAACTACGGGACCAACAATGCTAGGAACTACATCAAGCTCGCCGATGAATTTCCTAATCCATACAGCCTCCTTCGCCGCATTAGCTGCAGCGATATACTCGGCCTCTATTGTAGAATCAACAACTGTCTCTTGCTTGGAACTCTTCCAGCTCACAGCTCCTCCATTCAGGCAAAACACAAAACCTGACTGAGACTTGGAGTCATCTCTATCAGTTTGGAAGCTAGCATCCGTGTAACCACTTACAACGAGCTCTTCCTCTCCACCATACACCAAGAATACGTCCTTAGTCCTTCTCAAGTACTTCAGGACATTCTTGACTGCAATCCAGTGACACTCACCGGGGTCTGACTGATACCTGCTAGTCATGCTCAAAGCAAAGGAGACATCGGGTCGAGTACATAACATCGCGTACATGATTGATCCAATTGCCGAAGCATATGGAATCAACTTCATGCGGTCCTTATCTTCACAAGACTTTGGACACTGGTCCTTAGAGAGATTCACACCATGAGACATGGGCAAAAATCCTTTCTTGGACTCAAGCATGTTGAATCGCTTCAACACCTTTTCGATGTACGTACTCTGGGTCAAACCCAGCAACTTCTTCGATCTATCTCTGTAGATCTTAATACCGTGTATATAAGTCGCTTCACCCAAATCCTTCATTGAAAAGCAGTTCCCTAGGTTGTTATTAACAACTTTCAGGGTAGGAATGTCATTCCCAATCAACAGTATGTCATCTACATACAATATCAGGAAGACAACAATGCTCCCACTGATTCACTTGTAAACACAAGGCTCATCTTCATTCTTGATGAAACCAAACTCTTTGATTTTCTCATCAAAACGAAGATTCCAACTTCAAGAGGCCTGTTTCAGTCCATAGATGGACTTATTCAGCTTGTATATTTTAGTGGCTTTATTTGGGGATACAAAACCCTCGGGTTATGTCATATACACTTCCTCAAGGAGGTTTCCATTAAGGAAAGCCGTTTTGACATCCATCTGCCAGATCTCGTAGTCATAATACGCAGCAACAGCAAGCAATATCCTTATGGACTTTACCATGACAACAGGGGAAAAGGTCTCATCATAGTCAATACCATGAATTTGCTTGAAACCCTTAGCCACCAGTCGCCCTTTGAATGTCTGTACATTCCCATCCATGTCGGTCTTCTTCTTGAAGACCCACTTGCACCCTATGGGTCGTACCCCTTCAGGTGGTTCCACCAAGTTCCAAACTTGGTTTGCATACATGGAGTCCATTTCGGATTTCATAGCCTCAAGCCGTTTGTCGGAGTCCGGTCCATTCATAGCCTCTTGGTAGGTTGCTGGTTCATCATCATGATCCATAAGCAACACATTACCTATTTGAGACACGAGAAATCCATATCTTTCAGGCTCAAACCTCGGTCTACCAGATCTACGTAGGACTTGTGTTCCTTGAGCAGGTTCTCTAGCTACAACATCTTGTAGTCCTGTCTCAGAATCCAATTCCGATTCATTCACTACATGTGGTTCTTGAACTTCTTCAAGCTCTACCTTTTTAGTCTTTCTTGATAAGAACTCTTTCTCCAAGAAGACACCAGTCCTTGCGACAAACACTTTGCCCTCAGACGGTAGGTAAAGTAATACCCTTTTGTTTCCTTAGGATATCCCACCAGATAACATTTATCCGATTTGGGTTCCAGCTTGTCAGGCATTTGACGTCTCACGTATGCCTCACAGCCCCAAATTTTAATGAACGACATACTAGGACGCTTCCCAGTCCATATCTCATATGGTGTCTTCAGAACCGTTTTCGTTGGAGCGCGATTCAATGTCATTGCAGCAGTCTCTAAAGCAAAACCCCAAAAGGAAACAGGCAAGTCTGCATGACTCATCATCGATCGTACCATGTCTAACAGTGTACGATTTCTCCTCTCAGACACACCATTATGTTGTGGTGTTCTAGGTGGAGTGAGCTGTGATACAATACCACACTCTTTCAGATGATCACGGAACTCATGACTCAGGTATTCGCCACCTCGATCAGATCGGAGTGCTTTAACCCTTTTACCCAACTGGTTTTCTACTTCATTCTTGAACTCTTTGAACTTTTCAAAGGTCTCGGATTTGCACTTCATAAGATACACATATCCGTATCTACTGAAATCATCATTAAATGTAACAAAGTAGAAATACCCACCTCTAGCCATGGAACTCATGGGTCCGCATACATCACTATGTACAACACCCAAGAGATCCTCAACCCTCTCAGTATAACTAGTGAAAGGAGCTTTAGTCATCTTGCCTAACAAACAAGATTCGTATCGCTCAAATGATTCATAATCAAATGAGTCCAAAAGTACATCTCTATGGAGCTTGGATATGCGCTTCTCATTGATATGGCCCAAACGACAATGCCAGAGAAAAGTAGGGTTAGAGTCATTTGTTCTTAGTCTTTTATTATTTTCAACATTACAGATCAGATGGTCCAAGTTAAAAACATAAAGACCATTAAACAATTGGGCTACAGCATAACAAACATCATTCTTAAATATAGAACAACAATTGTTCTTAATTATAAAAGAAAATCCAATCATGTCCAAACATGAAATAGATATAATGTTTCTAGTTATGACCGGAACAAAATAACAATTATCAAGTTCTATTACAAGCCCACTGGGCAAAGAAAGACGGTAAACCCCTACGGCTACAGCAGCTACTCTTGCTCCATTGTCAACGCGGAGGTCCACCTCCCCTTTACTTAGCAATCTTCTCCTTCCCAATTCCTGCACATTTGTACAAATGTGAGAACCACATCCGGTATCCAATACCCAAGATGAAGGAGTAGAAAGGTTTATCTCTATAACGTGAATATTTGAAGCGGAAGTCATACCTCCCTTCTTTTTCTGCAGACCTTCAATGTACGAAGGACAGTTCCTCCTCCAATGACCAGCCTTGCCACAGTGGTGGCATTTCCCTTCCTTCACCGTGCTTTTCTTTTTCATAAGTGCAGAAGACTTGGGCTCAAGATATGACTTAGGTCCCACCTTCGTCTTCTTAGAGCCCTTGGCCTTGCCCTTGCCCTTATGCACCATCAGTATGGGGCTGGCAGGCTTGGCCTTCTTCATATTGATTTCAGCAGTTATCAACATGCCTAGGAGTTCGGGCAGTGTCTTGTCTATCTCATTCATGTTGTAGTTCAAGACGAACTGCTCATAACTGTCCGGAAACGATTGCACGATCAGATCTGTGACCAACTCTTGACCAAGAGGAAAACCCAGCCTTTTAAGGTTCTCTATATACCCAATCATCTTGAGTACGTGAGTCCCTACTGAGTCTCGAACTCCCATCTTGCACTGAAACAACGCTTTCGTGATGTCGAACCTCTCTTGACGAACCTGCACTTGAAACATTTTCTTGAGATGCTCGTTAATCTCCTTGCACCCCATGCTCTCATGTTGCTTCTGAAGCTCAGAGTTCATAGTGGCAAGCATAAGGCATTCGACATCTAAAGCATCATCAGTATACTTCTTATAAGTATCCTTCTCAGCACGGGAAGAGTTCC
This sequence comes from Platanthera guangdongensis, assembly GCA_039583875.1. Lineage (NCBI taxonomy): Eukaryota > Viridiplantae > Streptophyta > Magnoliopsida > Asparagales > Orchidaceae > Platanthera > Platanthera guangdongensis. The sequence continues at coordinate 186,321,011 of CM077152.1, forward strand.
CGGTCGGCACCTCGGGGGCTTCTTCTTCCAAGACATAGAGCTTTCGCTCTTGCCTGAGAACAATTCTCAGGTTCCTATACCAGTCCATGTAATTTGTCCCACTGAGCTTATCCTTCTCAAGGATGGCTCTCAGAGACAACGTGGAGTGTGTAACACTTGCCATGGAATTCTATAAGAGTTTATGCAGAATAAAATCAGTTCCTAAATTTCAAATACAATTTATTTTAATTTGGACTTCAATTAAAACACTCCCACTATTTTATTCGAAATGATAGCCCTCACTAACAATTCGGAGAGTTCATGCGAGCTACTCTCTTAGTGGACAAGATCCGTATTTCACCAACACAATGAGTCAGCTTTGGCTTTCCTCTCATGATGCGGTTATTTAGGTAGGCAACACTTGCCAATTGCATCCTCATGCAATTCTTGTATGGTTGGTGAATAACTCCTTACTCGCATCCATCATATGGTGCATGCCAACCCTATGCCTCTAGGCACTCAACCTTTAAGGTCACCTAGTTAAGCTGGACCCGATGTCGACAGTGGGATATCACAATTATCCTCTCGCACTCTTACTAAGATAGATTAATGCACCTTGCTTTGGCAAGCCCACACTTCATCGATCGAGGCAGGAAGAGTGTCATCCATCGGAATGCATCCGAACACTTAATATTTGAAGAAGGGATTTTAATTATAGGTTAACAATTAACTATGATCAACATTTGATCAATGTGCACATCCTAAGAAAAACAATTTTTCTAAAACCACATGCATCCCTTATGTGCACAACCTGACTCCATCAACATTTGATAGAAGGAAGGGCTAAATCTGAACATCCGAAACTTCCAAATCCTCAGATTTACATGCATTGAACAAAGGCAAAGACAACTCAACTTAAAGCAGTAGACAAGCTCATCTCTCTATGTTGGATTCAAAATCCAAAACAAACTCGAGGGATGGTTACTGCTAAGGAGACTACAATTTCTAACATTTAGAAATTTCCACCGAAATTCCAGACGTTCTTGGCGGGGTACCAAGACTAAATCTAGACATTTAGAACACTTCTAAATCCCTAGGTTTACACGCACTGGAATATCAAAACTTCCAAAACAACAATCATGGCCGAACCTGGCTCTGATACCACTGTTGGGTTTCTCTATGAGATGGCACAACGCTTGTGCACGCAGCGGAAGAATAAAACATTAAGAAAACCCAAAAGAAATGGGATCAGGCCATGACAGTTGAATCAAGAAGTTAATAGGCAACTAAGCAAAAATTACCTCGGTGGCGTTGAGTCACAACTCAACGGAGATGCTCCAAATTTCTTCTTCTTGCTAGTGACGAGTTCTACGTAGAATAATGTCCATGTCTCTGCAGAAATCCACACGAGCGGGAGAACGCCGAGCTTTCCGTCGCACGGAAGATCGGGAAGAACGATGACCGCACCTTGCTATTCCACGGACTGCAAGGTCCGCGCCAGGAAGAGCAACACCAGCGACGATCGCCGGAGAGGAGGAGGTCGACGGAGCGAACACGGTGGCGGCGGAACCCTTCCGTCGGCGGCGGGATTCGGGATCGGCGGAACGATCGCGGAACAGAACTCTTCCGTCGCGGGTTTCTATCAGCTGAGGGTTGATCGCGCCTGTGAAAATCGTCTATCTCCCGAAAACCCTAAGTATTCTATTTATACCAAAGGTATAAAATAGACTTAGGAGTATCGCTATCCGCAGACCACCCAAGAATAAGGGTTCCAGAATCGGCGAGAATCACCAGCCGATCGGTGAGAATCGATCGTCGAGAATCACTAAGAATCGGCGAGTATCGGCTAGGATCGGTGAGAACCAGTCGGCGAGAATCGGTCGGCGAGAATCACCAGCAGATTCGGCCAGAATCAATCGGCGAGAATGCCCGACGATTCACGTCGAATCGTAGGTTGACGATTCTTGTCGATCGTCGAGAATCACCGATGATACACGTCGAACAGAGTCGACGATTCTTGTCGATCGGCGAGAATCAGAGAACACTTCTCGACGATTCTCGTCGATCGGTGAGAATCCGAACACCAATCCTCCAAGGCGACACCTTGCCCAACCCGACTCTTCTTTAAGGCAACACTTTGCCCGTAACCCCATTCAGGTCGGTGATTGGTAACCTTTACCAATACAGTCAATCATCCAACTTCTCCACATCTCTTATGTGCGACCCTGCAGGCTCATATCGCGTTGGCAGTGAGATTACATGTTTGACCACTTCCAGATCACCATGGTAACTCCAACACTCTGCAGCTCCACCGGTAGCCGGATTCCTCCTCCCTTTCTCTCCCCACTCTCTACCTCTTTAGAAAGAGAGAGAAAGGCCTTTGATAATGAGAGAGTTTTACTGGGCCGAACACGGCTTGTGACACGCCCGTGTCAAAGGTCGTATGCCTTAAGCGACAAAGAAACTGACTTGACCCGACCAGGACACGGCCCTGTGACACGCCCGTGTCACAGGACGTGTGCTAGATACGGTTTTGTACATGCCTGTGTCCATCCCGTGGTCATCAGTCCTCACAGACCTGACCAAGAACAGAGAAGGACACGGCCCTTGATACAGCCGTGTCACAGGCCGTGTACCCAACTCGAGGATCATCGAGTGCATTTCGTCGAGCTCACTCGAGAACACGTCGAGCGCATAGCAGGACATGACCCTGGACACGCCCGTGTCACAGGCCGTGTTCCCAACTCGAGGATCGTCGAGTGCATTTCGTCAAGCTCACTCAAGACCGCCCTGCCATCACTCCAGTCTAAGACATGGCCATGGACATGCCCGTGTCCCCGTCCATGTAACTCATACAGAGCAGGGCACAACTCTGGACACGCCCGTGTCCCAGGCCGTGTTGCCTACCCTACTTAGCCTAGGCAGCATCGAGATTTGGGGCATTATAATCCTCCCCTCCTTACAAGAAATTTCGTCTCAAAATTTGCATACCGGACTTAGGAAACTCTTCAACAAAAATGTGTTGCAACATTTTACAACACAAACTGTTATACAAGTTTAAACAAACAGTTCAGGAAATTCAGTACGCATGGTCTGCTTCCGCTACCATGTTAGCTCCTCACGGCTGCAGTTGTCCCATCGGACCTTGACCATCCCTATTATCTTGTTCCACAACTGCTTATCGGCTTTATCCTCAATCTGAATGGGCCTAACCTTCATCGTTAGCCCAAATTTGATCGGTACACGATCATTCACAATCACTTGAGCTGGATCTTTTACGGCTTTTCGAAGCACTGAGATGTGGAACACATCATGCAATTCACTCAATTCATCCGAAAGAGCTAGCTGATAGGCAACTTCGCCAACTCTTTCCACCACTTCAAATGGACCATGATATCTCAGACTTAACTTTTTCAAGCGCTGAATTCTGGACACACCTTTGAAGGGTTTGATTTTCAAATATACCCAATCGCCAATCGAAAACGCAACATTTTGGTGCTTGGTGTTGTTATAATTGGCTTGTCTATCTTGGGTTATCAGTAGTCTCTCCCGAATATAACATATCGTCGAATTAGCTTCTTCGACTTCCTTACGCTTATATAGTTTAGATTCGTCTGTTTCCGCCCAAGCTAATGGTGTACGACATTTTCGACCATACAAAGCTTCAAATGGTGTCATGCTTATGCTCGCTTGGTAGCTATTATTGTAGGAAAACTCTACCATATAGAGATGATCTTCCTACCTCTTACCAAAATCCAAGGCGCACATTCAAAGCATATCCTCCATCATTTTGTTGGTCCTCTCAGTCTGCCCATCAGTTTGGGGATGAAAGGCCGTATTGAACGATAACTTTGTTCCCAATAATTAATGGATTAGCCTCCAATCATTCGATGTGAATTGCCCGTCACGGTCACTTACGATGCTACGGGGAACACCGTGCAATCGTACGATTTGCTCAACATAGAGTTTCGCCAAGACTTCCACTGAATCGTCCCTCTTGTTCGGAAGGAAGTGAGCCACTTTCGTCAACCGGTCTATGATCACCCAAATCGAATCGTTACCGCGTTGATACCTCGGCCAATCATGCACGAAATCCATTGAAATATCATCAAACTTACACTCCGGAATAGGTAGCGACTTCAGGAAACCTCTAGGCTTATGGCATTCAAGTTTAACTAAGGCACAGGTCTGACATTTAGCCACATAATATGCTATGTCTTTCTTTAATCCTGGCCACTAGAATAACTTTTTCATGTCTTTGTATATCTTTGTGCTCCCTGGGTGAATTGAGTATTTCGTAAAGTCTCATACATCAATTCTTCTCTTAGATTACCCATACTTGGAACACACAAACGACCCTCTTTTCGCAAAAGACCATCATCCCAGGAGAATTGGTCATTTGACCCATCCACTGCATAACACTATAGGCTTTCGTCAAGTTCTGTTGCTCGTCGAATTCTGTCCGCAAGATCATACTATACCTCCGTCCAGTTCAAGCATGCATTTGCTGTGTAATTCTTGTCAACACAAGAAATCTCTAACGCTTCCAACTCCTGAATCAAATGCTCATCATGCATCTGCAACCAACTTTCCCTTGACGGAGCCCTACGACTCAAGGCATCTGCAACCATGTTTCTTTTCTCGGGAGTGTAGTGAATATCAAAGGTGTAGTCCCCGAGGAACTCCATCCACCTTCGTTGTCGCATATTGAGATCCTTCTGATTCAATAGATATTTTAGACTTTTATGGTCCGTAAATATATCCACATAGATAGTGATGCCACAATTTAAGTGCAAAAATCACCGCTGCTAACTCCAAATCATGGACAGGATAGTTTCGCTCATGCACTTTCAACGGGAGTGAGTCATAAGCGATCACCTTTCCAAATTGAAGAAGAACGTAGCCTAAGCCGCTCCCTGAAGCATTACTATAAATCTCATAGCTATCTGTACCACATGGTGATGTCAAAACGGGCGCCGTGGTCAAACGACTCTTTAGCTCTTCAAAATCTCGTGGGCACTCCAGCGTCCAAACGAACTTTTGATCCTTTCTCGTCAATGTGGTAAGAGGCAAAGTGATCCGTGAGAAGTTTTCTACAAAACATCTGTAGTAGCCTGCCAGTCCAAGGAATCTCCTGACTTCGGCCACCGAAGACAATATTGGCCACTCCCGGATGGCTCTTATCTTTGACGGATCCACTGCAATACCCTCTCCACTCACAACATGGCTAAGAAAAGCCATTGATGATAGCCAAAACTCACACTTTGTGAATTTAGCGTAGAGCTTCTTCCTCCGCAGGGTATGCAACACCAACCATAAATGGTTCGCATGATCTTCTTCTGATTGAGAGTACACCAAGATATCATCAATGAAGACGATCATAAATAGGTCCAAGTAGTCTCGGAATGTTCGGTGCATTAGATCCATAAACACAGATGGTGCATTACATAGTCCAAACGACATTACAGTGAACTCGTAATGACCGTAACGTATTCCAAATGTTGTCTTGGGAATGTCATCTTCCCGAATTCGCAACTGGTAGTAGCCAGATTTTAAATCCAGTTTTGAGTATACTGTCGATCCCGCCAGTTGATCAAACAAGTCATCTATCCGTGGAATCAGATATTTATTTTTCTCTGTCAACTTGTTCAATTCACGATAATCGATACACAATCGCAGGCTACCGTCCTTCTTTTTCACAAAAAGAATAGGTGCACTCCATTGTGACATACTTGGGCGTATGTATCCTTGTTCCAACAATTCTTGCAGTTGAACTTTTAGTTCGGCCATTTCTTTTAGCGCTACTCGATATGGCGAGCGGGCGACAGGTTTTGCTCCTAACACCAGCTCAATCGACAAATCAATCTCTTGTTGTGGTGGTAATCTCGGAAGCTCCTTCGGAAATACATCGACAAACTCCAAAACAATCGGAACATCACTCATATGGCCTTTAGCTCAACAGCCTCAACAAGCGTGAAGAACAACTCCACGCCTTTCCGAACTGCCTTAACCACTTGAAGAGCAGACATCAATGTCATGCTCGTCCCTCACATACTAGCGAACTTCGTTTCTCGTTCGGTATTCTGTCCCAGTGTGACTTCATTTGATTTGCAATCTATATAGGCACATTGCTCCAAGAGCCAGTCCATACCAAACATCACATTAAACTTCGATATCGACAGCACCGATGCTTCCAACCCGAAATCCCGACTTCCTATGCGTACCTCCATGATACAAGACCGATCTGCATGCACTACACATCCATTTGGTAATAACACCTTCACACTATCTACCACCATAGGAATCAGTACACTGATCCGTAACACGAAGTCCACAGATATAAAGGAATGAGAAGCACCAGTATCAAATAGTGCTCTCGCCGGACAGTCTCGACTCAGGACAAAGCCTAATACAAACACATCTTACACAAGCTACAAACAAGTTATGAAAAGCAGCAAGCAAATATGTTACCGCGTACCTGTGACAACGTCACTTTGCTTTATGGCATCCTTCTGGCCAAGATTATACACTCGAGGTTGTGCCTGGGATGCAGTGGACTCCACCATTGCCTTTCCTTTTTCAGCATATGACGCTCCTGTCTTCTTTTCAACCTTTGGTGGACCAACCCGACAGTTACGGGCTAGATTCCCCACTCTACCACATGTATAGCAGGTCCGAGACTCCTGCCTCGAAGTTTCTCCTGATGCAACACTCACGGGAGCCTACATAGAAAACTTGAATTTCTTACCCCATTTCCTTCGGTAATTTGATTTCCCCGGGTGCGACACTTTGAACTCGGACTTTGCCACCGCCAAGTCCCTTTTTCCTTGCACTCACTTCATATCCTTCTGCAACGCACACGTCGTATCCACCAACGCCTGAAACCCTTGGTTCACCGAACTTGATAGCAGGAAACTCAACTCATCCCGCAAACCTTCGTAGAACTGACTGGTTTTTCATTGTTCATCATCGAAGATAGACCCCTCATAGCGTCCCAATCGTGTAAACTCATGCAAGTAGGTATCAACACTACTCACTCCCTGAGTTAGACACTAGAACTCATTTTCTATAGCGATGCATTGTGCCGCTGGCAAGTGTTTTGCCAAGAATAGTCGTGAAAACTCCTCAATCGAGACTTCTGTTAGTTGCCTGCCCGCTAAGTGGTGTAACTCTATCTCATCCCACCATAACTAAGCCTCTCCTTCCAACAAGAAGGTGGCCAAGATAACCTTTTGATTTTCCTCCGTACTTATCGCCGTCAAAATTCTCTTGACGCACGACAACTAATCTTCCGCCTGCGTTGGGGATCCCACACCCGTAAACATAGGAGGATTAAAGCTCATAAACTGCTTCAACTGTCGTTCAGCCGCCCGAGGATCAACAGCCTCAATAGGTTCTGGCCTTACACCAACCCATTCTAGCACCAACGCCGGCTGCGCCTGCCCAGTAGGCTATGCATGAATCATTACAAACAGCGCCTCAGCAACTAAGCGTACTGTTTCCGCAGAAGGAGGAGGTGTAGGCACCTCAGCTGGTGTCGCACTCTCATCAGAACATTGGGGCTCAGACTGCCTAGCACTACTACGAGTCACCTATAGGTTGACAAGACACACATTAGCGACCTTGCACAAGCAATAACAATAATGTAGGAACGCACAGGTTCCTCAAACAGATGTATTTGCATTCCTTAGTGGACATTCTTGAGTTCATTAATGTTATAGTGGGTCGCATGTACACGTGCTCGCCACCCCAAAAAAGAATTCGACCACGAATTCGAAAAAGGAAGACGGAGAGCCTCTGATACCAAAATGTAATACCTCCATCTGTTACATGATATATAATAGAAGGTCCGGCCGTGGCCCCACACCATATTCCACAAACAGGCGACAAGGTTATATGTTAATATAAAAAAAAACAAAATCATTCGCATCCTAACTCAGAGCATTCTAGCGGAAGCTTTTAAGTTATTTGAACTCAACTCATTTGAATGTCCACAATATATAAACCAGCATTTATATATATAACATCACGAAGGAATGTTCTCCAAATACACAGCAAGTCTGTCCTTATGGCCTTATAGTTAAGCTTTATAACCATAACTTTCATACATCGGCACGCAGGCCGGCCACACATGAAGATAACATCATATGAACTTATTTCGCCTTCGAGGGCCAGCATAGCAGCAGCAGCAGCAAGGGCTTCAGCCCCCTATTTTCCGCTCGGCTCTCCTGCACCTGCACGGGACAATCCACCGCAGTGGTGGCAAACAAGGCAACGATCAGCATTTAGCTGACTAATTTATAATGACCCTACCCCTTACCCGGGGCAGTAGTATTCCTTTCCGGCATGCATAGCATTTTAAAAGCAGATATATCACACAATGTGCACTCACGTACAATCAATACATCACAAACATCGACCACACTGCCCGACGCTCCGTGCACTCAGGGCATATTCTTGGTGTACCGGAAATACCAAGGTCCCACCGCCATTCAGGGCACATTCTTGGTGTACCGAAAATGCTAGGGTCCCACTGCCGTTCGAAGACACATTCTTGGTATATCGGAAATACCAGGGTCCCACCGTCGTTCGAAGGTCCGTGGCCCAATGACAAACTTGAGCATTTCACTCCACGGCCTTCAGCCGGAGACTTTAGTCTTAATGGCACGCAGGCCTAAGACTCTCATTATGTGTTTCTGCTGAATGCCAATAGCCCAGGCACTCATGGCAGACAACCATAACGCGGAGACAGTTCAGCCTTTTCCCGGTGCTCAAATCGTCAGTTCTATGACCAGACTGACGCGGGTCGGCCTCTAGTTATCCATTCGGCACGAAGCCTTTTCAAGAGCTCACAAATAGCCACACTGTCCCCTAAGGATTGGCTTCATAATCACAGGTTAGCTAGGAGCCATCGCCAGCGACACTCACTATCACCCGGCGTTAGCGATAGAACTCACTTTCCATCCCCAGCCCTAACCTTATCTCGATCAACCATCCAGCAATCCATGCAGCCACCTGCAGTGCCAGAAACACTGGTCTTTCAAAACATACAACACAAGCAATTTGCGGGTATTTTCCTGGAATTCCACTCCAGTATTTCCTGCTACTACCCTTCGCAGGCATAACCCACTGAATCCATAGGCATACTCATTTATACGCGGAGTCTTCTTTGGTGTGCAAAATAAAACATCACCAATCCAGACCAACCTGTCCAGATGGGCTTCACACAGTATGCTTATTCCGTACTACACATTTATGGATCTACATGCACGATATCTTGGGGATATCTAGAATCAACCCAAGGGGAATCCCTCAATACTCCACCTTTTGGTGGGGGAAACTCATGCATATGCCAAATTAAGGACTTCACATGTCCAAGGAAGAAAGATCGTTACCCTTGACGATTGCTTTGGAGCCATGGAAAACTAGCCGGATGAAAAGCACCGTAACGGCCTTGCCTTCACGGATCTGGACTCGGCACGCGATTCGGGGCTCTGTAGCTCCACCGACAACTGAATTCCTCCTCCTCCTCCTCCCTTGCTCTCCCCACTCTCTACCTCTTTAGAAAGAGAGAGAAAGGCCTTTGATAATGAGAGAGTTTATCCTCAACTCATGGCCTTATAACAGCATGGAGATCTCAGGACCTTTGGATCCTAGTTGAAAGGAATGAACGGCCACGAAAAGCCCTGAAAAACACTTTCCTGGGCCGAACATGTCTTGTGACACAGGAGTATCACAGGCCGTGTGCCTTAAACGACAAAGAAACTGACTTGACCCGACAAGGACACGGCCCTGTGATACGCCTGTATCACAGGCCGTATGCTAGATACGGCTTTGGACATGCCCGTGTCCAGCCCGTGTTCATCAGTCCTCACAGACCTGACCAAGCACAGAGAAGGACACGACCCTTGACATGCCAGTGTCACAAGCCGTGTACCCAACTCGAGGATCGTCGAGTGCATTTCGGCAAGCTCACTCGAGAACACGTCGAGCGCATAGCAGGACACGGCCCTAGACACGCCCGTGTCACAGGCCGTGTACCCAACTTGAGGATCGTCGAGTGCATTTCGTCGAGCTCACTCGAGACCGCCCTGCCATCACTCGAGTACAGGACACGGCCATGGACACGCCCGTGTCCCCGACCGTGTAACTCACAGAGAGCAGGGCACGACTCTGGACACGCCCGTGTCCCAGGCCGTATTGCCTACCCTACTCAGCCCAGGCAACATCGAGATTTGGGGCGTTACACATGGGCCCCTTGATAGAATGAGATTAAGAAATGCATGGCCATGCTTGGTTGAGTAAATATATGATTTTGGGCTCACCAATTTCTGTAAGTCCATTCTAGATCAGGAAACTGAGATTGAATGATTATGAGGGTGACACTGTCTATACCTCTAGTTCTATCAGGATGTAAGGGATGAAGGGACATGACAACACTGTAACATTAGTCACAATGGCTTCTGAGTTTTATAAACTCTTACTGTTTGGGGAAAAATGATGTATTGCTAGATGCCGCTCATTATTTGTGAAGCATTTATTTGATACTTTCAAGATCAAGTGAGAGATTGTTGGTGTTACCATTATGATTTGGAAGTGATCAAGCATGTGCCCTCATAGCCAACTCAGTATAAGCCTATCAGGGTCGCACATAAGATTGTGGAGAAATTGGGAGATTGGATCTATATAGTATAACTCATATGATGAGTTGAAAAGGGATTAAAATATTCTAAGGCAAAAGCATCGAGTGTGTCGAGACCACTCAATGCCTTCATCGAGTTAAGAGTTGACTCGTCTAATGACATTGAGTGAGTTGAGTATATTCAAAGACTCGTCGAGTCAAGGAGTTGATTCGTCGAGTATGACACTTAAGTGTTGAGTATATTGAGTATACTCAACGATTAGTTGAGTCAAGGAGTTGATTTGTCGAATCAGAGTCTTAGACGTTGAGTGCATTGAGTTTACTCAACGCCATTCGACGAATTTGGCCTTAGGCGTTGAATACGTTGAGTTCACTCAACGCAATTCGACGAATCTGTCCTTAGGCGTTGAGTGCGTTGAGTGCACTCAACGCCATGGCGTAGAAAGCGTTGACAGCATTGAGTCCATTCAACGCCTTCGTCGAGTCAAGTGTTGATTCAGCTGAGTTAGGCGTTGAGTTCATCGTGTATCCTATGGATACTAGATGATTCGTCGATTATATGATGACACTTGACTGAAAGATAGGGGATAGATCTGATAACTCTAGAGGAGCATGAATAGAGTAACTTAAAACTTTTGGCTGTTTTAGAATTTATCATAGTAAAATAAGAGATAATAGAGTAATATAAAAGGAATGCAAACTAAGCTACACTAAACTATCACAGCACAGCAAGAACAAAAAGAAATGATCACACACAGACAACAAAAGAATTTTATAATGGTTCCCCAAACTGGGTACATCCACTCTTCTACCACCCTGGTAGGAATCCACTATCAGGTTTTTGATCAGGTGACTGCCACCACAAGATCTATTTACAGGGAGATCTCACAACCCTTTAGACTTTTGATCAGGTGCCCAAAAATCAAGAATAAACTTTTGAAGGGAGTTAATAAACCATTTTACAGGAGGTTGAGAGAGTTGATGATGTCTTCTCTTTTCTCTATACAACAGAGAAGACTTGTGGATTTCTGTTGTCAAAGCTCCTTCTGAAGTAAAGAATGGTTCAGAAAGCTTGGAGCCTTGCTCGGGGTGTAGGTCTTCTGGCTTTTCTTGAAGAGATCTAGGAATGTTCTGACTGATTCAAAGTTGTTGTCCGTAAATATTCCTGGGGTAGAAGTAGAAGAAGACTCTTGATATTTGTTGGTTATTCTTCTTCAGTCTTCAGAAAGAACAAAGTGAAAACATAATGTTTTCTGCATAGAGAAGAAGCAGATATTCTTCTATATGTTTATGTATCTCTTCTCTGTATACCACTGTATCACTGATGTCGAGTCTCTGTCTATTGGCCTGAAAAGAGAAAATCTCTTTTATATTCTGCTGTCAAAGTTCTCCTTTAAAATTTGAATTCCAAGCATTAATTGCTGATTAGTCTGGAGAATGAAGCGGCTGGAATATATCCTTTAATGAGTTTCACCAACTATCTCATTAAAATAAGTAAGTAATTAACCCTGATGAAGACCATAATTAATGCTGCCAATAATGACTATATTCAGGAGAATATGAGCATTAATTACTCAGGAAATCACTGCTAAATAATAAAATAAATAAGGACAGAAATAAGAAAAACTTCTAAGTCTGGCTCGAGACAGAATTCGTCGAGCTCTGAACAGAATTTATCGACTGGAGTTCCAAGTTCGTCGAGCTGATAATTCATGTTCGTCGACCTGAGCTCAGCGAACTGCATTCTGGAAATAACTTGCCAAATCTGCACTCTAAGTTCGTCGAGCAGATAATATGTCTTCGTCGAGTTGAGTTCAGCAGAGAATATGTCTTCGTCGAGTTGAGTTCGTCGAGCAGAGAATTTATCGACTGGAGTTCGTCGAGTAGAGAATCTATCTTGATGAAGAGATTGTCGACCTGAGCTAGAATATCGTCAAGCTCAACCTAGAGAAATAACTCTGAGTTCGTTGATCTGTGATCGACGATCGTCGAGCTGAGTTCGAAGAATTTCAAACTGATAATTTTGAACTCTGAATACTTCTAAGTATGAGTCTACTAAGGTCCTCTGCTGGCTGGTCCATGAAGGTTGAACCTAATGACTAGACTAAACTCTAGGACTCATAGACTTGACCCTAACTATACAATGTGGGTCAAACTCATCCTAATTAGTGAACCTAGCCCTAATCCAAACTAGGGATCCAACGATCTCCCCCTATTTGGGTGAGGTCACTAATACAAATAAAAGAAAATAATCACAAAGCAGAATAAAATATATATGGCAGAAAATAAAATATTCAACAGATATGTACACAGGTGCTTCATGGTTAACACATAGAGTTCAAAAAATAAAACTAAACAAAACAGTTGTTAGTTCTTCTTTGACTTCTCTTTGTCAGCTTTGTCAGATTTTTCAGAGGGTTGTCTGAATTTAATCTCTCTATTTGGATTTGCAGCTTCTCTCTTTGACATTGTCATGTCAGATGCTCCAATTATGTTGCAAGAGGTGGCCTTTAAAACTACAGCCTCTGGATGCAGACTCATATAATCATCTACATTAAAAAAATATTAGCTTTAGCATACCTCTTGTGCTCTTCTTTTCTATAAGATGACATAGTGGAGTACTGAGATAGATCTTTTCATTCTGCTTTAGCTTTGTTGATCATAGAAAGTCCAACTAGCTCTTGAAACCTGGCCATTTTAGCAGTTGTTTCCTGTTTTGGATCTACAAAAGGAATTGGCGGGGATTCTGGCCTTTTAGGACTAGAGTCCTTCTTTGAATAATCAGGAGAAGCTAATGTACGTTTCTTATCTATAGCAGGAGGAGGCTAGCTCTGAGAGGATCTCTGGTGGTTGCTGCCTTGTGAACTTGGCTTAGAGTGTCTCTGATAAGTCTTGGTAATAGGTACTGATCCATGAGTCACACTTCCAGAGGCCCCAGCTGATGGAGGAGGAGGAGGAGGAGGGTATTTCCTGAAGTACTTAGGAGGAGACCTATACCTTCTTCTCTTCTTCCTTTCTTTTTTTTTTCATTCTTAGATAACCACATCCATGATGGCATCCTAGGGTAAGGAGCAATCTTCTGTAAAATATAGTAGGGAGTGTCATGGGTAGGATTTAGCTTGGGAGCAGCCTTTGGAACAACTTTCCTTTTCTTAGCAAACTTCCTCTTGGCTTTAGGATCATCAGATTCATCAGAATTTTCATCATCATTATCTTCATCAGAGGATTCTGGAGGGTTGTTATAACAGCCCAAATTTCTCAAACAGGAAATTTTTGGGTGACACGGCCTGGGACATGGGCGTGTCCCAGGGCGTGTCAAGCTGGGGTCGACGAGTTGGCCGCGAAGTCGACAAAATTTGGAGTCGACGGTCATTGAACAGCGGACACGGCCTGCGACACGGGCGTGTCGAGGCCGTGTCGACGATCGGCCTTGGTGTCGACAATTTTTCGCTCGACAATGTATCGAGAGGGGGCACACGGCCCAAGACAAGGGCGTGTCCCAGGCCGTGTCGTCGAGTGTCGAGATGTCGAGATCGTCGAGTGTCGAGATGTAGGCGTCGAGTGTCGAGCAGTTGCACACGGCCTGTGACACGGGCGTGTCACAGGGCGTGTCAATTTGGGTCGACGAACTCAGCCCGACGAAGGATTTCGACAGGGCGTGTCTTCGTGCCGTGTCTGGGCACATGACCTGGGACACGGGCGTGTCACAGGCCGTGTGAAGTCTCAGGATGTTTTGGGATTATTTTCGCCAATGCACACGGCCACAGACACGGGCGTGGTTGAAGGCGTGTTGGGTGACACGGCCCATGACACGGGCGTGTCCCATGGGCATGTCACTGGTCTGGATAGGTCGGTTGACCACCGCCTGAGGCACACGGCCTGGGACACGGGCGTGTCACAGGCCGTGTCAGGTCAAAATCAGTGTTTTTGGCAAAATCATGGCCATCCATTCCTTCAGCCTGGATCCAAAGGCTGAAAGGCCTCCAGCTTTCCTTAAGGCCGTGAATGAGAAAGGATTTCTCATAGTGTATTTTAGCCTTCATCTTTCTACAAGCTTAGAGAGAGAAAGAGAGAGGAAGAAGGAGGAGGAGGAAAGGGGGCTGGTCACCGGTGGTGCTGTAGTTTTCCGACGAGAAAGCCGAAGCCGGCGTTGCGGAGGAAAAGCTCTTATGAGTCTTTCGAGCTAGCTTTGAGTTCATGGCACCGAAGCGGTCGTCAAGGGTAACGACTTTTCTTCCGAGCCATGTGAAGGCTTCCTTTTAGCATATCTTTGTGATTCCCCCACCAAGAGGTGGCTGATTTTGGGAGTCGTTTGGGTGATTCATGAAATCCCCTTTGTTGGCATATAGATCCGGAAATGGAGTACGGAATAGGCATGCTGTGTGAAGCCCATCTGGACAAGTTGGTCTGGATTGGTGATGTTGCTTACGAACCGGAGAAGACTCCGTGATAAACGTGTAGTTTAAGGAGTCAACGGGTTATGCCTGCGAAAAGGAGTAGCAGGAAGTACTGTAGTGGTAGCCCAGGAAAAATAGCCATGTTATGTTTTGGGGTCCAACCTATGAATGAGGCACAGGAAGTACTGGTGTGACTAGGAAAGGCCCTTTGTGATGCTTGATGTCGTAGGGTGTCCACCTGTGAAGCGAGTAATAGGAAGTACTGGCATGGTAGCTAGGAAAGACCCCTGACATTTGTGATTTTGCAGTGTCCACCTGTGAAATGAGTCACAGGAAGTACTGGGAGGCCCAGGAAAGACCCGCTGTTGTGATAAGGAAATGGGTATCGATAAATACCCAGGCTTGAATGCCAAGAACAGGATTGGTGAGACCGACCCGCACCTTTGATATAGCCATGAGTATGCTGTACTCGGAGAAGGCAAGGCGATTTGAGCAACGGGGGGTGGAGGATCCGACCTGCGCTATATCCGTCCGACGTGAGACCAAAAGGTGCGTTCTGTTCGAGCGCATACAAGAGTCTTCGGCCTGCGCGCCATGACACAATGGGGGGGCTACAGACCATCCTGGTGTAGGAAGACTAACTCCGGCTGCACGCCATGGAGTAAATGCTCAAGAGATTTACCGTTGGGTTGTGACCCTGATACGGTGGTGGGCAAGAGCTTTGCCAGAACACCAAGAATGTGCCCTGAGTGCACGGACTGTTGGGCCGGGTGGCGAACGGTTGTGATGGCTTGTGTGCGTGAAAGCACATTTTGATGAGATATCTTGCCATACTATGAGATGATATGCCTGCAGGGAAGATTACCGCTGCCCCGAGAAAAGGGGTAGGGTCGTTATAATTTGGTCAGCTGAACGCTGATCGTTGCTTTTGTTTACCACCATTGGGTGGATTGTCTCTGTATAGGTGCTGGAGAGCCTAGCGGGACACATAGAGGTTGATGCTCCTGCTGCTGTTGCTGCTACTGCTGCTAGCCCTCGAAGGCTATTTGGAAATGTTGTGATGTTTCTTTTTGTGGCCGGCCTGCGCGCCAATCTTTTTAGGCCACTGGTTGAAAGCCATGTAAGGCCATAAGGCCAATTTTTTTTACTTGTTGTAAGACATTCCTATATCGTATAAAATGTGGAGATTTATATTTGGGCATTCATGAGGAGTTCAAGTTAAAGTCTAGGCTTCCGCTAGAATGCTTTGTGATAGGTACGATTGCACTACTCTGGTATCATCATGTACCTTCACCGCCTGTTTTGTGATATATACTGTGGGGCCCCGGCCGGACCTTCTAGAATATACTATATGAACGGATGAGGTTGTTACATTTTTGGTATCGGTTGTCTTAGTCTTTCCCTCTCGAAGTCGTGGTCGACTTCTTTTGTGGGGTGGCGAGCACGTGTTTGTGCAAACCAAAGTCTATGAATGAACTCCTGAATGTCCATGATAGGAATGTAAAATTGATGTGTTTGAGGAACCTGCGTGTTCTTCTTTTGTGTTGTTTGCTTGGGTACGACCGCTAATGTGTGTGTCTTGTCCACCTTTAGGTGACACGAAGTGGAGCTGGGCCGTCTGAGCCTCGGCGTTCTAATGAAAGTACGGCACCAGCCGCGGTGCCGACACCTCCACCGTCTGCGGAACATGTGCGTTTAGTTGTGGAGGCTTTATTTACCATGATCCAAGGCCAGCCACTTAGGCAGGAACAAGAGGCTGTGAGGCCAGAACAGGTTGCGGCAAGGCCTGAACCTGTAGTGGATGTGGCTCCTTGAGCAGCTGAGAAGCAGCTAACGTGGTTTATGAGTTTCCATCCACCTACGTTCTCGGGAGCGGGAACTCCGACGCAGGCTGAGGATTGGCTATCGCGCGTCAAGCGAGTGATGACGGCGAGTGGAACGACGGAGCATCAGAAAGTTACCTTAGTTACCTTCTTGCTTGAAGGAGAAGCTCGATTATGGTGGGATGAGATGGAGTTGCATCACTTGGCGGGTCGTCCTTTAACTCAAGTATCCATGAAAGAATTCTCCCGACTTTTCCTAGCGAAGCACCTTCCTGCGGCTCAACGCATAGCCATGGAAAATGAATTCCAAAGGTTAACACAAGGCGATGGCAGTGTTGACGCATACCTGCATGAATTTACTCGCTTGGGGCGGTATGCGGGTTCTATATTTGCTGATGGGCAGAGGAAGACCAATCGGTTCTATAAAGGACTGAGGGACGAGCTGAGGTTCCTTGTGTCAAGTTCGGTGAACCAAGGTTTCCAAGCGTTGGTAGACACTGCGAGCGCGTTGTAAAAGGATATGAAAAGGGTGCAAGGGAAGAGAGCTTTGGCTGTGTCACAACCGGAGTGGAAGGCACCCCGATCGGGGAAACTATTTTATAAGAAGAGATGGGGCAAGAAGTCCAAGCCTAGTGGACAAGCTCCTTCATCAGTTGCAACGCGAGCAACGTCAGAGGCTACCTCCAAGCCAGATACTCATATCTGCTTCAATTGTGGCCGGATGGGGCATATTGCGCGAGATTGTCGGATGCCGCCAAAGAGTGAAAAGAAGGCGGGAGCATCTTATGCGGAAAAAGGAAAGGCGGTGGTGGATTCCTCTGCCTTGCAGGCGCAACCCCGGGTCTACAATCTTGGCCTGCAGGAGGCCATCAAGCAGAGTGACGTGGTCACAGGTATGAGTTTAGTTTTGCATATGCTATTGTTTGTATGCTTTGCTTAGTACCCCTATGTTTGCGGTTTGTGTGTGTGACATGTTTGTCACAGGCTTTGTGCTAATTCGGGACACGCTGGCGCGAGCACTGTTTGATACGGGTGCATCGCGGCTTGGGATACCCAGTCGTGTAAAGACAGATAGCGTCAGAGTGGTGTTGCCGAATGACTGTTGGATGCTTGCGGATCAAGCTTGCGATGTGGCGGTTCAGTTTGGAAGTCGGGATTTCAGTTTAACTGCATTTGTTTTGCCAATATCGGAATTCGACGTGATTTTTGGGATGGACTGGCTTGCGGAGCAGCATGCCATGATTGATTGTCAGTCCAAAGAAATCACATTGGGCCAGAATACAGAACAGGATACAAAGTTCGCGGGTATACGAGGAGTAGGCGGGACGTTTATGTCTGCACACCAGGTATTCAAGGCTGTTCGGAAGGGTGCGGAGGGTTACTTTGCACGAATTCAGGCTGTTGAGCCTAAGACCAGTGTGTGCGAGGTTCTAATTGTGGCGGAATTTACAGATGTGTTTCCCACGGATCTCCCTGGGCTACCACCCCAGCGGGAGATTGAATTCACGATCGAGTTGGTGCTATGTGCGAAACCTGTGGCCCGCTCGCCATATCACAATGCGCCGAAAGAGATGGCTGAATTGAAGGTTCAACTGCAAGAAATGCTGGAGCAAGGGTATATACGCCCAAGTATGTCACCTTGGAGCGCGCCTGTGCTTTTTGTAAAGAAGAAAGATGGTGGGTTGCGGTTGTGTATCGATTACCGTGAACTGAATAAGCTGACCGAGAAGAATAAGTATCTGATACCCCGGATTGATGAGTTGTTCGATCAGCTAGTGGGCTCAACCGTCTATTCGAAGTTGGACCTGAAGTCTGGTTATTACCAGTTGAGAATTCGGGAAGGTGACATTCCCAAAACCGCATTTGGAACGTGTTATGGGCACTATGAGTTCACCGTCATGCCATTTGGACTGTGCAATGCGCCCTCAGTGTTTATGGATTTGATGCACCGTATTTTTCGTGAGTACCTGGATCTGTTTGTGATTGTGTTCATTGATGACATCCTGGTGTACTCGAAGTCGAAAGCTGAGCATGAGACGCACTTGCGGTTGGTATTGAATACGTTGAGGCAAAATCAACTTTATGCCAAGTTCTCAAAGTGCGAGTTTTGGCTATCGTCGGTGGCATTTCTGGGCCATGTGGTGAGTGGAGCGGGCATTGCAGTGGATCCATCGAAGATAAGGGCCATACAGGAGTGGCCAATCTTGTCTTCCGTGGCCGAAGTCAGGAGTTTTCTTGGACTTGCGGGCTACTATAGACGATTTGTGGAAAACTTCTCGCGGATCGCTTTGCCGCTAACCACATTGACGCGAAAAGATCAGAAATTCGTTTGGACACCAGAGTGCGCACGAGCTTTTGAAGAGCTGAAGATTCGGTTGACCACGGCGCCGTTGTTGTCTTCGCCACGTGGAACCGATGGATTTGTGATTTATAGTGATGCCTCAGGGAGCGGCTTAGGCTGCGTTCTTCTGCAGAATAGAAAGGTTATTGCTTATGGCTCACGCCAGCTGAAGGTGCACGAGCGAAATTATCCCATCCATGATTTGGAACTAGCGGCGGTGATTTTTGCACTCAAGTTGTGGCGACACTACCTTTATGGAGTGAAGGTGGAGATCTATACAGATCACAAGAGCCTAAAGTACCTATTGGAGCAGAAAGACTTGAATATGCGACAACGAAGGTGGTTGGAGTTCTTTGGGGACTACACTTTTGCGATTCACTATACGCCCGGGAAGGGGAATGTTGTCGCAGATGCCTTGAGTTGGCGGGTTCCTGCTAGAGCAAATTGGTTACAAAGGCATGATGAACGTCTTATCCAGGAGCTGGAGGCGTTGGAGATTTATTGTGTTGACAAGAATTCCACTGCCACTGCATGTTTGAATTGGACTGAGGTGCAATGTGACCTTGTAGACCGAGTTCGACGGGCAACGGAGTTGGATGAAGATCTCTTACACTATGTGAAGGAAGGGCCAGAGGGCACATTCACCTGGAATGACAGTCTTTTGCGAACGGAGGGCCGTTTGTGCGTCCCGAATGTGGGGAAATTGAGGGAAGAACTGATGTATGAAGCGCATTATACAAAGTATTCCATTCACCCCGGGATCACGAAGATGTTTAACGATATGAAGAAGCTATTCTGGTGGCCAGGGCTCAAGAAAGATGTTGCCCTTTATGTCTCTAAATGCCAAATATGTGCGATGGTGAAGGCGGAATGCCAAACGCCGGGCGGTTATTTGAAGTCACTGCCGATCCCAGAGTGGAAATTTGACAATATTTCCATGGATTTTGTGCACGGGTTGCCGAGATAACAGCGAGGAAATGATTCCATTTGGGTGATTGTTGACCGGCTAACGAAAGTGGCACATTTTCTCCCGAACAGGCGGGATGATTCAATTGAAAGTTTGGCAAATTTATATGTTGACCAGATTGTGCGGCTTCATGGTGTTCCTCGGAGCATCGTAAGTGATCGAGATGGGCGATTCACGTCAAATGATTGGAGGCTAGTTCACCGACTGTTGGGCACGAAGTTGACTTTCAGTACGACCTTTCATCCCCAAACGGATGGCCAAACTGAGCGTACCAACAGAACAATGGAGGACATGCTCCGAATGTGCGCCCTTGAATTCGGAAAGAGATGGGAAGATCATCTCTATATGGTAGAGTTTGCATATAATAACAGCTACCAGGCGAGCATTGGGATGGCACCATATGAAGCTCTATATGGAAGGAAGTGTCGTACTCCCTTGGCTTGGATAGAAGCGGGCGAAGCTCGGATTTTTAAACCAAATGAGGTTGATGAAGCAAGCGCAACCATACGGACGATTCGAGAGAAGCTACTTATTGCTCAAGATCGACAAGCGAAGTACTACAACGCCAAGCACCGGAACGTGGAATTTGCGGTTGACGATTGGGTCTACTTGAAGATCAGGCCATTCAAAGGTGTCTCCAGGATACGACGATTGAAAAAGTTGAGTCCAAGATATTTGGGTCCTTTTGAAGTGGTTGAGCGAGTTGGCGAAGCGGCTTATTGGCTAGCTCTGTCGGCATACTTGGGTGGATTACATGATGTATTTCACATCTCGGTGCTTCGGAAGGCCGTGAAAGATCCAACTCAAGTGATCGCGGATGATCGTGTGCCGGTGGAGTATGGGCTAACAACAAAAGTTAGACCCGTTCAGATCGAAGATCGAGCCGAGAAACATTTGTGGAACAAGACGGTCAGCATGGTAAAAGTCCAGTGGGACAATTGCGGCCGTGAAGAACTGACATGGGAGCGAGAGCAAACCATGCGAGAAGAATTCCCCGAGCTGTTTTTGTAATCTGTAGAGAGAATGTTATAACATAAAATTTTGCATGTTGTAATATTTTTCTTGCTGGTTATTGAATGCCTTCCTGTGTCTGAATTTCGAGGACGAAATTTCTTGTAGGAGGGGAGGATTGTAACAGCCCAAATTTCTCAAACAGGAAACTTTTGGGTGACACGGCCTGGGACACGGGCATGTCCCAGGGCGTGTCAAGCTGGGGTCGACGGGTTGGCCGCGAAGTCGATGAAATTTGGAGTCGACGGTCGTTGAACAGCGGACACGGCCTGCGACACGGGCGTGTCGCAGGGCGTGTCGAGGCTGTGTCGACGATCAGCCTTGGTGTCGACAATTTTTCGCTCGACGATGTGTCGAGAGGGGGCACACGGCCCAGGACATGGGCGAGTCCCAGGCCGTGTCGTCGAGTGTCGAGATGTCGAGATCGTCGAGTTTCGAGATGTAGGCGTCGAGTGTCGAGCAGTTGCACACGGCCTGTGACACGGGCGTGTCACAGGGCGTGTCAATTTGGGTCGACGAACTCAGCCCGACGAAGGATTTCGACAGGGCGTGTCTTCGTGCCGTGTCTGGGCACACGGCCTGGGACACGGGCATGTCACAGGCCGTGTGAAGTCTCGGGATGTTTTGGGATTATTTTCGCCAATGCACACGGCCACAGACACGGGCGTGTCTGAAGGCGTGTTGGGTGACACGGCCCATGACACGGGCGTGTCCCATGGGCGTGTCACTGGTCTGGATAGGTCGGTTGACCACCGCTTGAGGCACACTGCCTGGGACACGGGCGTGTCACAGGCCGTGTCAGGTCAAAATCAGTGTTTTTGGCAAAATTGTGGTCGTCCATTCCTTCAGCCTGGATCCAAAGGCTGAAAGGCCTCCAGCTTTCCTTAAGGCCATGAATGAGAAAGGATTTCTTATAGTGTATTTTGGCCTTCATCTTTCTACAAGCTCAGAGAGAGAAAGAGAGAGGAAGAAGGAGGAGGAGGAAAGGGGGCTGGTCACCGGTGGTGCTGTAGTTTTCCGACGAGAAAGCCGAAGCCGACGTTGCGGAGGAAAAGCTCTTACGAGTCTTTCGAGCTAGCTTTGAGTTCATGGCACCGAAGCGGTCGTCAAGGGTAACGACTTTTCTTCCTAGCCATGTGAAGGCTTCCTTTTAGCATATCTTTGTGATTCCCCCACCAAGAGGTGACTGATTTTGGGAGTCGTTTGGGTGATTCATGAAATCCCCTTTGTTGGCATATAGATCCAGAAATGGAGTACGGAATAGGCATGCTGTGTGAAGCCCATCTGGACAGGTTGGTCTGGATTGGTGATGTTGCATACGAACCGGAGAAGACTCCGTGATAAACGTGTAGTTTAAGGAGTCAACGGGTTATGCCTGCGAAAAGGAGTAACAGGAAGTACTGGAGTGGTAGCTCAGGAAAAATAGCCATGTTATGTTTTTGGGTCCAACCTGTGAATGAGGCACAGGAAGTACTGGTGTGACCAGGAAAGGCCCTTTGTGATGCTTGATGTCGTAGGGTGTCCACCTGTGAAGCGAGTAACAGGAAGTACTGGCATGGTAGCTAGGTAAGACCCCTGACATTTGTGATTTTGCGGTGTCCACTTGTGAAATGAGTCACAGGAAGTACTGGGAGGCCCAGGAAAGACCCGCTGTTGTGATAAGGAAATGGGTATCGAGAAATACCCAGGCTTGAATGCCAAGAACAGGATTGATGAGACCGACCCGCGCCTTTGATATAGCCATGAGTACGCTGTACTCGGAGAAGGCAAGGCGATTTGAGCAACGGGGGGTGGAGGATCCGACCTGCGCTATGTCCGTCCGACGTGAGACCAAAAGGTGCAGTTTGTTGGAGCGCATAGCAAGAGTCTTCGGCCTGCGCGCCATGACACAATGGGGGGCTACGGGCCATCCCGGTGTAGGAAGACTAACTCCGGCTGCACGCCATGGAGTAAATGCTCAAGAGATTTACCGTTGGGTTGTGACACTGATACGGTGGTGGGCAAGAGCTTTGCCAGAACACCAAGAATGTGCCCTGAGTGCACGGACCGTTGGGCCGGGTGGCGAACGGTTGTGATGGCTTGTGTGCGTGAAAGCACATTTTGATGAGATATCTTGCCATACTATGAGATGATATGCCTGCAGGGAAGATTACTGCTGCCCCGAGAAAAGAGGTAGGGTCGTTATAATTTGGTCAGCTGAACGCTGACCGTTGCTTTTGTTTACCACCGTTGGGTGGATTGTCTCTGTACAGGTGCTGGAGAGCCGAGCGGGACACATAGAGGTTGATGCTCTTGCTGCTGTTGTTGCTACTGCTGCTAGCCCTCGAAGGCTATTCGGAAATGTTGTGATGTTTCTTTTTGTGGTCGGCCCGCGCGCCAATCTTTTTAGGCCACTGGTTGAAAGCCATGTAAGACCATAAGGCCAGTTTATTTTACTTGTTGTAAGACATTCCTATATTGTATAAAATATGGAGATTTATATTTGGGCATTCATGAGGAGTTCAAGTTGTAGTCTAGGCTTCCGCTAGAATGCTTTGTGATAGGTACGATTGCGCTACTCTGGTATCATCATGTACCTTCACCGCCTGTTTTGTGATATATACTACGGGGCCCCAGCCGGACCTTCTAGAATATACCATATGAACGGATGGGGTTGTTACATTTTTGGTATCGGTTGTCTTGGTATTTCCCTCTCGAAGTCGTGGTCGACTTCTTTTGTGGGGTGGCGAGCACGTGTTTGTGCAAACAAAAGTCTACGAATGAACTCCTGAATGTCCATAATAGGAATGCAAAATTGATGTGTATGAGGAACCTGCATGTTCTTCTTTTGTGTTGTTTGCTTGGGTACGACCGCTAATGTGTGTGTCTTGTCCACCTTTAGGTGACATGAAGTGGAGCTGGGCCGTCTGAGCCCCAGCGTTCTGATGAAAGTACGGCACCAGCCGCGGTGCCGACACCTCCACCGTCTGCGGAACATGTGCGTTTAGTTGTGGAGGCTTTATTTACCATGATCCAAGGCCAGCCACTTAGGCAGGAACAAGCGGCTGTGAGGCCAGAACAGGTGGCGGCAAGGCCTGAACCTGTAGTGGATGTGGCTCCTCGAGCAGCTGAGAAGCAGCTAATGCGGTTTATGAGTTTCCATCCGCCTACGTTCTCGGGAGCGGGAACTCCGACGCAGGCTGAGGATTGGCTATCGCGCGTCAAGAGAGTGATGACGGCGATTGGAACGACGGAGCATCAGAAAGTTACCTTAGTTACCTTCTTGCTTGAAGGAGAAGCTCGATTATGGTGGGATGAGATGGAGTTGCATCACTTGGCGGGTCGTCCTTTAACTCAAGTATCCATGGAAGAATTCTCACGACTTTTCCTAGAGAAGCACCTTCCTGCGGCTCAACGGATAGCCATGGAAAATGAATTCCAAAGGTTAACACAAGGCGATGGCAGTGTTGACGCATACCTGCATGAATTTACTCGCTTGGGGCGGTATGCGTGTTCTATATTTGCTGATGAGCAGAGGAAGACCATGGATTCAGCAGCTTTTCCTGTGGGAAAATCCCAAGAGTTCTTCCAAAACACACTTCCTTCTTACTGTTCTTCTTCTTTATCAAGTCAAATAGGATCTTTGCCCAATTGACTGGTTTCTTATTCACAACAGCACACATTACTAGAAATTGTTGCCTGGTAATATAGTCATGGGCAGTATGCTTTCCTAGCAATACTTTTCCCACCACATCAGCTAAAAATTTATATTCAGAAGATAAATTTTTCTTTAATAGCTTATTAGGGTTCTCTCCAATATGACCCATTTTATTCAGCATGTCCTCAAACTCAGAACTATCAATCTCTATATCTTCTTCACCATTTATCAGGCCAAAAATTTCAGTTAAGATTGATAGGGTTAAAGAAACCTGGTTACCAGATATTTTTCCTGTCATTGTGTCGGCGTCTGGAGTAGAGGAGGTGAACACCCATTCTCTGATTTCAGTAACAGCTATTTTTATCATGGTTGTCATGAACTTCTTCAACTGTTATTCCTCAAATAGTTTTAGTATTTCCAGGAAAACTTGATCAGAATATTAAAACGATTCAAGTCTATGTCAAATCCCATGTCAAATTTCATTGCCGCAAGAGAGCTTGCTGGAATCGCCATTGATCGCCTGCAAAAGGAAACAGAAAGATAAAGTGCAAGGGGAACAAAAAGCGCGAGATGGAGTTCGAAGAAAACCTAGTTATATGGTTTTCAGAATATGAAGCGGTAGACTCTGTCCTACAAAATAAACAAAATTCTTCGATTTGAGTTCGATGAAATATTTTATTGACAAAAGAGTTCGTCGAACTCTGTCTGAAGGAGGGAAAGTTTTTGTCGTTCTCAGTTCGACGAAAAGTTTCTGAAGCAATATCATCGATCTCCGTTCGACGAATAGAACTTCACACACAGAGAGTTCGTCGATCTCAGGTCGACGAATTTTTTCAAGAACTTTTCTCAGTTCGTCGATCTCCGTTCGACGAACTATGCCAAGTTCTTCGACCACAGACAGAAAGTTAAATTAATGTATCTTCATTTATCATACCTAGTTGATTTATAAAGAACAGATGTTTCTTCTCATCTAAGGGTTTGGTGAAGATATCTGCCTTTTGTAAATCAGTAGAGACAAATGTGAGATTAATTTTCTTTTTGTCAACACACTCTCTAATGAAATGATATCTTACATCTATATGCTTAGTTCTACTATGATGCACTGGATTCTGTGCAATGGAAACTGCACTAGTATTATCACAAAGTAGAGTTGAATTATTTAAGTTGACACCATAATCTAGGAGTTGGTTCTGAATCCACAGCATGTATGAACAACAACTGTCATCTGCTATGTACTCAACTTCTATTGTTGAAGTAGACACAAATGTTTGCTTCTTGCAAAACCAAGACACTAGCCTATCACCAAGGAACTGACATGTCCCTGATGTGCTCTTTTTGTCCACTCTACATCCAGCAAAGTTATCATCAGAGTATCCAGTTAACTCAAATTCTGACTCAGTTGGATACCAGAGTCCTAAATTAGGGCAAATTTTTATATATCTCAAATTTTTTTTAAGAAAATAAGGTGAGATTCTTTAGGGTTCACTTGGAACCTAGCACAAAGACATGTAGCAAACATGATGTTTGGTCTACTTGCTGTAAGATATAACAGGGACCCAACAATGGCCCTATATAATTTCTGATCTATAGGTTTCCCGTGTTCATCAGAATCAATCACAACATTTGTAGTCATAGGTGTTTTCTTAGCTGAAGCATCAGCCATCCCAAACCTTATTATCAGCTCCTTAGCATACTTAGATTGGGATATGAAGATGTCATCAGGGGACTGCTTCACTTTGAGACCAATGAAGTAGGAAAGCTCACCCATGCTACTCATTTCAAACTTGAAATGCATAAGGTTGGAGAACCTTTTGCATAGTTTGGAATCTGTAGAACCAAATATAATGTCATCTACATATATTTGTACTAACAAGATTTTATCATGATGATGCTTGATAAATAAAGTCCCATCTACTATGCCTCTAGAAAAGTTATGCTCTAAGAAAAAGCTAGCTAAGGTTTCATACCAAGCCCTTGGAGCTTGCTTTAGACCATAAAGAGCTTTATGCAATTTGAAAACATAAGAGAGATGAGATGGAGAAATAAAACCTGGTGATTGTTTCACATAGATCTCTTCTTTGAGTTCACCATTTAGGAATGCACACTGATGAGTGCGATTATGATAGGATTTTTACTATCATAATTGTAATCATGTTTGCTATTCCTACCTCATTTTGTAGTAATTTCACGAGAAAAGTCAAAGAATTATTTTATCATGATTAGGAGAGCACAGTTAGGATCTTTGTTAATCCTTATATTGAGTTATCTAATTTATTACTTCACTTTTATATGCAGGTAGCGCTAACCAGTGGAACTAAAAGTCTTGGAGCAAACAGAGGAGTTCACGGAGTCAACATGGCTGATGGCAGGACAAAAATTTGGCGCACACGGGTGGACACACGGCTGTGTGCCTACCCGTGTCCTATGCACCCTGGAGCTGAAGAAATTGGACGCAGGAGACAGAGACTCACATGGGTAGGAACACGCCCGTGTTCCTACCCGTGTCATAGTTGAACACGACTGTCGACCAACCCGTGTCTGAAGAACGTGAAGAACAACACAACCGTGTCCGTACCCGTGTCATCTGACACGGCCCACTACCAGACACGCCTGCTCGTGGGGAACCGCTTAGGAACCGTCCACACGGCCTGACACACGGCCGTGTTGGAACCCGTGTCTGACCTGTTTGCAAAGGGACTATATATTTCCTGTAGAAAAATTAGTGGAAAACTTTTGGATCATTCTGGGATTGGAGAACTGTTGAAGCCCGAAGTGGAGTATCCAAGAGAAGGAGTATTGAAGGGTATTTTGTATGTATTTTATCTATTCATTAATCCCTTTTAATATTTCCTTTCTCTTGGTGATTCAACTTTGTTTATTATTTTAATTTGCATGAACTTATATTTGAATAATTTGTTAATCATGTCTCGCATGGTTTACATCAAATTTGCAGTATTTTATTCGTATGTAGGCTTACAAATAAAGATCTTAATCCTAATTATGAATTTCTTATTTATCTTACATGAATTGCAAATCCCTAGATTGAGAAATTAGATGTTTGTGATGAAATTTACATGTTCATAGTTTGGTGTGAGATCTCTTTATAATTCGAATTTCATGATCGAGAGATATGTTATTTGGATAATTGGAATACGAATAAATGAATTCATGATACTTTAGAGATAGGATTTCGTGGGTTTATGTAATAGATAGGGTGTTTTATTCAATGCAAATTTGAGTATTGTAAATTGTTCGAGAGAAAATTTACTAACTTAGATTTAGGATTTGAATTGCTCGAGAGAGAATTTGATAAATATTTACCCTTTGCAATTCAACAAATTTGATAGTCTTATGCCTTCATGATTAAATAGAATTGAGTGAATGAATGAATATTTTCATGTAATTGCTCATAAGCTTTCAGATTGTTATCATGTTCAATCTTCCAATGCTGATTTATCCAATAGTCATAGTTAGGTTAATTTAGGTTAGAAATCACGTTTACTTATAGGTACGATAATAAAGTGAGGATGAGTACGAATACTTGAAATGACCCTGTGGAATACGACACGAGATGTAGATTTCTCCTATACTATGATTGATAGGTGCACTTGCCTGAATGTTAATTCAATCTAGCTTAAGCTCATCTACATAGTTATACTAGAATGTAGAATGAAATCGCATTGAGTTATTACTTGTTAGCAAAGCAATCATCACACACTTGACATCCATTTGGTATACTGTGAACTTCTTGTAGGATGTATAAGCTAGAAATATCATTATTGCTTCTATCCTTGTAACAGAGGCAAATGTTTGGTCATAGTCTATGCCATCCTCTTGTCTATATCCTTGAGCAACTGATCTTGTCTTGTTCCTTATGATAAGACCTTGAGCATCAAGTTTGTTTCTAAAAACCCATTTAGTTCCAATGACTGGGTAGTCTTTGGGTCTTGGAACTAAATCCCAAACTCTACATCTCTCAAACTGGTTGAGCTTTTCTTGCATTGCCATGATCCAGTGTGGATCTTACTCAGCATCTTTAATGGATTGGGGCTCAGTTTGAGATATGAAGCGGGCATGCATCATGTCCTGGTGGAGTTGATGCCTTATCTGTACACCCACTGATATGTCTCCAATCACTTGAGATACAAGGTGATCTCTAAGTGTGACTAATTCAGTTGGAGTTGGTTGTGCAACAGTTTGGGGAATTAATTCCTCTTGTGGAATTATAGCTGTTGTTGGATCTTTACTGAGTTCAGTGTCATCATCTTCACTATCTTCAGCAATATATGGAGAAGGTTGTATAACAGCCTCATTGGTGAGGGTCAATTCATCCAACTTGTCACATAGATGTGGTTCCTGCAAGTTCTCACTAGTAGAATGAATCTTTTCCTTGTAAAACATGTTAGTCTCATCAAAAGAAATATGAATAAATTCTTCCATTTTCATAGATGATTTATTGTATACCCTATAAGCCTTGCTTACTTGGGAATATCCAAGAAAAATTCCTATTTTAGTCTTGGCTTCAAACTTTCTAATGTGTTTCTTGTTGTTGTTATGAATGTAATAAATGCAACCAAAGACTCTAAAATAGTCCACTTTAGGTTTCTTCCATTTGAGTAGTTCATAGGGGGTCTTGCCCTTAAGTTTGTTTATCAAACTTATATTAAGTACATAGTTTGATGTGCTCATAGACTATGCCCAAAAGGATAGGGTCAAGTGAGCATCTGCAAGTAATGTGCCTGCAGCTTCAATCAGTGTTCTGTTCTTCCTTTCAGCTACCCCCATTTTATTGAGGAGTTCTAGGAGCAGAGAAACAATGTCTGATACCTTCCTTCTCACAAAATTCTTGCATGAGAAGAGACTCAAACTCAGTACCATAATCACTTCTGATCAATGCAACTGGAGTAGAGTACTCAATCCTTATACTCTTAAGAAAATCTGTAAGAACCTTGAAGTTATCTGACTTGTTTTTCTCAAGAAGAACGCCCAAGTGAACCTTGAGAAGTCATCAACAATTACTAAGGTATAAGACTTCCCTCCTAGGCTCTGTACAACAATGGGTCCAAAGAGATCCATGTATAACAAATACAAAATTCTAGGTGAATCACTTTTATTAAGTGACTTAAAGCTATTTTTAGTTTGCTTGCCTAACTGGCAAGCCCTGCAAAGGCTTTCCTTCTTGTAGGGGCAAGAAGGCAATCCTCTAACAAGGTTGTCCCTAGAGAGTTTAGCAATATTTTTCAGGTTTACATGTCCTAATCTCCTATGCCAAAGATCATTATTATTGCTAGTTTGGTTAAACAGACATATTTCAGCTTTAGCTGGCTTAAAATTAACTACATAGATATTTCCTACTCTAGTACCAGTTAATACTACTTGGTTATCTACAGAAGTAATAATACAAGAAGTTTTATTAAATGATACCTGAAACCTTTCATCACATAACTGACTTATGGATATAAGGTTGTGCTTCAGTCCACTTACATATGCTACCTTCCTGAAGGTGACTGCTCTAATTTTGACCTTTCCATATCCTTCAGTCTGGCCACAATTGGAATCACCAAATATTACTTTGGGTCCTAGCTTTGACTTATAGTTGATTAAGTTGTCCTTGTTTCCAGTCATATGCTTTGAACAACCACTATCCAAATACCACTGTTGCTCTGTGGTTGGATAGTCTTTCACCTACAATAAAACAGATTAGCTATTCTTGACCCAGGCTACCTTATGTCCTTGTTTATTTACATAATTAAAGTTGGAAATGTATGAGTATTCTGGTTGATTTTTATAACCTAAGGGATGAAATCCTCTAGGTGGAATTATCCACTGGGTGAATGGATTAACATATTATCTTGGTTGATTAAATGTTCTATAGGAATTAAAGTTTCTGTTATAACGAACTGGGTTCGACGAATTTTAATAAGTTCGTCGATCTGAGGTCGATGAATGAGGATGAGTTCGTCGAACTCCACTCAGAGAATGAAAGTATTCATTCTCTGGGCCCCAATATCGTCGATTTCGGGTCGACAAACCATACTGGTTTCATCGATCGCAGTTTAGAGAATAATTATAATAAAAGTTTGTGTTCTGAGTTCTTCGACTTGAGTTCGACGAACTATACACATTTTGTCGATCTGAGTTTGACGAAATCTGTTAAACATTGTTATGGTTAAGATTTTTCTTATTCTTTCTCTTTTTCTTATTCTTTTGTTTTAATTCTATTTGTTTAACATTATTATCATTTATCTTTTCTTTTCCCTTTTCTGAAACAAATTTTATTGGAGTTGTTAAAGTATTTTTTTGAATCAGTGGGGGTTGGCTTGATGAAGCACCTAAGCCTAGCTTGTCATTAAGCCTGACATTCACTGTTCTTGTGATGTCCATCAGCTTGATACTTCTCCCATTTAGGGATTCTTCAAGTTGCCTAGCCTCAGCTAGTTCAGTTTTTAATGTAATGATCTGTTCATTAGCCAGGGTTAATTTATCTTTTAGTTTGATATTTTCAGAAAGCAAGTTTTCTTGTTCAGTTAATTTTTCTTTAAGTTTTTTAATCTCTTTTTCAAAATTAATTAAATCAATGCATATAGATTTAAATTCAGATCTAAAATTTTTTGAATTGAAATCAAAGAAAGACAGTACCTGATCCTCTTCAGATAGAGGTTCTTCATTATCTGATTGCTCAGCCTCAGATAGGTTGCTTGATGCATTAATGGCCATCAAGCAAATCTCCTTTGGCTTAGCCTCTTCTTCATCTTCACTGGAGCTAGAATATGAAGATTTATCTTCAGTTTCACTCCATGTTTCAGCCACAAAGCCTTTTCCTTCCTTTTATGCTTGCTGAAGGAGGGCTTGATGTAGTGCTGCTTTATGGATTCCTTTTCTCTTCTTCTCTCCTTCTTTTGGTTCTCTGGACACTCTGATATAGAGTGACCTGGCTTCCTGCAGCCAAATCAAACAACTTCTTTAGTTGGAGTCTTGTCATACCTTGGTTTGTCATCTTGCCTAGATGACTTTCTTCTGAAATCCTTCTTTACTATTTTGTAAAATCTCTTGGCTAAGAGACTCAGAAGTTCTTCACTAGCTGTTGGAGCTTCTAATTCTTCAGATGTCTTAAATGCTAAGCTTTGCTCCTTTCTTGCTGCTGAAGGAGTCTTCTACTCTGCAGCTTCTCTTGTCTTTATTAGTTGTTCATAGGACTTGAGCTTTCTAAGAAGAGATTCAGTGAAAATCTCATTATGACTTCTGGCTCCTTGATTGGCCATATTCAGGAATCCCATGAGCTGGGGAAGCACATGAGGATTTTATCATTGACCTCTGTGATGGTGATGTCCTTGTCCAGAGTCTTCAGCTCATTGATGATTGAGCTTAGTCTGTTGTACATGTCACTCACAGATTTTGACTCATCTTTCTTAAAGTTCTCATATTGTGAGATGAGATTTGATCTCCTGTCCTTTCTCTCATCTACAGAACTAACAACCATCTGATTAAGAGAATCCCAGATAGCTTTGGCCGATGTGCACTCTACCACTTTTTGGAAGATGTCATCAGACATTGTTTGAGCCAAAATATTCATGGCCTTGGCATCAACTATCTTGGCCTTCTTTTGAGCATCTGTCAACTCAGGTGGTGGAACAACATGTGTACTGAAAGTAGAAGTAGATGTATTCTCTCAAACTGGTGGTCCTGTCAAAACAGAATTGAAAATATCTTCATCAATAGAATTCATATATAGTCTAATTCTTTCCTTCTAGATAGCAAACTTATTCAGATTGCAAACTAGAGGTGTGGTGCTTGCATAATCTTTGTTCTGTGCCATGATATAAACTAAACAGAAAAACTAGGAAAAGGAAATCAGATCTATCAAGGACCTTTTGGTTCAAGTATTAGCTTGAGAAACCAAAGGAACCTCCTCTGATACCAATTGAAAGATAGGGGATAGATCTGATTACTCTAGAGGGGGGTGGTGAATAGAGTAAATTAAAACTTTTGACTGTTTTAGAATTTATCTGAGTAAAATAAGAGATAATAGAGTAATATAAAAGGAATGCAAACTAAGCTGCACTAAACTATCGCAGCACAGCAAGAACAAAAAGAAATGATCACATACAGACAACACAAGAATTTTATAGTGGTTCCCCAAACTGGGTACATTCACTCTTCTACCACCCTGGTAGGAATCCACTATCAGTTTTTTGATCAGGTGACTACCACCACAAGATCTATTTACAGGGAGATCTCACAACCCTTTAGGCTTTTGATCAGGTGCCAAAAACCAAGAATAAACTTTTGAAGGGAGTTAATAAACCCTTTTACAGGAGGTTGAGAGAGTTGATGGTGTCTTCTCTTTTCTCTATACAACAGAGAAGACTTGTGGATTTCTGTTGTCAAAGCTCCTTCTGAAGTAAAGAATGGTTTAGAAAGCTTGGATCCTTGCTCAGGGTGTAGGTCTTCAGCCTTTTCTTGAAGAGATCCAGGAATTTTCTGACTGATTCAAAGTTGTTGTGCTTGAATATTCCTGGGGTAGAATTAGAAGAAGACTCTTGATATTTGATGGTTATTCTTCTCTAGTCTTCAGAAAGAACAAAGTGAAAACAGAATGTTTTCTGCACAGAGAAGAAGTAGATATTCTTTTGTATGTTTCTGTATCTCTTCTCTGTATACCACTGTACCACTGATGTTGAGTCTTTGTCTATTGGCCTGAAAAGAGAAAATCTCTTTTATATTCTGCTGTCAAAATTCTCCTTTGATATTTGAATTCCAAGCATTAAATGTTGATTAGTCTGGAGAATGAAACGGCTGGAATATATCCTTTAATGAGTTTCCCCAACTGTCCCATTAAAATAAGCAAGTAATTAACCCTGATGAAGACCATAATTAATGCTGCCAATAACGGCTATACTCAGGAGAATATGAGCATTAATTACTCAGGAAATCACTGCTAAATAATAAAATAAATAAGGTCAGAAATAAGGAAAACTTCTAAGTCTGCCAATAACTTGCCAAATCTGCGCTCTAAGTTCGTCGAGCAGAGAATCTGTCTTCGTCGAGCTGAGTTTAGCGAAAATAAACTAGAAAGAATCTGTTGAAGCGGAACTCCAGATTTCGTCGAGTAGAGAATCTATCTGGATAAAGAGATCGTCGACCTTAGCTCGAATATCGTCGAGCTCAACCTAGAGAAGTAACTCTGAGTTCATCGATCTGTGATCGACGATCGTCGAGATGAGTTCGAAGCATTTCGAACAGATAATTTTGAACTCTGAATACTTCTAAGTCTGGGTCTACTGAGGTCCTCTGCTGGTTGGTCCATGAAGGTTGAACCTAATGACTAGCCTAAACTCTAGGACTCATAGACTTGACCCTGGCTATACAATGTGGGTCAAACTCATTCTAATTAGTGAACCTAGCCCAAATCCAAACTAGGGATCCAACATCGATGATTCGCCGTGTATGTTATAGATACTCGACAATTCGTTGAGTCAAGCATTGACTGGCTGAATTTTTGGATTCTAAGTCTTGGTATACCTATAGCGGCTTGAACTTTTCTATTTATTCCTTGGGTATAAATAGGAAGTGTTTTAGGGTTTGTCTATCAGATCTTGGTCCAGCACACGAGCCATCACTCTGTGAAAGATCGAAAACCCTAAAAGCCCGACAGAAGCGTTTCACCGCCGATTGCAATACCGATCCCGGCGAGTGTCGCCACCACCTCTTATCTAATAGATCTAGCAATTTGTGGAGATGCTGAGTGTCCTCTCCCAACCTTGCGATTGTGCGACAAGTTGTCGTGGGTTCTTCTGATCATGTGGACATTTTGTAAAGGAGCAAATATAACTCTACGCTCAAGACTCAAGCCGCTAGTGCCCGACTGGATTTTTCTGAAGCATCTTGGTTGAGTATAGACTCAATCCAACAAAGGTAATTTTATTTACAACATGCTTTACTTCTTGATTCATGAATGTTGCCAGATCCAAACTTTTGGGTTTTCTTGTTCTTCTATTTCCGCTGCCCGCACAACTGTTGTGTCGTCTAGTAAAACCCAACAGGGATATCTTGAGCCCTACTGTTAGCTGCTTTCTTTTCAGAGAGCACACTATTGATGACCTCAAAGATGCCCAAGTCTTGTCTACTAACAGACTTGCCCTTAGTCTTAGAGTGGGTTGGAATGTTTTGAGAACAGTCTGCAGCTTTACCATTGAGTGAAGTGGCTGATGCACTAAACACAAATGGTCCAAGATGGGCCATTTGTATTTCCTCATGGGTTGGCTTAAAGGCACTTGCACCCTTGCTATATTTTCCACCCTGACAGTGAACATCTTTGTTCACTCCAGAGGATCTACCATTCTTACAGTGACCATGGATACTCTCTTGAACATACCTGTTAGAAAGTAGTAGAACTCTCTTGAAAGGAATAGGAGGCCTGTAGGCTAGTGGCTGCACTGGAGCCTTGCACTTCCTTTTGGGATTGGCAATACTAGTGCTTCCTTTGAAACCCAACCCCTTCTTACCCTTTTGGGAAGAGAAGGTGTCTATCAGGGGAAGCACTGAACTAGGCTTCGAATAGCTAGCCACTATTCTCTTCTCTCTCTCCAGCAGCACTTCCAGGTCCCTTATTCTATTTTCTTGGTACTCTATGGTACCTATCTGAATGAAAGAAATAGTTTCCAGCTCACTGATCTCTTTCAATTTCTGATCAAGCAGTGAAGCTGAATCAGCATGTTGGGAAGTAGCAAGCTGAAGAGAGGCAATTTCCTTACATTATTTCTTAGCCAGCAGCTTGCTTTCCTTGAAAGCACTCATAAGGATACCATATTTGTCAATTACAGAATTGACATCTTCCTTAGACTCGTTATCTCCTTCATCTCTTGATGAATGAGCTTCAGAATCTGGGTCGATCTCATAACCTAACTTAGAAGAAGACTTGGACAGAGAATTTACCTTTGGTTGACCCGGCTGTTCCTTTCTAGATTTTCCATCTGACATAGCCATTAGGCCATAGCAGCAGTTGTCTTCTTCTTCTTCATCATCCACCTCTATATCATCATCTGACTATGATAGAGGGGCCTTGACTTCAATCCTGGCAGTAGGATGATTTACATCAGCTTCTTCAGCAATAACAACCAGTATCTTAATGAAGTCTGCTTCTTTTGCTTCTACTTTAGCAGAGTACAGCCCGATGTAGGCTTCCTCATCCTCTTCTCTTTCTGACTCTGAAGAGGAAGAGTCAGTCCAGCTCTTTTTCTTCTTAGCAATGAAGGATATCTCATTCTTGCCTTTTTACTTGTGGTCCTTCTTCTCACTAGATTTATTTCTTTTGACAGGGAAGATAACTATTACATGTCCTGGCTTGCTGCAACAATAGCAAACAACTTTAGATGAAACATGTTTGTTAGGTTTAGAACCATACATGTCCTCCTTAGAGGATTTCTTCCTGCCCTTGTAGTAGTCTTATTTGGTATGAGAGGAGGAGGAGGGCTTGCTTTTCCAGTGTTTCTTCTTCATAAACTTCTGGAACTGCCTGGAGAAGACAACAAAGTCTTCATCAGACATATGACAGTCTGATGTGCTGGTCTCTGATTTTTTGAGTCAAAATCGACATCCCTCCTTGGTGGAGATGGTGTCTTCCTTCTACTCCTTCTTGTGGCTTCAGCTTTGAAGGCCGTAGATTTTTCTTTTGCCTGAGACTTGCTGACTTTCTCCTCCTCTTTCCTGGCTGTCAGCTGCATTTTATAGGACAACAGCTTCCCAAACAGAGTTACAGGTGGAGTGTCAGCTAACTTTGACACCTCTCTGATTGCATAGATCTTAGTATCCCATTCTCTAGTTAGAGATCTGAGAAACTTGTCATTCAATTCATAAGTGTTGAAGAATCTTCCATATGTCCTTAGCTCATTGATAATTCTGAAGAATCTTTCATAGCATTCAGTTATGATATCATTCTTTCTCTGCCTGAATTCCTCATACTTTTGATTGAGCATGGACTTCTTATCATCTCTCACTTCCTCTGTTCCCTCCATATAGACCACTAGGGTGTCTCACATCTCCTTTACAGTCTTATAGTGAATCGGATTTTGGAAAGTGGAGTCATCTATGACACTCATAATTATATTTTGTGTCCTCTTGTCCATAGTGGCCAGAATAACATCATCTTTTGTCATCTCAGAGTAGGTCTTGGATGTCTGGACATTTGCATCCAGAACTGACACTTTCATAGGGTTGAAAGGCCCTTCCTTGACTGTGATGAAGATCCTAGGGTCAGTTTCCTCCATAAACAACCTAACTCTCTCCTTCCAGATGACAAAACCTTCCTTCCTGTAGATAAGAAGCTTCATGTCACTCAGCTCCTTATAGTTCACTATTGAACCCATAAAGACAAATTTTTTTGTTAACCTTGGAGATCTATTCAGACTATTAAGTCTACTTTGAGCAACCGCCCTCTGATACCACTTAAAAGACTTTATTTTCAAGGTCAGCTAACACCTAGAGGGGGTGAATAGATTTTAAGTTTTTTTTAATTATCTAGACCTCTACCTAATCTACTGTGTTTGGTAATTTATTAATTTAAGCTTTTAAGAATATCAACTAGACGACACAGATATTTTATAGTGGTTCCCCAGAGTCTGGGTACATCCACTGTCCCTCTGCTCCCTTCTAACAGTGTGTTAGATAAGGCTCTTCCCCCAAAACTCGGCTCCAAGGAGCTTACAACACGATCCCGTAGGACCACTCAGTCTTCTTCAAGACTTACCACTCGGGCACTAAGCCCTACCACTCAGATCCAAAGGATCCTATAGCTCAGGCCTGAGCCCTACACTCAGATCCAAAATGAATCCTACCTCAACCTTTATAACACAGGCCTACCACCAGATTCTCACAAGAATCCTACCTACTCAGCCTTTATAGATCAGACCTATATCTCAGATCCTAAAAGATCCTACAAAAAATAGAAGTGTTTTGAAATAATTAAACACTAGAGAAAAAGCGTTGTTTCTATCTTCCTAGATTGAGCAGATATCAGCCCTATCTTCTTCACAGCAACAAGTTGACAAGGTCTTTAGTTGATTCACGGCTTGTGCTGGAAGTTACTTGCAGAAGTCTCTACCTCTTCTCTTTCAGGAATCAATATTGACCTTACTATCGTAGATGAATATTACAGCAACTAACACTTTTCGCTTTTAGGTTGACTGAACTGAATAGGTCCTTCTAGCTCAGCAGCAATGGCGAGGAAGAAGACGATGCTCGGCCGCAATTTCATATTCAGAAAACCCTAATTTCTTGTTATCGACTCAGCCAATCTTTCCATTTTACTGCTTGTCGATCAACGGCTCTTTACACTGAGGGGCCCAGCCTTAATTGCTAATTTACCGCCTTCCATTTGCAGAAGATGACAAAAGCTGGCCGCCGGTGCCATCAATGGCTTACTCCATCTTTCCCGCAACGAATTTGAATTGTGTTGACTTTGTTAACTTTTGCTGACTCATGCTGACGTCAGCCATCTGTGGACTTAGCCAAAATCAAACATTAGTATAGGCATTGAGTGAGTAAGCTTCACTTAATGCCAAAACCCTTAGACAGATTTTCTATCATTAGGCATTGACTGAGCAACCTTCACTCACCGCCCAAACACTTAGAGTAATTTCTCTATCATTGGGCATTGAGTGAGCAACATTCACTCAACGCCAAAACACTTGGACAATCTTTCTGTCATTAGGCATTGAGTGAGCAACCTTCACTTAATGTCAAAAGACTTAGAAAGTTTTTCAGTCTCTAGGCGTTGAGGGCGTTGAGTCCACTCAATGTTTTTTTTGCCTTGGCGTTGAGAGCGTTGAGTGTGCCTTCATTACTCAACGCTTTTTGCCTTAGTCAAACTTTCTGTTACTTGGCGTTAAGTGAGCCTTCATCACTCAACACCATATTACTTAGACAGATTTTGTCGTCTAATGTTGAGTGAGTAAGCTTCACTCAATGGTAAACTACTTAACATATATTCTTCTGTTATCTGGCATTGAGTGAGTAAGCTACACTCAACGCCTTTGGACTTAGCCAATTTTCTGTGTCTGAAAACACTGGCTCTGACTGTATGAGAATCAGTCAATGCTTTTTATCACATGGCGTTGAGTGAGTGAGTCTCACTCAATGCTTGTGGACTTAGTCAAATATTTACACGGAATTTCTGTGGCTTTGACTGACTGAGCAATACTCAATGATTTTGATGTTATGGCATTGAGTGAATGGATTTCACTCAACACCTGTGAACATAGCCACTTCTCAGCTATGTTCTCTTAAGGCTTTGACTGTCTCAGCCTGCCTCACAGCTTTTTGCTATATGGCGTTGAGTGAGTAGACTACACTCAACGCTTGTGGCCTTAGCCATATTTTTAGCTTGCCAATTGTTAAGCTTAGACTAACATAGATATATTCAACGATTTTACTTACATGGCGTTGAGTGAATAAACTTCACTCAACGCCTGTGGGCTTAGCTATTTTTCAGATCTTCACTGTATAGAGACAGTTTAGTTGTCTCGACACTATAGTCTGCTGGGTGTCGATATCTTTAAGTCTGCACTCAGTTCTGTATTGTGTCGAGACAGTTGTATTGTCTCGACACTACTGTCCTGAGTTGTCTCGACACTTCTGTCTGAATTATCTCGACACTTTTGTCCTTAGTCATTTCTTCAAGTTTTCACCCTACACCAAGCGTTGAGTGAGTTTGCTTCACTCAATGCTTGTGGACTTAGGCAAATTACTGCCTGTCCACCATCTTGCTTGGTGTCCACCTGCATGCATAAACTCAAACACACATCAAATACAACTAGTGTGTGGCATTGACTTGTTTGACTTCTTACAAATCTGGGCCATGTGGATCAATGGACCCAACACATGTTGAATATTCAACTAAGTACAAAAGCATCGAGTGAACACTGCTCACTCGACGCCAAAGCAGAAGGCGTTGTGTTATGATAAAATCTAAGATGATCGAAAGTGGCCAAATACAAAAGCATCGAGTGATGAAGCTTCACTCAACGCTCTCAATGCCAGAAAGCAAAAACACTGAGCCATGCTGCTGCAGTCAAAGCCTAAGAAGAAGACAGAAATCAACTAAATATAGAAGCATTGAGTGAAGCCAGTTCACTCAATGCCTAATAAAGAAGACAGGCAATGGCAGAAAGCGTTGAGTGAGGCCAACTCACTCAACGCCTTCAGATAGGTGAAGAAATGACTAAGTCTAGAGGCATTGAGTGAGGAAGGCTCACTCAACCCTCTCAATACCAAGAGACAGAATGATGAGCTAAGTTAGAAAGCGTTGAGTGATGACGGCTCACTCAACGCTCTCAACCCCTAAGATGCATATTGGTTTAGAAAGTTGATTAAGTGTTTTGGCGTTGAGTGAAGCTTGTTCACTCAAATGCACTCAACACCTAGAGTGGATTTGAGAAATTGGCTAAGTCCATAACTGATGATGTCAGCCAAAATCAACAAAAGTCAACAAAATTCAAAATAGTTGTGGGAAGGCTATAGAACACGACAAATATCGCCTACACTCTACTGTACGTCCTCTTCCGTTAAATTAAGTTGCAGCTGTCAACTGCAGGTGGTCCCCACTGCTTCTTGGAGTCGTTAATCGACAGAAGATAAAAGGTACAACTTTAGAGGGAAGAAAAAACTTTTAGGGTTTCATTCTTTTCACAAAGTGCGGCTGGACTTCATCTTCCTCGCCATTGTTGTCGAGCTAAAAGCTTGAAGTCAATCCAGCTGAACTAAAAGTTCATTCTAGATAGCTCTAGCAATTTCTTCTACTACAGCAAGTTCAGATTAGCTTATGATAAAAAAAGAGAAGAAGAGCTTTCAGTTTTTTGTAGGTTCATGTTAGCTGTTTGAAGAACCCAAGATCAGTCAAGTCTTCAGTCTTCTATAGCAAGTTCAAAAGCGTATATCTGAGATACTTCCAACAGAGACAGCTATTTATTGAAGATCATCTTTCTGTTGCCTTGAAGATAGTTAGGGCTAAGATAACTCAGCTCATGAAGCAGACAAAGAGAAATATCTATGTGTTAAATTAACACAAATCAATTTCATTTCTGTAGGATCCTTTTGGATCTGAGTTATAAGGCCTTTGTGCCTGAGGTAGGGCACATTTGCCTGAGTGTAGGATCCAATGTTTGGATCTGAGTGTAGGACCTTTAAGTCTGAGGTGGGATCCTTTTGGATCTGAGCTGTAGAGCTTTTAAGCCTGAGGTAGGGCAGTTTGCCAGAGCTGTACGAGAGTCATACTCTATGAGTGTAGGATCTTTGGGTCTGAGTGTAGGATCCAAATTTAGATCTAAGGTAGGGCCTTATGCCTGAGCTGTAGGAGAGTCATTCTCTCTGAGGTAGGGCTATCCTCCATGGCCTGAGTTGTATGACTTGAGTTCAAGTTTGAGGTAGGTGATCATTTGATCACTGAGTTGTAGGAGCAAGTTTGCTCTAAGGTAGGGCTTTGTGCCTGAGTTGTAACTCTTGGAGGAGACTGAGAGATCCTGCAGGATTTGTGGTATAAGCTCTTTGGAGCTGAGTTTTTGGAGAAGTGACTTGTCTGATTTGAAGTTAGAAATGTGGGAGGAGAGTGGATATACCCATAATCTGGGGAACCACTAGAAATTCTGTGTGTGCTTGTGTGATTTGTCTTGAAAGCTTTAATCTACTAACTAATTATACACTAAGTTAATAATACTAATAAAAACCAGAAAACCTATTCACCCCCCCCCCCCTCCTCAAGGTTGTTAGCTACCTTGAAAATAAAGACTTTCAAACATTCACTCAACT
The DNA here is from genome assembly GCA_039583875.1 of Platanthera guangdongensis. NCBI lineage: Eukaryota > Viridiplantae > Streptophyta > Magnoliopsida > Asparagales > Orchidaceae > Platanthera > Platanthera guangdongensis. The sequence goes on from CM077152.1 coordinate 186,362,608, forward strand.
CCTCTTCAGTAAGCCAGAATTTTGCTGAGTATAAATGTGTCGAGTGAAGGTTGTTCACTCCATGTTAATGGACTTAATTATTTACAACTAATTCGTTAAGTCACAAAACTACACTCAATGCCTGTACCAGTTGTCAGGAAGATTTTTTCTAAGTCCACGGGGGAACATCAAATATGTTAATGTCATTCTTAAATATAAATTAAAGCAGATATAACACTAAAAGACAAAGAACGATGTACTTCTTCGACAGAGTTATGGGGGGATAAAACAACAATTAAAGCTGCCCATGCCGTGTTCTAAAAGAGGCATGGAGCTGTTTTCATGGCCGTCATATAAAAGCATAATAAGGTCAATCTTTACAAGAACTTTTGAAGCAAGAAATTTTCGCTACTTCTCAAAACCTTAATTCTTTCTGCAAAAGTCAGCTAGCAGAGCTCAAGAAATTTAATTGTTCAACTTCAATCCTGCTACACATAACTTAAAATTTCTCAAGCTTGAAGAAGGAGCGGAGCTCTGCAGAAGATCTTCACAGCACAAGTTGATAAAACACATAAGATATACTTTCTTGTTGCTATGAAGAAGGAAATTGTTTTCTATACAGTTCAGGCAGAAGACTCAGAGATTTTTTTCTAGAGTCAGTTTCATCAAACCTGTAGGATCTCTGTGAGATCTAAGTTGTAAGTCTGATTTATAAACACTGAGTGTAGAACTGTGAAGCAGTCTGAGATAGGAGTTGTTGAACTCTGAGATAGGATCCTGGAGTGGATCTTGGTTAAGATATGAGTTATAGGAATTGTTAAACTCTGAGTTGTAAGATCCTGAGGGATCTGAGGTGTAAGCTCAAGGAGCTGAGTATAAAAGAGGAGTTAGCTGAATCTAGCACACTACTAGATAGGTGAAGGGGAAAAGTGGATGTACTCTAGATAGAGGAACCACTATAAATCTTGTGTGTTGTTTTGTGATCTTGAAAGCTAACTCCTAACTCAAACACACACTAAACTTAAAGTTGAAAAGATTCAAAAGATTTTAAACAAGCAGTGTGTGAGGGAGAGCACAAGGAGGAGGCATGAAAGGATGCGGCATGTGTCACAACCCGCATTTTTCTCATTAATAAATAAATCAGAGCACGAGATAACTACGAGCTGTGATGCCACGTCAAGCAGGGGATAACTGCTGACGCTCAGGCAACACTCTAATCCTTCAAATCATAAGTTAAAATGAATAGAAAACTGATTTTTAAATTAATTGGCCGTATCCCTCGGCTCAGTGGATCAGATAGTCCACAGTTTGAAAACTATTTTTTTATACGTAGCGGAAAAATACTTCATTTATGTTTAACATCCTAAAAGAGCGCATAAGTGTCCTAAGAGGACAACTTACACTATGCAAGACCCTAGATTTCAATTTATAATATTTATAAAGAAAACAATCTTTTTACGCATTTGGAAAATAATGATTGAGCTTTTATAAAACATGCTGATCATGCAATACATATAGTAGTTCTTTTTTATAGGTTTTAAAGTAACTAGCAACCTAGCATAAAACATTCCCAGAGAGCAAGTGAAACTACCACAAAACAGGTAAACTAGCAGCTAAGCAAATACTTAGTATCACAAAGGAAAATCACCAACGAGCGTCAACAACCTGACACGAACTCGCTGGCGAGCATGTATGTTTGTACTACTACAAAGCTAAAGAACTACCTCAACAAGTGAGGAAAACACTGCCACAACGCAGTCCACAAGGAAACTCCTGAAATTAGCCGTTCAGCCGGCTACAGACCTGAACCTGAGGCATTCAAAAGAAGAACACCTCAGCAAGAAATAATAAAACAAGAGACAAAGAAACATCAGATAATAATCGAATGAAAAGAGCAGAAAGAAAAAGGGTTACCAACCCTGCAAGAGAAATGCTGAAAATCTCAGCTAAAGAATCCAAAAAGGGACAAAATGTAAGTATAACAATCAGTAAAGTGAGAGAAATGCATCAAGTACTAAAACGTACCAAACTCCGCTCAAGCCTGCAGAGACAAAAAGGAAACAATATGCATCAAATGAACAGTATGAAAGGAACTAACAGTCCTAAACTTATAAATCGTTAGCACTGACACAAATCCCAAACCTGTGTCGGAGACTAAGAACAGTCACAACCGAACAACCAGGTCCAGGTGTCTCAAGAGTACTAAAGGGGCCGCCACAGGGTCCACACACATAGAGTTCCAACCTCTTACAAGAACCCAAAATGTCCAAAGGAGGGAATGGTGATGGTCACGGCTCGAACTCCCCCGGTACCATACTCACTCAGAAACCCAGCTACCACATGCTAAGGATCCACGATTCGGCGCCAAAACTAGCCGACAACACCACTTAGAAACTACCAAGTTCTACAACCAAAACACGCCGAATTATTTCCCCCTACCCGCCGAATTATTTCCCCCTACCCGCCGAATTCAATCTAAAATAAATTCCGATAACTTCCTAGTTTAGGCCGACTATAAGCCCTAATCTAGGAATATTTCTAGTCTCACCTATACTATTCCGGTATTCTACGACAAAGAGAATTAATAAAGCGAAATACAACCCATGGAGGCACGCAAGAGGGGATAAATTCACTTGCCTCAAATCGATCTTGAAAACGTCCTCCCAAAATACTCCACCACGTAGATCCGTCCAAAAGGGGGCACGCGGAGATGAGATCTACGAAAAAACGGACAATCGGGGTTAGGGCCGAAAAAATCTAAGGCGAAACGGTCACCGAAACGGGAAAAACTTACCGCGATCTCGAAGCTCTCGCCGAGAGCTTTCCAACGCCGCGATCGGATCGAAATTCCGTCCACCGGATCGGCGGTGGCGGCCGCCGGAAGATTCGCGAACGAAAGGTTCCGCACTCGCCTAATTTATTTCGCACAGGAGGGGGGCTGCTGGTTCGGAGGAAGAAGAAAGGTTTTTGTTTATATATAAATACTTAATATAATTAAATTAATAATAATATATAAATAATAAAATTAACAAAAGGGGGGGGGCTGATTCGGTGAGAATGATTCTCACCGAATGCAGCTCAGTTGGTGATAGTCACTGTTGGAAGAGTGATTTATCAAGGGTTGCGGGTTCGAAACCTAGCGCCAACAACGCACTGTGCTGAGAAACAGGCCGGAGAGGCGTTGGGGTGTATTGGGCTGCAGCCCTGTAGCAGTGCCGGAGCTTGGGCCATGCTGTGCGCAGCCTCTGAGTGCCATGGGCCGGGCTGTTACAGCATGTACTGTAGGAGGCGCGCGCAAGAATGAGTAAGGAAGCGACGCATGCGAAAGCACGCAAGGAGGTGGCGTGCGCGGGGGCGCGTAAGGAGGAGACATGCTCAAGAGCGTGCAAGGAGACGGAGCACGCGGGGGCGCACAAGGAGGTGGTGCGTGCAGGGCGCGCAAGGAGGAGGTGCGCGCAAGATCACTCAAGGAAACGACGCGCTGGGGAGCGCAAGGAGGAGGCACATGCAAGAGAGTGCAAGAAAGTGGTGCGCACCGGGGCGCACAAGGAGGTATGTGCATGAGAACGTAAGTATTTGAGGTGCACAGGAGCGCACAAGGAAGTTGTGCATGCGAGAGCGCGTAAGGAAGCGGTGCGCGGGGGAGCGTGCAAGTAGGAGGCATGCTCAACAGCGCTTAAGGGGGAGAAGTGGAGGAGGGAGAAGTTCGAAGAAGGATAATCCAGAGAGTGGAAGTTGAGAATAAAGGAGGTCTGAGGTCCTATTTATAGATTTTAAGAGGGGAGACCCGACAATTTTACCTGATAACGAGCGGACGTATGAATAGTGATGTTCGGATTGGAACACGTGGATTACGATTTTTACGAAATAACAACTTTGTGCCCAGTCCACTCAAACACAACGGTGAGCTTAACCGCCCGAGGGAGGGGTGCCCCGACGAAACTGGCGGTCGGGCGAGGAGGAGGCCACCCAATTTTGGGCGACCTCGCCCCTTGCGGAGCGCCACCGAGGGGACGTGAAGAAGGCCACCAGATTGGGCGGCTAGAGGGCCGCTCGACCTGGACGGCCCCGCCCCCTCTACGGGCCTGTGGTGGGGGGATGGACGGCCAAGGGGCGGCCCATCCCAGGTGGGAAGAAGGCTGCCAGATCGGGCGACCAGGAGGTCGCCCGTTCTGGGTGGCTCCACCCTCTCTATAGGGCGACAACGATGGGACGAGTGTCCAAGTGGCCTCCTATCTCCTGCGGGAAGAAGGCAGCAAGAAGGCTGCCCGATCTGGGCGACCCAGCCCCCTTTGTGGGGTGGTGGTGAGGGGTCAGGCGACCAAGAGGTCGCCCATCCTAGGTGGGAAGAAGGCCGCCAGATTGGGCGGCCAGAGGACCACCCTACCTAGCTGCCCCACCCCCTATGTGTGGCGGCGGCGAGGGGACAGCCGGCCAAGGGTTTCCCGTCTCAGGCGGGAAGAAGGTTGCCAGATCGGGCAGCTAGTGGGCCGCCCGACCTGGGAGGTCACGCCTCCTCTCCGTGGTGGCAGCGAGGGGACGGGCGGCCAAGGCTTGCCCACCCTAAGAGGGAAGAAGGCCGCCAGATCGGGAGGCCAGAGGGAAGCCCGATTTGGGCGGCCCTGCCCACTTTGAGGGGCAGCGGCGAGGGGACCGGAGGGCCCCCCAGTTTGGGCGATCGGAGGGTTGTGCGGTTGGGCTGGGGCGGTTTTGCCTCGGCTGATTCCCCTACTAACGAACGATTACGTAATAGTGGGGAATTTTCTGATACTTGCACCCCATGCATGAGAGTGCATATAGCGCTCTAAGGGGACCCTATCACCATGGACGCGTATGGTTCCCTAAGATCAATGAAGATATAGATGACACTCCTCAGCCTCAAAGACTCAGAGTTCATTGATGGACCACAAGGATGCAATGTCGATTGAGTGAATAGCCGGGGAGAATGAGACGATGATTCTTTATTTATTTAATTTTTGTCATACATTGATCTGCAAATAGTATATTTGAGAGCAAAAATAAAAAGAATTTTTTATGCAAATCAGTTTCGGCTACATGCAAATCTTGCTTTCAAAAAAACTATCAATGCAGATATAAACAGACCAGTACTTTACGGGTTCACAAATTTTCATGATTTCTTAATTTACTTTACACTTAATCTGATTTGGACATAACTCAAATTAGTCTGCACATAACATCACCCAAAATAATTTAAAATATAAAAATATAAAAATATTACGCATAGTCCAAAAAAATAAAAAAAAAAGTGTGCGAGGAAAGGTGATTGTTATTAGCACTACAACTTTGGGTAGTTGCACTATATTTTCTCTTAAATTTTTGGGTCATTTGAAAATACGTCTTGTATATGCATTTTTAGGGAAAATGTTCAACACGAAAGTTGTAGATATCGACGAGATCTATAACTTTCGTGTTGAACACTTTTCCTAAAAATGCATCTACAAGTCGTACTTTGGAAATACACTCAGATTTTGCGTCTTTATTCTGGGAGAGATGTATCACTCAACATTATTCTAGCTGTCTCAATGAGAGTTCTATTTTTCCTCTCAACAACTTCATTTTATTGTGGTGTTTTTGGATAGAAGAACTCCTGAAAGATCTCTAGTTCCTTACAGAAATTTGTCATCTTTTCAGATTGAAATTCTGTACCATGGTCATTTTTAAGATTGACCACAGAACATCTCATTTCATTCTGAACTTGTCTGACAAAATCAGCAAGTATGTCTAATGTTTCAGACTTTCTCCTTAGGAAGAATACTCAAGCAAAGCTAGAGTGATCATCCGCAATCACATAGGTATGAGACTTCCAACCCAAACTAGGAACTTGCATAAGACCAAATAGATTCATATGAAATAAGTACAAACACCTCTCAGTGTCTTTGGACTGAATGCTCTTAAAGGAGACTTTTGTCTGTTTGTATAATACGTATTGTAATTCATTTTTAGGAAAGTGTTCAACACGAAAGTTGTATATCTCGTTGAGATCTATAACTATCGTGTTGAACATTTTTACTAAAATACAGGTACAAAACGTATTTGTAGAAGACGTCAAAAATTTGAAAAAAATGTAGTGCCGTAATTATAGTGGGCATAACGATGACCTTGAGGAAATGAACGGGCTTCAATAAATAGTAATATCTAAGCTTAGGATGCGGTTGACCTGAAGAAGCCAATTTTTGGAACAGCTTTTTGTTTCTTACAGCGTCGGAATGGTTTTGAGAGACCGGTGAGGGAGAGAGACGGAGGACGACGGCATCATGGGCTCCGATCGTTGCTGCCTCTTCTTAGAGATCCTCATCTCCATCATTCTTCCACCGCTGGGCGTCTTCCTCCGCCATGGATGCTGCAGTGTGCGCCCCCGCCCTCTCCGATTACGCTATTGTCTTTCTTTCAATTCTTGATCGTTTTTTTTTACTTCTGATTTTGACCTCAGATGGAGTTTTGCATCTGCCTCCTCCTCACCATACTCGGATACATACCAGGTATCGTCTACGCCATCTACGTGATCGTCGCCGTCGATCCTGAAAGGCACCGGCAGGACCACTACTACGAGATCGTCGCCTAGGTTACACGATTCTCCTTCGTCCACATTATTCACGCGTTTCTTCTTCTTCAATCGAGATGAGTTGCTTTTGCTTGCTGTTCGCTGATAGAAACTGAGATGTTGGCTCGGGTTTTCTCTTTCGTTACCGCAATTGAATCCAATGTTGTATCGTGTTCAAACCTATTTTCTGTTCTTCTTTGTGCAAAAACTGTGATCCGTAATTCAGCTTGTTCTTCCCAAAATTTGCTTCGAATTCATTTAAAATTTGCTTGATTTGGCGCTTTCTGTTACATAATATTTGGGGATTTTGGTCTTGCTGCAGCGCTGTTTTTTTTTCCTTCTTGTATACCATATTTGTTGAGAAACTAAAGGGGGCTTCTCTTTGGTACACTGTTTGTCATTTTTCAAAGTCTTTTTTTGTCACATATTGCCTACAAGAATTGATTTTGCCTTTTTATAAACAATGTAAGGCATGCCTTAGGCATTTAGATTACTCTATTATGCTCAAATTTACATAGCAGCTATACATGAATAATGATCTCTTTTTTCCAATTCTATTTCCTTCAATAGTTCCCCATTACAACATACATTAACAGTTTACCCCCAACACATTGAACTTTGAAAGTCATCCATTGGATTCCGGCGCAAGCTCGAGATCTTAGAATTCTTATTAGCCATTAATGATTGAAAATTTTTCGTCTACGCTAAGCTCTGCAGTGTTGTATATGCATCGCTTTAGCGTATACGCTACTTATACACTCGCATCATATCATATATGCATTTTCTTAGCATATACACTTTGTATACACTCACATCATAGTGTAAACGCAACATCTTAGTTTTATCACTGCTTATACAATCACAAATATCACATCGTAGTGTATATGCAACATCTTGATATCTAGACTCGCATTATATTGTATAGTTTATGTTAGGGGTGTGCAAAAATAACCAACGAATTGAGAATCAAACAGAACTGGGCGGTTCAGGTCGGTTCTTATGGATCTCGGTTCGGTTCCAGATCCAAAAAAATTAGAACCGAGTAGTTCCTAGTTCGGTTCGGTTCTTTGTTCTATGTTTGGGTACCTGAGAACCGACCCTAAACCAATTATTGAAATTATGCCTTGGAATCTTATAGTCGTCGTAACTTGTTATTACGAGTAATTTATTCCCTGGTTCATCATACATCACTTCAAATGCATATTCTGAGCACAAGACATCCCTGCGGAGCAAGGATCCGGGGAAGGGTCCCACCACAAGGATGAAATGTAGGCAAACCTTACCTTGCATTTTTGCAAGTCTTCTTCCAGGACCCGAACCCGTGACCTCAAGGTCCCGCAGCAACACCTCAACTAGTGTAATAGTATATGTGAACAAATTATGAATCATGAGTAGAACCAAGAACCAAACCAACCTTTTCGGTTTGGATCTGGTTCTCTATCTTTGGTACGTGGGTTGATTCCGGTTCGTAAAAATTAGAACCGAACTTACATGGACCGGTTCTTGGTTTTAGGTGGAACCAATCCAAACCTACCCAAGATACACTCACATCATAGCGTATATGCAACTTCTTAACGCCTAAACTCGCATTATAGCATACGCTGAGATAAGACTAAGTCATCGGGTCATCGAGCTACCTCCAAGCCAAGAAATTATCGAAGATTTTCCAGGTCTTTGATTTGGAGGATAGAGTTTAGATGTTGTTTAACATGTGTCCCGGTTGAGTCATCACCATTGATCAGAATGTCGTCTACATAAACCCGAAGTATTATGGTCCTAGTTGACTGGTGACAAGTGAAGAGAGAGGAATCTGCAGAGCTTTGTTTGAAGCCCACCTCACGAACGGCCTTGCTGAATTTCTCAAACCATGTTTGGGGAGACTGTTTGAGACCATAGATAGATTTGTGAAGTAAGCATACACGAGACTCCCCGGTGATCTCAAACCCGAGCAGTTGATGCATGTAAATGATCTAAAGAAGATCGTTATTCAAGAAAACATTCTTAACATCGAGCTGATGAAGATTCCATCGGCGGTGAACAACTAAGGAGAGCAAAACCCGAGCGGAATTCAATTTTGCAACTGGAGAAAAGGTTTCCTCATAATCAAGGTCATACTATTGGGTAAATCCCCGAGCCACCAGCCGAGCCTTTAAGCAATCCATCGTCCCATCTGCAGCATGTTTGATAGTAAAGATCTAGTTGCAGCTAACACAGCTGTGACCAGAAGGAAGAGATACAAGATCCCAGGTGTGATTACCCCATAAAGCATACATTTCTTCGTCCATGGCGGCACTCCATCGTGGATGCTGGAGGGCTTCATGTACTGAGTTAGGTATAGAGATAGAGGAGAGAGAGAGAGAGCAAAATTAAGAAGGGGCGAAGAGAGCCGATGTAGAGAGACATAATTGTCCAGTGGATGTGTTGTTGAGGAGAGTGCCGGATCAACAGTCCGCGAGAGCACACCGGTAGGGGGAAGCTGTTGTAGGGCATCTGGACGTGGAGGACGACGAGCGTAAACCTCTATGATAGAAGGCTTGGAAGGAACTGGTGGTGGTGTGGGAATCTGAAGCAGAGGAGTATGGAGAAGTGGTTGAAGTGGAGACGTCACGGGTATGATGGGTCGAGGTAGCGGAGGAGGAAGAAGGGGATCAAAAGCACTGGTGTGATATGGTTGGTCTTTATGAAAGGAGACATCAGCAGACACAACCACCTTACCAGTGGTAGGAAAAAAACAGACATACTCCTTCTGAGTGCGGGAGTATCCAGCAAACATAGCTTTGATAGCACAAGGGGCTAGCTTGTCAGTGAAAGGACCAAGGTGGTGGACATAACAGGTACACTCAAACACATGAGGTGTGAGAGAGAAGAGAGTTATGGATGGGTAAATGAGAGTAATGGGCGCCACAAAGTTGAGGACAGACGAAGGCATGCGATTGATGAAATGATAAGTAGTAGAGACGACAAAGTTTCAATAGAGAGGAGGAACCTGCATTTGGATCATGAGAGATCGAGCCACATCAAGGAGGTGGCGATTTTTTCATTCTGCTGCGCCATTCTGTTGAGACGTATAAGCACACGAAGTCTGATGTATAATACCGAACTCAGAGCACAGGTTGGAGAAGGTGCGACCAGTATATTCTCGAGCATTGTCCGTACGGAGAGTTTTGACACATGTAGAAAACTGAGTGCGTGTTTCCATAAGAAACGCACGGAACATAGTCGTGAGTTCGGTACGATCACGAAGTAAATACAACCATGTAACCCGTGAGTAATCATCTATAATGATAACAAAGTATCGATACCCAAAGTACCGATACCCAAAGACACTAGAGACCTTATAGGACCCCCAGATATCAGAATGTACTAGGGAGAAAGGGGAATTGCTCCGTGTACATGAAGGAGAAAAGGAGACACGGTGTTGTTTACCGAAAATGCAAGATTCACAAAAGAATTCTTGGAGAGAGACAGTAGGAAGAGCTTACTTGAGAATTGGAAGAGGAGCATGCCCAAGAAGACGATGTCAATCAGTGGTGGAGACAGAGGTGAGAGCAGTGGGAGGAACGTCGAGAAGATATAGCCCATTAGACAATTGCCCTCTACCAAGTATAGTCTGCGTCAGCCGATCCTGCACCACAAAGGAAGAGCGTGAGAAAGTAACACAACAATCAAGGTCTTGCGTAAGACGGCTAACAGAAAAAAGGTTAAAAGGAGAACCCGGAACATGAATAACCGAGGATAAGGAAAGGGAATGAGTAAGAGACAGAGTAGCAGTGCCAGAAACCGAGAGCGTGTCACCATTGGCCACAATGATGTGCTTGGGGTAAGCAGTATCTAAGTATGTTTGCGGCTGCTGCAGAGAGATATGATGTGTAGCACCCGAGTCCACAATCCAGTGAGAGCTGTGTGAGAGGCACGATATACCTTCCTTGAAGATTGAGGCTACGGAGCCAGAGGAGCGACGAACCACCCTTTGAAGCTGATGGAGTTGAGAACGCAACGCAGCAATATCATCAGCAGTGTTCGAGGCGGATGCCATAATCCTGATCTGCGGCTAGGCACGGAAACCGGGCGGCAAGGAGGTATGCGGCTTGCCGTACAGAACCAGCGGCTACTACGGAGGAAGCACTGAGAACTGCGATCAACTGTGAGAAGATGCAGCCGCGGGAGAACAGGTCGGGCGAGAAGAGCGGCGGGAGAAGCAGCGGCGAGAACAAGGCCGCCGTAGGAACACTAGGCAGGAGTAGAAGAACCAGTCCGCAGTGGCCAGCAGCGGACACCAAAACACGACAGGTAGTGGACGAAGAAACAGTCCGCAGCGGCCAGCATCGGACACCAAAACACGGTGGCGAGAACCCAAGCCGCGGCGAACAGAAGAAGCCGGACGGTTACGGGAAAATAGATAAGCCGGACGGCCAAGAAGAGAATGCCGGCAAAGAGAAAGCGTAGTCGGCAGAGGCAAGGAGACAAGAGTCCGCTCGGTCACGGTGATAAACCACCAACGGCAAGAACGAGGCCACGACCAGAGACGAAACCGCGCTAGCAGGCGGAGCTGAAGGGAAGAGAGGAGGCCGCAGCGACCAGAGAGATTGCAGCGAGAAGGAGAAATAGAGGCGAAACCGCGCGAGCAGGTGAGGCGGCAACGAGGATACAAGCCGCGGGACAAGCCGAGGGAAGGGAAGACCGATCAAGCCGCGGCGAGTAGAAGCAAGAGAGGTAGGTGGGTAGACCACAGCGTAGAGGGAAGCGGGTAGGCGGGTAGAATCCGGAAGCCGCGAGTAAGAGGACTCGAGCGGCAAGAGAAGAAAAGAACCTGTGCGACAAAGAGATCGCGCGATAGAGAAGCAAGGAAGGCAAGTCGCAAGAGGAGTAAAGTCGTAGCGGGTAGAGAGACTAGCCGCACTAGAGTGGGGACCACAGGCCAGGGAGAGAAACGGTTATAAAAGGGCGACGAGGAAGCTGAGAAGGTGGATCCACGTGAGAAAGAATGGAAGCGGGTAGAAATACCAGAGACCGCAAAGAGGAGCGGGTAGGGGGAAGGGCAGACCGCCCGGTTAGAAAAGAGTTGGGCAGTTAAACCAAATCAGGTCGGATCGTTGCCTCTGATACCATGTAGAAAGTAACGAGCAAACTTTATAGATACTTCTTCATGTGTAAAATACAAGAGAGAATACAAATATATAGGAGAAGAGAAGGAGAACAATCCTATACAAGAGATTTGGGACTAAAGGAGAAGAAGGAAATGAGCCTATAATTGAGTCTTTACAACAATCTTTCCTATGTCATCTACAAGAATAATATTTATACAATTGCTTTAAATATACACAAATTACTTTAATAACTGCATTCTTGATTCTTTTAGTTTGATAATATTGTTATATACTGTGATGTTCTGACACTTACTGCAGCTTGACATTTGGATCCTCTTTACCACTACCAGGAGAGGCAACAGCGGACTCGGCAGCTGTAGTATGATGGTCTATATGATGTACTTGATGATGAGGTTGCCCACGTGAGTGGCCTCATCGAAGATGTGACATTGTGCGTACTCTGGTTGTAGGCCTCAGATAAAGATTTGGACATTGTGTGTGCTCTGTGTTATTGTGTTTTCGTAGTTCTGTATCTTCTATCTTTCTGCACTTCAAATATGAGACTCTGTGACTCGTCATTTTGACTTTGTTAAATGAATGCATGTTTTATCGACTTCCGCTACTTATTTCTCTTTCACTTTACTTGAAATTGTGAAATGCCTCCAAATTAGACACAGAGTATGATTGTGCGCGAGTTAGAAGGGGTGTTACTTCTCCTGCACTGCTTACAACATCGTCGTCAAGTTAGGTGCATTGTGCCTATATGCTCAAAGGAGGGTAGTGATCAATGTGATTAAAATCTTTAAGCTCAATAAACCATTACATGGGCTTAAACAAACTCCTAAAATAAGATACAATCGACACATTTTTTTATAAATTATGGTATCTTAAAGGAAATGTTGATATTATGTTATTTTTAAATAAAAAATTAAATGCTTTTTTAATCATTCAAACTTATGCGAGTTAAATTATTTGCTTCTTACTGAAATATTACAGTTTTTTTTTTCAATACGTGTATTTAGAATTCTAAATCAGCTTGGTGAGAGAAATAGCATACTTCTATACTATTAAAAATAAGGCAAAATAAGTGTAAGATATTTTTGTTAATCAAATAAAACATTTAAATATTTAAATTTGAAAATCTAAAATCATTAAGTACTTCTGAATGTTGAACTCAAACACACCCACAAATTTAAATATTTAAATTTGAAAATCAATGAAAGCAGGCTTTTGAATTGTTGGCACCATCATTTGTAGCTTGCATATTGTTACAATTACGAAAATTCAATGACGAGTGATCAATATTTTGCTCACTGTGATACAAGCATAGACGGGTGCAGCCCAGTGCACAAAGCATCCCTATACAATGAGAAAGGTCACGGCAACACCATCTTAGAAGAAGAGATGTAAAGGATATATTAGTAACTTGGAATAAATAATAATAATAAATTCACCAAATTAATCAACACTTGAACAAGTCTCAACAATAATCAACACTTGAACAACAATAATTCTTTGATGGAACAACAATTTAACTATTTGGGAGAGAATTATTGACTTGGCTTTTACCAATTTAACTGTTTACTTCTAACTGTTTTTGTTCTAAAAAAAAGGAGAAAAAAGAGTTCATCTATTTCCTATGACATCAAAATGTTAAATGATTTTTTAAATGTCAGAAATTATGAGTTTTTAATACTTTGAACTCCTGAAATATGAAATTTTGATACTTTGCACTTCGAATCTTTAAATTTGACACTTTGTACCCCTCAATTACGAATATCTACCACTTTGCCCCCCCCCCCCCCCCCCCCCCGGCAAAATTTCAAGGATATTTAGATATGGGCAGCAGAAAAAATATTCATTCAAGAGTATTTAGGTGCGAGAAGCACCAATAATGTAGTGTAGCAAAATGCTAAAATGAACATTTTTGATGCCGCCCAGACATAAATACACTTGAAATTTCAATCTGGGGGTGCAAAGTGTCAAAAATAAGCAATTAAGAGGTGCAAAGTGCCAATTTTATAAATTTGGGATGTTAAGTGCCAAAACCCCACATTTCAAGGGTGCAAAGTGTCAAAAAGCCAAATTATATTATATATTTGGGGGGCTTACACCTTACCAAATATCAAATCCAATACATTTGAATTCATCAAAAAAGAGGGATAATTAATCTCATGAGCATTAAACATAATTTATTAATTTCATCCGCTTTAATGTTTAAAACTTGTTTCTTTTTTGATAGCTATCATAACCATTGCCATGCCAAACATTTATTTTATGGTGGTAAATTTTGTCCAAACTAATGGGAGCAAAAAAAAAATCTATGCCAAACGGAACCTAAATAAGCTTCCAATAAAATGTATAGCACACTACATTGTTCATCAACAGAATAAACAAAAGACATGGAATACACAATCATTTTTTTCATCAAATAAATACTACCAGAATGCCGGACAAATGCAAAGTCAAAGGTCTTTAGAAACAAGCTTTCCGCTTTCTGGCCGTGTATTTCGTATCAGGAGGGACTGAATAACCTTTGTTCCTCATTTGATTCTTCTTCTTAATCACCCAGGCTTTGCCTTTGCCCTTCTTTGTTATCTTCATCCTTTTTGTCGGGCGATGTCGATCATATATACCAACCTACATGAAGGAAACAATCATAAAACCGATATTACAAAGAAAATGAAAGTTCATCGCATTTCTACACCGTTCCCATCTAAGAGCATGCAGTTGCTGAAAATAACACAATTTTCACATATTTCAATGTGAACAAAATCACCGTCATTGCGAGTTTTTCAATGCATGTCCCCAGAGGCATGCTGAAAGGTGCTAAAGACAGTTAAGTGTTGTTCTTCATAGTTTATGTAACAAAAAGGATGCAGAGAGCAAAGAAATGGCAGAAGAAGATAAGAGATATTCACTCAGTCATTCATACTCGTAGCACCCAATCGGCCTAGCCGGTGCTCAATGTGCACAAAGTAGAGCTAGTTGCAAACTTGCACTTACTGTTTGCTTGCCATCAACATCACGCTCATCATCATCATCATCACTACATGACTCCCTATCTTCACCTTTTCCTTTGGGAAGGGATGTTTGCATGGATGATGAACCACAAGTCAGAACCAGGTAAGTCTTCCTTGCCCTTGTACTGTGAAAAAACAGAAACTTTATTTTTTTTTATATAACTAATATAATTTTACATGGACCTTAATAGTGATAGTGTTCATATGCAAGATTAACAAATTTGAATAATCATCTAAACATAGGTGAATCAAGCCCAAACTACTGAAAGATTATTATTGAGAACTCCAAAGGCTTTTTAACATTTTCAGTATGAAAAAGCATATATCCAATTTGTACCTTAGAACTTTAAATCTATTAGCCTTAATTTTTATATAAATGATTAGGATTACTATTGTAAGAAACCAAAGCATTTTTCTAATTTCAATGCAAAATGAGTGAAAAAGAACTATAATCAAGCTAATTCAAATGAGCTAATTCAAATGAGTGAAAAAGAACTAATCAAGCTAATTCAAATGAGCTGGGTAAGGAAAGATCATCAACATCATAGACACTAGCCTCTTCCTAACTACTTGGGGAAAGGCTTTAAGAAACCCATTTCACTCACTCATTTTGAATATAACACTATATTTCATTTTTGTGTACACCATACACACATATAACACTATATTTCAATTGCCTAATCTTTGAAAGTCCTCCCTCATTCATCCAAATTTTTTCACTTCTTTCACTGTGTGTGTGTGATGCACGCATATAACACTATTTCAAATTGCATAATCTTTAAAAGTCCTCCCACATTCATCCAAATCTTCTCACTTCTTTCAGCACTTGATAGATACAACATCGACCCAATTATAATTTTATAAAGTAAATTTTCTGAGTTTCAAGGAAATATTAATTTTATCAACCAGTCGAATGGATGAGAGCACAAGTAGCACACCTGTGTGGAAAATCAACCACCACTCCACCTGCAAAGCCGGCACGCATGGCAGCTTTCATTATCATCTCACTCTGACTCGCATTGTCCGAATAAAGTTGCAGAACCGCTCTTGATCCTCTTGTTAAGCATCGGTATAATGAACCAAAAAAAGCTCTGCAAAATAATAATAAGAGGTCGCAAATGCAACAGCTAACAAAGTAAAATGGGAAAGATTACTACTAGCAGGTTGAAATCATAAGGAAAAGCGCATACTTCAATCTCGCAATTGGTTCATGAGAGGACTTGTCTGCATTACACAACCACTGCAGGGTAAATAAGACTTGAAGTTATTGTATGTAGAACATCAAGAATGTTTTTTATTAGCTTTCTTTGCTGTGTTTAGGGCTGAGCATATTATTCGATACTTGGAAGTCGCTCGAAAATAGCTCGAATATTGAGCCGAATCGGAATCGGTTAAAATTAATTTGATTCAATTTGAGTCGATTCAATTTGACTCGAATATGATTTCGAGTCGATTTCGAGTCAGCTCTAAATCGCTCGAAAAATGATTCAAACCAACTCGAATTGATTAAAAATATTATTTATTTATTCAAATATTCTTTTTTAAAATAAAAAACACTAAAAATTAAACCTCAATAAAAAGAGTGAATGTTTTAAGTATTTTGGTTGCTAAATTTAGAGGTTGCTCAATTTAAATTTGAGCCAATTAGGAATTAAGAGAAAATTTGCTCACTTTCGAGCGGTTTGATTCGATTTCGAGCCGACTCGATTCAATTTCGAGCCGACTCGGAATCGAGCCATTTCGAGTCGAGCCAACTCGACTCGAAATCGATTTTGATTTCGAGTAGATTAAGAGCCGAGTTCAACTCAAAAATTTTGATTTCGAGCCGAGCCCAAATCGCTCGAACTCGACTCGATATCAGTCATAGTTGTGTCTTTATTAAAAACACATACTAGCAGTTGGGGTACAGTTGTGTATAAATAGAGGGTGTTGCCCTGAAATGAAGTAAGAAGCTCATTATTTCCGCCTGATTTCATCAGACTTTATATCAAAAGTTGCAGTATCGTTTCGCGGTTCTTACGCTCTTGCTTCTTCCTGCGGCCTCGTCTCTTCTTCGCGTGATTCCTGCACTCTTCCAGTGCGGCCTCGTTAGGATCTTGCGGTTTCTCTTCCTCTTCCCGTGGCTTCTTTTTCTTCTTGCGGATTCGTGCAATCTTGGCAGGAGCTGCGGCCTCTTCAAGTTCTCACGACCTCTCTTCTTCTTCCTGCGATTTCGAGCAATCTCTGCGGTCTCTCTGCTTCGTGCAATCTTTGTGGTTTCTCCTACTTTGTGTGATCTCTGCGATTTTTCCTGCTTCGTGTGATCTCTTCATTTTTTCGGCTTCGTGTGATCTCCTGCAGCTTCGTGCGATCTCTGCGGTTTGCTTGTCTGCTTCATGCGACCTTTCCACTACTCCCGCGGTCTTTCCTCAAACTCAGCGGTTAGTGAAGGTAGGAAGGTTGCGGCATGTCTGTCCTCCGCCCGTCTCAGCCAGTAAAGTGTGCTCTAAGCCTGTGTGCGGGCTATGCAGACTTTTTCCTCGCTTCCAAAGGTTATTGTGACTCTTTTCTGCTAGTCTGGCCTCTGTTGTGCGGCCTTCTACGCTCTCTGTTTGCACCCACTTTAGCGTTGTGTGTTTCACTCCTCATAACTAACTCCTCGATCTTGAGCATGTCGTATCCTTCCGCGCTTTTCCCTCCTTCGGGTAGTGATTCCTCTCGTTCTCATGCTGCCTCTGATTCCCTCAGTATTTACCATTGTTCCTTTGGATAACACCAATTACCCCGAGTGGTTTCACGCAGCACAACATGCTATCCGCGGTCATCAGCTCTATGGGTACATCGATGAGACTCTTGTTCAGCCACCAAATACTGTTCCGGGATGGCGAAAGTGGGACGCTGACAATTCTCTTATTGTCTCGTGGTTGCTTCACTTCATGTCCACCTTGGTCTATTGAAGCTACAAGTTGATGGACTCGGTCTTTGACATCTGGACTTAGGCGCATGAACATATTCACAACATGGTAGCTCTACCAAGGTGTACAAGCTAACTCGGTGTCACTCAGAACTCAAACAAGGCACTTCTTCTATAGTCGCTTACTTCTTCGAGTTCGAACGCCTCTACCAGGAGGTGGATTACTTTGAATATTTTACTCCCGCTTGCACTGTTGATGTTCTGGCCTTAAAAACTAAGGAAGACCATTATCGTCTCCATGTCTTCCTCATGAGCCTTAATATAAAGTTCGGCATGGTACGCACTCATATTTTGAACCGGCGGCCTCTTCACTCTCTTCGGGAAGCCTTCGGTATGGTCTTAGGGGATCAAGATCGTCGTCATTCTCTCAACTCCAACCGCGGTTTTGATTGCTCTGGCCTTGCTGACCTTCTTCGCGCTCCTCCCTCTTCGTCTTTCAAGCTGTGTGATTACTGTGGCAAACATGCCCATGCCCGAGACACATGCTTCCGTCTCCATCCTCATTTTGCTCCATTGCATAAAATCACTTGTAGTCGTGGTCCCTCTCACCCACCCAATTCTTTTTCTACTCACAGTACTGAAGTTGCTCTTGGTGGGCTTCCCTTTAACGGTATTTCCTCAGAGGAACTGGATGTTTTGCTCTGTCTCATGCGTACTCATGTTTCTTCCCCTTCTGCTACATTCGCAACCAATGGTCCGCCCAATCTGCCTCTACAACTTCCTTTGAATGGATTATTGACTCTGGGGAGACAGATCACATGACAGGACATCGTCAAATTTTACCTCTTGCATGCCCCCTCAAGGTGTGATGAGGTTGTCACTGTCAATGGCTCACACTCATCAATTGATGGCAAGGGGACCCTCCTCTGTTCCTATGTCATGGCCATCACCAAAGTGTTGCATGTTCCTGCTTTTCCTCGCAATCTATTATTCATTAGTCGTCTAATTACATCTTTAAACTGCGTTGTTATTCTCTCTTAATGGTTGTGTTTTTCAAGGTCAGGGAACGAAGCAGTGTATTGGCAGTGGTAGGAACTGCGAGGGGTTGTACATCTTGGATCATCCTTCGGCTCAAGCTCTCTTAAGTCCTCATCTTTCAATTGAGGATGTGCGTCGATAGCATCAACGTCTCGGATGTCCCTCCGACAACTATCTTCTCAAGTTATTTCCTATGTTTTCAAGCTCTCAGAGTCGTTTTGTCTGTAATGAATGTAAACTTTCTAAACATGTACGATGATAATCCGAATCATTTTTCTTCTCCTAGCATCGTTCATTTTGAGGGTATTCATACTGATTTTTGGGGACCTTCCCATATTGTTTGTCTCTAGTTACCGATGGTTTATGACTTTTATTGATTGTTTCTCTCGCTCTACTTGAGTGTATTTATTAAATCAAAAAATAAGGTCTTTGATTGTTTTGGTAGCACGATTTGCGTGCTCCGTAGTGACAATGGGGGTGAGTACGACGATCGTGGTGCTTTTGGCACTTATCTTAGAGACCAAGAGATTCTTCATCAAAAAACATGTGTCAACTGTTACGGGTCCATGTGTCGCAGGCACATTCACTCAAGTGGACCCCCCCCCCCCCCCCCCGTCATAATTTATGGAGCGTGCATATGGAAGTTGTCGTGGTAGTGGGCACATTCACTCAAGTGGACCCCCCATCATCATAATTTATGGAGCGTGCATATAGAAGTTGTCGTGGTAGTGGGCGCATTCACTCAAGTGGACCCCCCCCCCACCCTCGTCATAATTTAAGGAGAGAGCATATGAAAGCCGTCATGGTCGCGAGCACATTCACTCAAATGGACCCCCTCATCAAAACTTATGGAGCGCATATATGGAAGCCTCCATGACGACATTCTTATTGTTACAATGTCATATGTATTATTTTGTCATGTTTTGTGTCTGCCTCCATATATAGAGGGGACAAACTCAATAGAATTCATCATCGATTCCTCTAACATGGTATTAGAGCCACGCATGACCTAGCCGCTCCGCCTCTCCCCCGATCCGTTCGCTGGCTCGCGTTCTCGCTGCTCTCCCGCATCCAATCTCGCCGCCCTTCCGCGTCTCGCACGCGACAGGCCACGACAGCCCCGCGTCTCGCCACTAACCTGCGCAGGCTGCGACTGCAACATCTCGCCTGCGTCTCACCCACGACAGCCGCGTCAACCCGCGCAGGCCGCGACAACCCGCGACTGACCTTCCCGCTCTTCCAGTGCCTCTTGCAGCGCCGGTTCCAGCGCTTCCTTCTCAGCCCTGGTAGGGCTTCCTAGGGCTTGTAGCCCTCCCTCTTCCGGCGTCGGATATGTAGTGAGGTCAGCCTTCCTTCTGGCCCCGACTCCTCGGGTTTGTTGCTCTGTTATCGGATGGAGTGGATTTTTATTCCTCCGATCTCCTAATTGGATTGTTGTTTGGTGGAATTGGTTGCACCTTGTAGCCATGTGTGGTGTGTGATCTCTGGATTTCTATTGTGGAGCCACTATGTCGGAGCTTAGCGATTCTACCTCAACACCGCTTCTCTCTCTGGTTCCTCCTCCTGCAAGTCATCTGCGTGAAAGTCATGATCACAATACTCTGCAGATTACCATTATCCGATTAGATGATTCAAATTATGTAACGCCCCAAGTTTTCCGGTAGCCAGAAGTTGAGTTCTGTGAGCTACCGCCCGGCGATAGGGTTAACGCCGGCGGTAGCGTTGCGGAATTATTGCAGGAGCGCTCAGTGAGTTACCGCGCTGGCGGTAGGTCAATACCGCGTGGCGGTAGGTGGGTCGATTAAATCGATAGAGCTTTCCGTAAGCTACCGCCAGACGGTAGTACTAGCGTTGACGGTAGCTTGGGAAATTTAATTGGCGAGGCTCTCGGTGGACTACCGCGGGGCGGTAGCGTCAGTCCGTCAAAACAACGAGTCGATGCGACGCATCGTCTACCACGCGGCGGTATGTTGATACCGTGTGGAGGTAGCTGGATATTTACGGCATGGCCACATGTCGGCCCGTGATTGGAGGTCGTGGGCGGTGGGCTTGTGAAACAAGTCGACGTTTGAGGGCGAAGTTAAGTGGCCTTCCTTCTTCCAAACAGCAGAGTGAGAGGAGACCTAAGGAGACTGAGAGTAAGGAGATCACGTCGCTGTAGGAATTTCGGAGCTATGTTTCGCGAGCCGGGTTCGGATCTGCGGTGGCAAGTCCGTTGCGGTCATTTCCATCCGGCTAGATTCTCTCCCATGGCACCGAAACAAACGTCAAGGGTAACGATCTTTCTTGTTGGACATGTGAAGTCCTTTGTTTTGGCATGTGAGGGTAGACGCTCCCGAGCATGTGGTTCTCCCAACGGGTTGATCTGTGTATCCCTGTTATCTTTGCATTCAGAATCCGGAATCGAAGTACGGAATAGTCATGCTGTGTGAAGCCCATCCGGACAGGTTGGCCTGGATTGGTGATGATTGTTTTGTATATCGGAGAAGACTCTGCGGTAAGCGTGTTGATTTCGGAGTCACGGGGTGTGCAGATTGCTGCAAAGAGAATACTGGAATAGGTCTCCAGGAAAACACTCGTTTGGAGGGGAAGAATCGATAGTCTGTCCCCTACCGCGCGGCGGTAGCGCTTCCGTCGGCAGTAGCTCCGGGTGAACAATGTTTTGTGAGGCATGTCGCTTGGAGACCTGAGGGCCATAATGATTGTGAGGCCTGTCTCTTGGAGACCAGTGGGCCAATGTGTTAAGTCGAGAGCCCAAGGGGCCCGGCTTAGGCGACCGTGAGTGCCAGCCCTGGAACATAACAGAGTTATGTGTTGTTGTGATTGGGAAAGGGGGGCTGCCCCGCGTCTTGGCTTGCGAGCCTGACGGTTTGAGCAACGAGATGTGGCTAACCTGTACCCATCTTATGACGATCGACTTGGAGTGAGTCAGTGGCTTGAATCTCAGCATGACTTTGTCGTAGCATGGGAGAGTCTTAGGCTTTAGACCAGAAAGACTGTAATGCTCAAGCAGGTGGGGTTTGAATCTCAGCACATCGATAATGTGTCATGAGTGCACGGGGCGTGTGGCCGGCTGTGCCAACGTCTGTGGTGAATGGTGCTTAAGTTGCACGCTCTGTTTGTCATTATATATATATGTCAATTGCCAGCAGGGAAGGAGCACTGACACCCCAAGTGAGGGGTGGGGTCATTATAATTTGGTCAGTTAATGTTGACCGCTACTTTGTTTGCCACCTATGTGGTGGAATGTCTTCGTGCAGGTGCAGCTGAGTCAAGCGGGAAATAGCGGGCGAAAGCCCATGGTTGCTAAGCCGGCCCTCGAAGGCCAAAGCGAAGTCGTAATTATTGTTTATTGTTTCATGTGTGATCGATCTGCACGTCGAAATATGTAAAACACTTCTATTTGAGGAAATCTTTGTAAGGCCTTAAGGCCATAACTATTTGTGTATTTATTTTATCATTCCAATTTGGTTTAGTGAACATTTGTATGGTTAGGTTTTTCATACAATTTGAATTATCTTCCGCTATAACGCACTCTGAGTTAGGATGCGTGTTTGGTTTATAGTCTCAATACGTAACTACACTGACTGTCCGTGGAATATGGTGCGGAGCCCCGGCCGGACCTTCTGTTATATTCTATGTGACCGATGGGGGTTGTTACAAATTATTTGTCCTAGTCGCGCTCTATCACTCTTGCTCTTAAGAGTCGTCGCCTCGTTGGATATGTCACTGGGCAAACTACGGAACCGGAGAAGACTGCCCCTGATTGGCCTCAATGGGATTCCAAAATTCCTTAGTCATGTCTTGGCTAACGAATTTCATGCAGTAGTCCATCACTCGACATTACTTATTTCTGGACACTGTTGTTGATATTTGGCGGCATGCAGAGACTACTTATTCTCGCAAGGGAAATGTTGCCCGGATCTTCCAATTGAGACGAAAGATATCCTTCCTCCGCAAGGGCGATCCCCCCCCCAGGCTACTTACTATTTGTAGTTCACTTAGTTGAATCAGGAATACGATCATTTTAATTCCCTCACCTTTGTTAGCCCTATTGATGAGGCTATGGTCTGCGCTCGGGAGGATCGCAACAGGACCTTTAAGTTTCCGCATGGCCTTCATCGGAACTTGGATCAGATTAATGTTCAAATTTTGGGGTGTGTGTCGTTACCATCCCTTCTAGAGGTTTATAGTATTGTCCAACAGGAGTTTGATCGTCGTCAGTCCCTTCTTCCCGACCCTGCTCTTGAGAGTTCTGCGATAGCTGCTGGTACCCCTTCCTTGCTGGGGGCTCGTCCTGTCCGTGATTCTAAGCTGAAGGGTACTGATAAAGACCACCTCCTCTGTGATTATTGTGGGAAGACCCGTCATACCAGAGACACCTGCTTTCGACTTCATGGTTTTCCTCCACCGAGAGATAATGCTCCTCCTCGTGGTGTTCGTGGCTTCAGCCGCTCCACTGGTCGCACACCTCCCCGTTCGGCCCATCTCACTGATATTGTTGCAAATACTTCTCCTGGTCTGCCATGTGGTAATTCTTTTGTCCTCCCTGGTGCTTTCTCGGCTGATAAAGTCATTGCTCTTCGCCGCATGATGCAAGGTCTTTCTACGAAGTCTTCTGCGTTGTCTTCATATACACACACAGGGACCACAGGTGCTCACTCTGCTGCTTCTCACCCTTCCGCTCATTGGATCATTGACTCTGGAGTCACCGATCATATGACTGGCTCCGGCTCAGGTTTTATCTCTTATACTCCTCTCTCTGGTCGTGATAAGGTAAGCATTGTTGATGGTTCTCTTTCCTCCATTGTTGGGAAGGGCTCCATCTCCTGCTCCTCTCTTACTTTATCGTCAGTTTTGCATGTTCCAAATTTCACACGTAATTTGCTAATCTATTACCCATTTGACTAATTCCATGAACTGCTCAGTAACCTTTCACCCTTGCTCTTGTGTATTTCAATACATGAAGACGGGGACGATGATTGGCTCTGGTAGTCTGGTCAATGGTCTGTACGTGCTTGATTCCATCCCGGTGGCACCTTCTCTGTCCCTTCACTCCAGCACGCCCGACCTCTATTCCTGGCATTGTCATTTAGGACACTCATCTATCCCTGTTATGAGGCTTTTGTTACCTGATATGTTTGTTGCTGCTTTTACATCTTTTGTTTGTGATGTTTGTGTTATTAACAAATATTGTCGTACTACCTTTAATCATGTTTCATTGTCAAGTTCAGTTCCTTTTAATGTGATTCACTCTGATATTTGGGGAACTTATCTTGTCTCTTCTATTTCTGGTTGTGCTTGGTCTGTTACTTTATTGACTGTTTTTCTCGCACTACCTGGTTATATTTACTGCGAAAGAAAAGTGAGACTTTCTCCATCTTCAAAATGTTTTATAACATGATATTCACTCAGTTCAATGTTAAAATTCAAATCCTCCGCAATGATAATGGTCGCGAATATCTGGATTCCCACTTTGCTGAGTTTCTGGCTGAGCATGACATTATACACCAAACCACTTGTGCTTATTCTCCTACTCAAAATGGGGTTGCGGAGCGTAAAAATAGTCAACTTTTGGAAGTGGCTCGTTGTCTCTTAGAAATAATGCGTCTTCCCAAGTATTACTGGGGTGATGTTGTCCTTGTCGCTGCGTATCTTATTAATCGCATGTCGTCTTGTGTTCTTGGGAATGCCACTACACTCGGGACTTTACATGTTCCTCTCAACTCCCTCCTAAGGTTTTTGGTTGTGTCTGCTTTGTTCACATCCATCACCCTTCTCCCACCAAGCTTGACCCTCGCGCTCTATGGTGTGTGTTTATTGGCTACTCTTCTACTCAAAAGGGGTACAAATGTTTTCATCCTCCTACTAAGAGGGTCTTTGTTACTATGGATGTCATGTTTCGTGAATTTGAGGCTTATTATCCTGCTCCAGGTGACTCACCTTCTATGTCCTCTTCGTCTGTGCCCTCACCGTCTGTACCACTGCATGTTCCTCCTTCATATCCCTCACTTCATGGGGAGCTTCTACTGTCGAAAGTGTGTGATATTCTTATCCATACTACTACTCCTATTGCTCCTACTTTGCAAGTGTACACTCAGCGGAGAAAGAGACCTAATGACACACTGGATCGGCTACCAGAACAATCATTGGACCCGGACTCAGGCCTTCTGAGCTTCCAATTGCTCTCCGCAAAGGTATCTGGTCCTACACTCAACATCTTCTTTCTAATTATGTTTCTTATGACTCTTTCTCCGCATCCCATAAGACCTTTGTGTCTTCCTATACGTCCATATCCACCACCATCCTGGCAGAGTGCCCTGGAGATTCCCGTGTGGAGAGAAGTGATGTTTGACAAAATGGCTGCGCTTGAAAAGAACAACATATGAGATTTAGTGTCTCTTCCCCTGGGAAGAAATCGGTTGGGTGCAAATGGGTGTTCACAGTCAAACCAATTTCTCAGGGTGTGGTTGAAAGGTGCAAAGCAAGGTTGGTGGCAAGAGGGTACACTCAAACTCTTGGAATTGACTATCAGGAAGCGTTTGCTCCTGTAACAAAGATGAACACAATCAGAATACTTCTATCTTGTGTTGCTTGTAAAGGTGAGACCTTTGGCAAATTGATGTAAAAAATGTCTTCCTCCATAGAAATCTGAATGATGGAGTTTTTATGTCTCTCCCATCAGGCCTTATTCCCAAAAATTCAGTGGGACACGTCTACAAGTTAAAGAAAGCCATATATTGACTGAAACATTCTCCAAGAGCTTGGTTTGAGAGATTTCACAAAGCCATGTTGTTTTTTGGGTATCACCAAGGCAATGTCGATCATACTCTGTTCATCAAGCATAGGACTGGTAAACTTATAGCTCTCATTATTTATGTTGATGACATCGTTATCACAAGCGATGATGTGGAAGAAATCATACTACTAAAATAAAAGTTGGTTTTTGAGTTTGAGGTCAAGGACTTGGGTGCTCTCAAATATTTCTTGGGTATTGAAGTGGCAAGGTCCAAGCATGAGATCTTTATCTCTCAGAGGAAGGATACTCTGGATCTTCTTGAGAAGTCTGGCATGACTGGCTGCTGACCAGCGGACACTCCAATTAAAGCAAACCACAGAATGAGTAGTGATGATGGGAAGAAGATTGAAAATATTCCTGAATTCCAGAGGCTTGTAGGGAGACTGATCTACTTGTCTCATACCCGTCCAGATAGAGCTTATGTTGTGAGCATTATCAGCCAATTTATGCACGCTCTGAAGACTCGTCATGCTGATGCTGTCAACAGAATCCTCAGATATCTCAATTCCTCACCTGGGAGTGGAATATTGTTGTCCCCCAATTTGGCCCTAAAAATTGAGGTCTACACCGATGCTGATTGGGCCGGTTCTGTCAACGATAGGCGATCTACCTCAGGGTATTGTTCTCTTATTGGTGGAAATCTTGTTACCTGGAGAAGTAACAAAGAACAAGTTGTGGCGAGATCAAGTGTTGAAGCAGAGTTTCGGGCTATGGCTCATGGTGTTTGTGAAGGTCTATGATTGCGGTCGTTGCTAAGTGACCTGGGTCTCTCTGAAGATGAGTCTATCCGGTTATACTGTGATAACAAGGTTGCCATCAGCATCGCTCACAACCCGGTCCAACATGATCGTACAAAGCATATTGAGGTGGATCATCATTTCATCAAGGAGGATATTGAAAAGGAACTTTTGTGTACTCCCTTTGTTCCCTCAGACAGACAACTTGCTGATATTCTCACGAAAAGCCAGAGTGGAATTACTTTTGGAAGAATTGTTGTCAAGTTAGGCATGATCAACATCTCACGCCCAACTTGAGGGGGAGTGTTACAATATGTATTTTACAATGTCATATGTATTATTTTGTTATGTTTTATGTCCGCCTCCATATATAGAGGGGACAAACTCAATAAAATTCATGATCGATTCCTCTAACACTTATAATTAATATGTGTAAATTAATTAATTCATACTAATTAATAACAATCAATTAAGTTAATTATTTTGTATTTCTTGTTGGGTTGCCTTTTTAATTTCCATGTTTGGGTACCTTTTGTATTTCCTTGTTTAGTTGTCCTCCCCCATCTATATAAGGGGGAGGGGTTCACATGTGAAATTATCTTGGAATGTATGAAGGTTTCTATGGTTGCTCCCTAATTTCGTCTCTTCTCGTCCTTCTTCATTCTCGCTCACCCCCAACGGCCCTTCCCCTTGTCGGATTCCTCCTGAAATTTATCTGTGATCCTAACAATTGGTTCGACCTGCCGCTCCGCCCGCACAACGCCGCTGGTAGCCGCTCCAACCCAGAACTAGATTTGCTTCCAATTTTACAATGCATCGGATCGATCCGCCAGACTCACGCATCTCCGTCGGCTCCAAAACCCATCTCCTGATCCCGCACGCACGAATTCTGCACGCCAACATCCCGTTTCCGCTAATCTTCCACAGTCGTCGTTCCGGTTCCGCAACTGTTCCGCAGCCGACATTCCGCCCAAATTCCACACGCCATCGTCGTTCGTCGCCCCCTGGCCGATCCACAGCGTCGTCTGTGTGGCCGTCGTTCCTGCTTATGTGCATCAATGGCGCCACGGTCTATTGCAGGGTCTCTGTCCCTCGGCTTCCGCCGACCTGCCGCCAGCTGGCTGCTCCGCCTCGCCGCATACCGCAAAGTTGCTGCCTTCCGCTCCCGCAACCACTGTGCTACTTCTGCTTGCGTTGATCGACTTTGATTGCGCTATCGATCGGCGTCCTACTTCAGTTCTGGATTCCCTTGACATTGCAACCTCCGCTACTTCTGCTCGGCATCTGATCCTACCGCAGCACCTCTGCCTTCCCTCGGTCGTTGTCCCGGCCGTCCGCCCGGCACCGCCCTGCTGCCGACTATGGTGCCCTACGCAGCCGTTGAAATGGCCTTGAACACTCGCTTTGTTGGTATTCTCCCTCCTAAGGCAACCACTGAAGCCCTAAACTGCCGCTTGAAGCCTCAAGAGCAACTCCTCGCCTCCATGCACGCCTCCCTCCTCGCCCCCCACACCAAAGTCGATCGTCTCCTCACGCTCGACGGACGGGCTTCCACACCCCCCCTCACGAGGTTCCATGCTCTAAGCCATCCTCCCCACGACCGCTCCTGCACCGTGTGAGAGTTTCCCTACCATGTCGGCCCCAACATTTCTCTACGACACCAACCCATCCCGCAGTCAATCCTCCTGTCAAACTCGCACCGACCGTTGATGTATCGTCTCTCTCCACGGTGGTCGTACCTCCATTGCTTCCACCTCCTCTCTCGGATCTTGCTCCGCCGGCCCCTGCCTTGCCACTTCCACCGGCCGCATCGCCGCCACTTCTGCCGCCCTGTACCCCGATGTTCCCGACGGATCTGTTCCTGCTGCCGGTCGTCGTGTCTCCGACATCCTTGTGATTGTTGTTCACCACCGCTCCACTGATTACGCGGAAGCCGCTGCTTCCGCCGCCCGTCTTTCCGACGGCGCCGCCGCTACTCGCCAATACTGTCATCGCTGCTACGCACTACCTGGCCCTGTTCTGGAGGGAGGTCAAGGTACCAGATGATCTGGCCACCCGCTTGGTACACGAGCTTGAGGGCAAGCTCGTTTTGAAGGACAGATGGAGTGTTACGGGTCCGCGTGTCGCGGGAACATTAACTCAAGTGGACCCCCCTCGTCATAATTTAAGGAGCGCGCATATGGAAATCATCGTGGTCGTGGGTGCATTCACTCAAGTGGACTCCCGTGTCATAATTTAAGGAGCGCGCATATGGAAGCCGCCATGTTCGCGGGCACATTCACTCAAATGGACCTCATCATAACTTATGAAGTGCGTATATGGAAGCCGCCGTGACGACATTCTTATAATTAATTTGTATGAATTAATTAATTGATATTAATTAATTCATACTAATTAATAACAATCAATTAAGTTAATTATTTTGTATTCCTTGTTGGGTTGCCTTTTTTATTTTCTTGTTTATGTGTCTTTTGTATTTTCTTGTTTTTTTGTCATCCCTCGTCTATATAAGGGGGAGGGGTTTATGTGTGAAATTATCTTGGAATGTATGAAGGTTTCTAGGGTTGCTCCCTAATTTTGACTCTTCTCGTCCTCCTTCATTCTCGCTCACCCCCGTCGGCCCTTCCCCTTGCTGGAATTTATTCGTGATCCTAACATCTACACCTCCACTCAAAATGGTGTGATTGAACGTAAGAACAAGCATCTCATTGAGATTACTATATGCCTTCTTCTCACCATAAATCCTCCCAAGTCCTATTAGGGTGACAAAGTTCTCACAGCTGCTTACTTCATCAATAGTCTACACTCCAGCACCTTACAGTATGTCTTTCCCTTATCACATTTATCTATTAAATGCATTATCCATACCTCGCATCTACCTCCGTGTATGTTTGGGTGTCTTCTTCATTCATATTCATCAGCAACATCGTGATAAATTAGATGCGCGTTCCCTCATGTGTGTCCCTGTTGGTTACTCGGCTACTACGAAAGAATATCGTTGTTACATCCTCCCTCTCGGCGGTTCTACTGCACCATGGACATGACATTTTATGAGGAGGCACCATATTTCGGTTCTCGTCAAGGGGAGACAAACACTCATGACGACGATCCCCATTTTCCTCTCTATTGTAACCTCGCAAACACCTTCTACTTTTGCTTCTGACATATCTCCTCCGGCGAATCCATCTATTGTGTACTCACAATCACCTCCTATGACTGCCTCTGACATACCTACTCCTCCCGCGAATCCTCCTCATGGAGTCTCATTACTCCTCTTCCCCTGGTCTATCACAAACGCAACCACCCAGTTATGGTGTTATAACCCACAGTCACTCCTCCACCGCAGAAATGCTCTTCTGGCTCAGCCGCTCAGGTTCTGATGACGAGCTTCATTATCCTCTTATACATTTAAAGTGAAAGTCAACCTCTGCTAAATATTCACTTACCAATTAAATCACATATCAAAATCTGACACAGACACATAAAGGCATTCATCTTCTCCTTGGATTATGTTTGCATTCCTAATAATTGACAGGAAGTCATAGATATATACATGTGTGGTGCAAGGCAATGGAAGAAGAGATGTTGGCAATAGAAAAGAACAGGCTTGGACACTCACCCATCCTCCTCCTGGGACTTTATATTTCCCCTTGGTTCATGTTGTTTGTGATGTGCTTTGCAACTTTTTTGAGCCATGCATTCTCTACATCAGTGTGTATTCTCCTAATTCTTTTGATAAATTGTTGTGCTCATGGTTGCTGGGCTCCAACTGAATCTGTTGTATAAATCCTAGACACGCTTCAAATGGGGCTTTGTTGGTGGAATCATGAATTGCATGATAATTGGTAATGAATGCTCACCAAAATAGAAGGGAATTGAAAAAACATATTGCTCCAAACTTTTGGCTAACCCAAAATCCCACATGTTTAATAAAAAAGAAAAAATATCAGGAAATGGGTGAAAAACCTGAATTGCAGAAATACTTATGGCACCATCTATAACGCCTGGTCGCAAACCCAAGCCCTAAAATACGATCAAATATTAGAATAACCGTTATTGGATGCATAAACATGGATAACAAGTTGCACCTTAAAGACAATTCATGTCAGAAAATTTAAAATAGAGGTTTGATAGCAAAAAAACAAGCAAGCAGATAAAATCTACAAAATCTAAAAGTTAGATTGCAATAATCCAGTCAACTATGTGTCATATAATTGTCCTGCATTAAATTATTGATGCATCCGTAGACGCATCCGGATGCACTGTGTTTGCGTGTGTTTTTTTTTGTTAAAAAGAAAAATTATTAATAATATAGATACATATTTTAAAGGAAAATAAACTCACCTCTTTTTTTGGTAAAAGATATGATTTTTTTTAAAATAAATTTTTTTTAAAAAAAACAATTTAGGAAACGCCGGATCATTCGATTCACAATAGGAGTGAATCGAACCTCCTCTGATACCAAATTGATGCAACCGAAGTGTTGCAACTGACTTAGCAGCGTTTTTCCCGGGAGAAGAGGGACTTCGTTAGCCAAGTCTACACTCAAGACGATTTGGCTTGAATACCTAGCGTTGGCTACAAGCGCACGATTTAGTTATTACATAAGCGGTCAACTCAAAGGAAAAAAAATGTTCTAGGTGTGAAAGAAAATATCGATAGTAGGAGGCGTTAGAATTTGCAAGCGCTAACAATTTTAATCAAGAAAAAAAATAATTGCATGAGCAGAAGTTAACACTCAGGAGCTGATAGGTATACCTGCGGGGATTTCCAGAAACAGGGGTTTCACGGGAGTTGGAGCCTTGGGCTGGTCGGGATGCAGTGGAAACTGAAAACTGGGCAGTGCAGGTTCGGTTTTGGGGAGTTATATGAGGGGGGGGAGACTGAGGCTGGTCGGATTTGGAGTTAGAGGGGTTGTAGGGTGGAGGTACAGTGGAGGTGGCTGGAGGAGGAAGGTTGAGGGTGTGGCTGACAGGAGAGGGGGTGGAGAATGGGAGGTTGAGCGGTGTTGGTTGTCAGAACTTCCGGGCGCTGGCCTTGTCAGGACGGAGGAGGCATGGAAGCTGAGCCGGAGGAAGTTCGGGAAGGCAAGTCGATGTCGCCCGAACTTCAGGAGGGGCTCGACCTCTTCAGGGAAGGAGGAAGAGCTGCGGGAAGGAAGAGTGGAATGGGGAAATCGGCGGCCTGGATGGTCGCTGGATGGAATCGGGGAAGACGACAGATTTCGTCTCTCCCGATTTCTTAATGCCAGCCGCTGACAAGTCCGATAGGTTAGGACTAAATAGGAGGAAAGAGGGCTTCGGTTTTCAACAGTAGACTTCAATGTTATGAGGGTTGCAAAGCCATGAAATAAAGAGCGGGGTTTTTGGAAGCCCAAGAGGTTTCATGGGCAATCACGGGGGGTTTAATTTTTGGAAACTCCTCATTTAATCCTGATTTAATTTTTATTATTAAATCAGGAATTTGAAA
Organism: Platanthera guangdongensis; assembly: GCA_039583875.1. Lineage (NCBI taxonomy): Eukaryota > Viridiplantae > Streptophyta > Magnoliopsida > Asparagales > Orchidaceae > Platanthera > Platanthera guangdongensis. The sequence goes on from CM077152.1 coordinate 186,394,195, forward strand.
CTCCTCTCATGCAATTAAAATAAAATTGTGTTTGATTCCTAACGCCTACAACTACCGGACCTATTCATTTAAGGTCGAGTTGGCCGGTCAATCCAACAAGCCGCGACATTAAAATAAAAGTGTGATACAATGAAAAACGCAAACAAATGCGATACAACGATACAAACACCGAAAGCAAACATAAGACGAGTTTTTTAAAAAAAAACACGCAAACACAGTTCATCCGGATGCCTCCACGGATGCATCAATTATGTTTAACTTCACTCTCCTATGATCATCCAATGGACCAAAAAGACATCTCATGAATACAAATCTAATGTAACATATCTTGAGTCTAAGATCTTTATTGCATAAATCTTCCAATTGACATGCTTCTCATGACTAATTCCAAACTCCACCGCCTCCACCAAGCCCTTGACTACCCTAAATCCCACGATCCCTTTGTTAACCGCTCGAACCAGTCACGGTTCCCCACCTCACGAGAGAAAGCCGCAACTCAACTGTGCATATTCCCCTTCTTCGACGAAAGGATCGGAATACCTAGCCACATTCCTGTCAGAAAAGCCTTTCCTGCACGATCCCGCCTTCGTCAGCCTCAAGCGATTTCATTTCCTTCAACTGCCACAGAACCTGCTCCCACACCCGTCAGTCCCCGGCTCCGACTACTGGACCTTGTCGCAGATCAAAATTCCTTACCCACTCGATCCATCACCTCCAATGCCAATCGACGAGGCCGTTCACCTTGCGCCTTCGACTCACCAATGATCCACAAGCCACACCATATCTCCCAGCATCCTCTCTCAAATACCTCCACCAAACGCAAGCTTTGGTCCTCCTCACCCCTTTCTCTGTCATGGAAACATCATCAAAGATGCAATCTCCATCCCTACTTAAACAACCTCTACTTCATGAAACAGCCAACAGTCACTCATCTCCTCCCTTTCTTTCTTAGCTAATAAAATTCCACCGGCCAAGTCAATTTTGGGCGCAGCACCAACTCGTCTTCACCAGCCCACTACCGGATTTATCTTGTTTGTGAGTATTATTGTAGTGTGTTACCTCTTCCTTTATTAATTATTGGATCAATACTTTTAGAAAATTGTTATTGGTACCCCATAAATGGATATTTGTATTGATATTTATACCCAAAATGAATATTTGTACTCATAATTGATATTTATACTCATAGATAATAATTTAAAAAAAACTATTTTTTTGATGTCATATTTTTATAAATGAACAGCCCAATCAATTCATAGATGCAAAAATAAAATGTTTCCATGCAATTTAAAAGACAAAAACGAGCGAGCTAAGGAAACAGAGAGGTGAGGCGGCCGACGAGAAAATGCACGAGGAGGGGGGGTCGGGGGAGAAAAGAAACATCGGCGAGATAATGCGAGCAGAGAGGGGGAGAAAAGAAGCGTCGGGCGTCGGGGGAGAGGTGCGACTGCCGGCGAGAAAATGCGGAGGAGACGGCTGCGGGAAATTAGGGCTGAGAGAACAGTGGTTCTTGGGTACAAATATCGGGTAGGGTTAGAGAATGAAAATTGTTAAAAATTGTATTATTTTGGGTATGAATATCCAATTGTGGAGTATGAATAACAATTTGCTACTTTTATTTGTTTGGGAATCTACTTTTTTGTGCTATTATTTACTATTCTGTTGGTTCTTATAAGATATTAATTGTAAAGTGGTAGTGGAAAGCACCCCTAGTATTAGTGGGTTTGATTTTGTTTGAGTGCTTGAAATGAAAATCACATTGTCATGAAATTTGCTATGTTTATAAATTATTATTGCAAACAAAAATTATTTCCGGATTAAATTAAAATTATTCGTGCATTATTTTGGTTAAAGTCGGTGAGTTTGTCTTGCATTTTCACATTTGATTGTAATAGCGTCGGCACACCCAAGTCACATTCCCCCATGCAAAACCTCCACTAAACCCACTATTATGAGTCATTAAGTTATTTATGAAATAAATAAATTAGTAAAATATAATTGCAATACTATAGAGTGCTTTGTGGTTATTAATTATGGGAACCGCTTTCTTTATAAGGAGTCATGTAAGAATGTGATCATCTTTTGGACCAAAAAACTTTTGGGGCTCTCTATTGGGAGGAGGTTGAGGAAGATTTCGACTTGTTTTGGGGTACCTTATGTTATTAGAGAGTTTATAAGTTCTTCTTCCATCCTTCTACCATTACTTTTTGCTCCATTACAATGGTCTGACCTTTCCCAAACAAAAAAACACCAGAGAAGTTCTCTATGCATATATGCATGCAACATTGAACAAGATTCTCACACTTCTCTCTATGCATATATGCATGTAACATTGAACAAGATTCTCACTAACATGAGCCACCACATGGAGCGAGCTTCCATGGACATGGAGTACGTCCTAACCGTCAACCATAATCTTTCCCCACACTCTGACAGCCTCCTAACATCACTTCATCTCCAGTACCAGCCTTCGCCATGTAACCCAGATGCCCCCTCTACTCCACTACACTGATTGTCAGCCACAATGATGACTCTGGTAAACCCAGTGTCACACCCACTACTCAGCATGTTCCCATTGAATCCTTTTCCGTCATTTCCAATAGCCCCAACCAATCCATCGGTCAACCCCTCCAACACCCCAACTATAGACTTCTCAGTCTATGTTTTGCACCAAAGGCAAACCAAACTGTATAACCCGTAATTCGTCGAGATCAGAAGTGCTCAAGCAGACGGCTATTCGCAGATCATTGGGCGAGTTGTGGTGAGCTGAGGCGAGCTTGGGAGAGCAGAGGCGAGCTGTGACGAGCAGCGGCGAGTTTGGGCGAGTACCTCGCGAGTATGGGCGAGTAGCCTTAGATACTCGCTAGCAGAGGCTGGATACTCGCCTATACCCTCCCCCCCCCCCAGGATTTCTCTATAAATAGACCTTCAGTGGTACTAGAAATGGACTTTTGGAAGAGGTTGAGGTCCCCCCCCAAAGTGGATACTCGCCTAGTCCATGTCTGCCTAGTACCACGCCCAGCTTTTTGGTTGTGGAGGGGAAGTTTCTCTCAAACTTCCGGGTACGTGGTGAGACCTCCCTGCTGGAGCACTTGGGGTGTGCTTATAGATAGTTTTCACTCTCCCGCGATAGCCGCTTGATCTGTGACGTCGGACCGTAGAATCAGTAACTTTAGGCTGTCTTGATCCGAATTTTGGAGTATGGAATTTTCCCGGCTTCAACACTTGGTGTGGTGAGCGTGGATAGTAGCCGAGGAAGAAACTTTCGCGAGAAGACTTCATAGTTTAAGATGGCGAGCTGGAGAGCAAAGGAAGCAACTCGCAAGCATTCGGCAAGGTGGACGAGTTTCTTGGTTACACGTCCAAAGGCGAGTTCCATATGGCGACATCCCTATACGAGAATATGCAGAAGAGTTCATGGAGGCGAGTTGCAGATGGCGATATGCTCTGGCGAGCTTCATACAACGAGCTCCAAATCAACTCGCAGGTGTCCTATTCGCAGGTTGGCGAGCTTCCTTGTTACTCGCCCATAGGCGAGTATAAGCAGGATTGACGACTTCAAAGAGGCGAGTATCTTTGTTACTCGCCCATGGGCGAGTTGAAGAGGCAAGTATCTTTATTACTCCCCCATAGGCGAGTTCTGCAGGTGACCTACTCGTAAGGTCAGGATAGCTTTTCATACATGTTCATACTTACGGGTGTTTTGGTAAAACCCGTGAGTACTTTTTGTATGACTGACAAACAAGGCGACTCACGACGAGTTCACCACCCGGGAAAACATACGAGGTGTTCTGCGAGCTCCTACTTGCAATGATCTCCTCCAACAACCTACATTCCATGAGACGACTTACTCATGACATCTTCAAGCTAGTATTCTACGAGCTCCTACTCGTGATGCTCACCATGCTTACTAAGTGCTCTCTTCAATCCCGCGAGTTCCATACTCGCAAGGTGATCTCTTCAACGGCTAGGGTGCTCTCCTTTAATTCCCCGAGTTTCATACTCGCGAGCTAATCTCTTCAACGGCTAGGTGCTCTCTTTAATTCCGCAAGTTCCATACTCGCGAGCTAATCTCTTCAATGGATGGGGTGCTCTCCTTTAATTCCGCGAGTTCCATACTCGCGAGGCTGTGTTGTCAAGGCGCGCGCCAGGTGCAAGGAGCGCAAGTTGGTGCGCCCTAGCAAGCCCAAGGCGGGCGATGTGCCTCAGGCGTGCTTTAGGCGAGCCTAGGTGCGCGCCTCACGCGCCTACCGGGCGCAGCTCAGGCGCGCCTTATTGCCTGAACCGGTTTTAACCTGAAAAACGGTTCAGGCAATCAGGTGCGGCCTTATATACCGATTCATTTTCGCTGGACTTTTATGGTTTAGAATCGAGCTTCTTCCCGCTGAGTCGCTGACTGCCGACTGCCGATTCCCGTCCTCGACGCCTTCACTTTGCTCCTCTTCTCGCCGGAGTCGCCACCGCTCTTCTCGTCGGAGTCACTTTCTCGTAGAAGACGCAGAACAAGGATTAGCCGGCTGTCGGCGCCGTTCTTCTTTCCGGAGTCACGGAAACTCCTGCATCCTCTCATCTCCTTCTTTAATTGTAAGAATCATTCTCCATTTCTCCTCTTCTTTCTTCTTTTAATTGCTGCTAATCATTATTTGTGATGCATCCTCTCATCTCCTCCTTTATTTGTTTATTTGTTTTACAGTGAACTGGGCTTCCATTTCACTGTTTTACAGTGAACTGGATGAAGCCCTAAACAGTGAACTGGATGAAGCCCAGTTCACTGTTTACAGTGAACTGGATGAAGCCCAGTTCACTGTTTACAGTGAACTGGGCTTCCAGTTCACTGTAAATCGATGAACTGGAAGCCCAGTTCACTGTAAATCAGTGAACTGGAAGCCCAGTTCACTGTAAATCAGTGAACTGGAAGCCCAGTTCACTGTAAACCAGTTCACTGGAAATTAGTTCATTGTAAATCAGTTCAATATTGGTGTCCACCTAACATTAGTTCCACAAAGGCAACAATACCATGTAGAGAATAGCAAAATAAGTTATAAACCTAAAATCCATCATAAATTTAAGAGAGAAATTAGGCTTTTTAAGTTGTTTTAATTTTGACTTAGGGTGTGTCCAAAGCCAAAATTGGTGTTCCCCTAACATCATTCTTAAAGAAACTTGTTCATCTGGAAACCTACCAGGGAAATGACGAATTGTAAATCAGTCAACAAAGTCCATGCACATTTTAATTAGCTTAACTTTTGTTACAATATTTGGAATATATATTTTATTGTTTGTTTTACTAAAGAAACCATTATTCTCAATTGACCAAAAATAATTTTATTATAAATTAAGAATGGTGTTAAGGGCACACCAAAACTCTCTATGTGCATCCCACTTTTAGAAAAAAAAAACCAACTAAGGTCACATATTGTTTCCGACATTATTCGTATATGGCTTGAGATTGATGCATATGAAATAGTTTATCTTCTTATAAAATCGGGTTGTGTGTACTAATATCAGCTGTTAAATGCAACACAGTGGTGTCATACAACGTGTCATTATGTCTATTCTTTTTTTTGCTTAAGTACACCAAAAATGTTTTTGTATTATGAACATATAAAATTAATTATGTTATTTCTTTTTTTACTGGCCCAAATTTCTGCATGTTTCGTACGTGCGTCAGATTTCTTCCAGCTCTTAAAATGGATGCAAGTGGTTCTGGTTCTTCCAACATCCAATCAAGGATTGATCCATGCTGGAAGTACGTGCGTCAGATTTCTTCCACCAATAAAAACGACTTGGCTTGCATTTTTTGTGATAAAGTCACGAAGGGCAGAACTTATCGTGCTAAACGATATATTGTTGGAGGATTTAGAAATGCAAAAGCTTGTCTCAAAAGCCTCACACATGTGCGCAACGAATTTCAAGAATACATGGAGAAAAAAGCAAGTGCTAGCAACACAGACAACAAGCATTGCCTGACTTTGCAGATATCGGCACGTTTGGCAGTGATGAAGAAATAGAAGCCAATATGGACAAGATTTAAAAAAAAAAGGCTTCTCCAAGAGGCCTCGAACAAAAGGACCAATAGATGTGTTTTTTTCTCCAAAGGTTGGCAATGTAGGGGCAAAAAAAGGAGCTGAACAAAAGATGAAACAAACTTCTATTAATGAAGCTTGCAAGAAGGAGTTGAGAGGACGAGTTTGTAAATATATAGCTCAATGGATGTACGATGCAACTATCGCATTCAATACTGTAAAACATCCTAGTTTTGCGATAATGGTGGAATCCATTAGACAGTTTGGGGATTGAAGTCATTGAGTTACCATGAGATTCGTGTTCCTTTGCTAAATGATGAAGTCAATGCAGTGAAAGACATGATGAAGACATACGAGGATGAGTGAAGGGTCTTTGGATGTTCTATTATGATTGATGGATGGACAGATCGGAAACAGAGAACGTTAATTAATTCTTTAGTCAATTCACCAAAAGGAACATTTTTCCTAGAATTTGTCGATGCATCTGACTACTCGAAGACGGGAGAAAAATTGTTTGAATTGCTACATAAAGTGGTTGAAAGGGTTAGAGAGTTGAATGTGGTGCAAGTTGTTACGGATAGTGCCAACAATAATGTGCTAGCAGGTAAATTAGTAATTATTCATTACTAATCTTAATCATCTTCAATTTTTATTTTTTGTGTGCACGATTGTATGATACTTTCATACCCAACAAACTAACACTCTAACAGGTAAATTATTGGAAGCGAAACACTCACATTTGCATTGGACGTCATGTGCAGCGCATTGTATTGATCTAATGCTGGAGGATATTGGAAAAATACACAACATTAGCCGCACACTAAATAGGGCAATGACCGTAAATGGCTATATTTGTTGAAGCCAAAATCTGGCCTCAACGAAAGTTCGGACCTAGGGGTGTAGCTAACACCTACTTCTCCCAAACCTTGACCTTTGACTAGTGACGAAGTACCTAGAACTAACCATATGCCTCAGCTAAGAGGTCCCTCCTATAACCCGGAAGTTCTCTGAACGTTTCGCCTCCAAAGCCAATTGTTGGGCTAGGAGTATCTCAGAAAGCTCTAAAAGGAAAATGAGAGAATATCCAAAATCCCCATTCTGAGGTATCATGTGGGTCTATTTATAAATTTTCAATATCTGATCTGCAAAAAGCATAATTCTGCTGCTCTGAAATTACTAAAATACCCTGAGCTGGCCTGTCAATAGCCAAACTCGGCTGTTCTGAGGAGCTAAATGTAGACCTAAGGGCATCCAGGTAATTTCACCTCTGGGCCCCACTTGGAGGAAGCCTTCCCGCTGATCTCTGCGGGCCCCCGCTTGCCTCTTGCGGGAGCCTTTCCGTCTATCCTGGGCGGGAGCCAAAAGACTGAAGGGGCGTTGAGCGGTGAAGCACCGCTCAATACCAAGGGCCGATGGGCTCCCGCCAACCCAAGGCGCAAGCCTTTTCACCTGCCCTGGGCGGGAACCTAAAGATTAAAGGGACGTCGAGTGGAGAAGCATCACTCAACGCCAATGGTTGGAGGGCTCCCGCCGGCCCGATGCGCAAGCACTTTCGTCTGCCCAGGCGGGAACCTTCTTGTCTACTTACTTATCTGATCCGGCTTCAGCCCAAAGCTAGCATAAGACTAGCCTAATCCGAGTCCTTGGGGCATCTTGGGCCCACCCAACGAATATTGGGTTGTACACAATCTCAGCTCTTTGCGAGCTAGCCTCGCGCTCGGAAAGACACGTCTAACCCCAGATATTCGCTGGGCTCTTGCTGACCTGGAAGGGAATCTTGAATGGGCCCTACCATGACTTGGTATATATATGTCGCCAGACCAGTTCTCAAGTCACCGTTGTTGTCGTCATCTTGCACTTTAGCTCTCACAAGTTTGCCAAGATATATGCCAAGCATAGTGAGAAGCCACTCTCGAAAGAGTTCCAGGATCGATTCGTCGCGGCCCAAGAAGGGCCAGTGCCAACTGCGCCGGGGTGGCCCCCTGGCTCATGCGCGAAAAGCCGTCTTGTACGCCTCCTCGGCCAAAAAAGAGGAAGGCTAAGTCGGTCAGGCGAGATCACTCAAAGAAAGATTTTGCCACGCCCTCCCCGACCCCCGATCGCGTCGGGAACCCCTACCCCCTGCTGGAGGTATTCATCTCGCCTCGCTTTTTGGTACAATCCTGCTTCGCTGCGTCTGACTCGCTTACCTTCTTGCCGACAGGTTCCAAAAGCTACTGGCGAGAAACCTCCGGCAGATACTGCGCAGCCCCCACCCCCCCCCCCCCCCCCCCCCCCTTGGCGAGAACTTGCAGCTGGTCCCGGAGGCCATCCCCCCCGACCACCCAAGTCCAACCCGCAACCCATCCTGGTAACTCAGCACGTTATTCATCTGGCGCGGCTCGCTTTCGTTTCGCTGACCCGTTTTTATGCAGCTCGCGCCACTGACAGCGCAAGCTCATCCACCAAAGCCCCCAGATTCCCGCGCCCAACGATCCTGATAACGCGACAACCAATCTCCCCCGCACGTCTGGGAGGGTTACAATTGCTCCAAACGCACCTGTGCCAGAGTCTCAGCCACCGGCGGAAGAAGACGTCGTCGCCCTCCAGTTGGCCGCAAGTAATACCCTGGAACCCGCAAGGCACCGCCCGGGGCGAGGCAAACCCATACATTTGCTCTTTGGGAAAGGTGCGGAAGGGCAGTCAGGCCCTTCCCGCCAATCCACTGCCTAGAGCCCACCACCCGTTATAGGTAAGCGGTCCTTGCCCAATCTTTTTGCAACTGCTTGACTTTGACTAAACTCGTTCTAGATCCAATGGCTGCAGAGGCGGAAGCCACGTAGGCGGAAGCAAATGAAGAAGAGGAGGAGATCTCGCCCTGCCCTATCCCAGCGACATGGAGGAATATCTGGACGCCGACGAGAATGACAGAACTCGGTGGAAGCGGACAACTGAAGTCCTAACGAAACTCGTCGTGATGTGCCAAGCCGACTCGCTGGCGTTGGCGAGACTCGAAAAGTCAGTCGAGCGGCGGATGTCGGTGATTGAGAGGGACTACACTCGCCTTCTCGGCGAACAGGAGGACAAGGTCGAGCGCGAGGAGACATCCCTTGGAAGGCACATTGCGCGAGTGCGAGTTCAGCTGCGCTTGGCCAACCAGGGGATCACCGCCGTGACCGCCTACCACTAGCCGCGGGTGCCGCCGAGATCGGGAAGGCGAGGTCGGGGCTGATGGCGTTGGGAGCAATATTGAACCGCGCAGGATCTCGCGTTACCAATCCCCAACCTCTCATCCTACCCTTCCCCCGCTGTACCTCCAAGACATTTGTTTAGTCATGTTAACTTTTATTGTTGTAGGGCTCTCGCCCAGTGAGACCCCTAGACACCTTTTTATATGTTCTATTTTATCTATCTGTCAAGTGTTTGGTTCTCGCACCTTTTTATATATATATACTGCCTTGCTCTTACCCGGGATCCCTCTTGAAGCTCTTCGTTATCTACAGGTGCGAGAGACGTCGATGAGGCGGGGTGAAATACGAAGAGTCATCTGTCAAAATCTGCCAACCGCCGCCCCAAAAGATCCTTAATTATTACTTCTCTTTCTATAAATAGGTAAGTCCACCCACCACATTTACTCCTTCCTGATTCCGCGTCTTCGTCTTCCTCCATACCCTGCTCGCGTTGTCCTCTGCAACTTAGAGCATCTCGCTTATCAACCATCTCTCTCTCCCCTCCTTCCACCAAGATGCCTGGCGAGACCGAGGGCCGCTCAAAATGCGCGCAAACCTTCTTGGATCACAACTTCCTGTCGTGCCGGCTGACGCGGGCGGAATACCTCACCATTGCCAACAACTTCATCCCGCCGAGGTTCGTCGCGCGAAACCCTGGGAATGATGACAGGGTCAATCTCGCGCCGGAAGGGGAGCTCGTCATCCCCTTAGAGCACTTCGAGGTAGGGTTCTGCCTACCCCTCTGGTCGGAGGTGCGCCTGGCTCTGCGCTATTACGGGGTGGTACCGGCCCAGCTCAACCCCAACTCCGTCGCCATCTTGGTGGCTTTCGCTTTCTACATGCGGGCGGAAAGAATCGAATTCAGTCTGCTTGTTTTTCGGAAGCTGTTCAACTTCCGGGCCAAGGGAGGGTCGGTTTTCCTTTCCGGACAGTCGGTGAAGACAGGTGGTCTCGCCAACAAAAATCATCATTGGGCGCAGAGATTCGTCTTTGTCTCTGGGCCTTTCGGCAACATTCCCCTCACACTCATCCAGTACGACGAGGCCACCTACAAGCCTCCCGCCCTTGGGGGCGAGAGAGTTCCCGTGTTGAGTTCTTCGGGTCGAAGGCCTTTGACGTCCAATTCCTTTGGCGTGGCCTAGACTCTCTTCAGTCAGTTCCTCCCGGGGAAGGTACCTTCTCGGCCCTCTTTCGCAACCATTTGTCATAGATCATGAACATTTAATCAATAAAGCTTCCGCAGGTGAACGGAAAATTCCACTCCGCCAACCCTTCGACGAGCCCAGGGATTTCGCCAGTACCCTGGCTCTCGCCATGTCTGCCGCCCAAGCCTGCCGAAAGGAGCCCGACTCCTCCTCCAAGCCTAGTGGTCGAAAGCGGAAGCCCAACTCCCCTCCTCCTCCTCCCTCCAAGAGGATAAGCGTGGCGGACAAGGGCAAGGCCCCCGCCGAGACCACGGCCGAGACCCCTCCCGCCGCCGGCGAAAGGACCGCCGCAGGGGAAGTTGCCGAGACCCCCGCAGGGGAAGCTGCTGAGACCCCCGCCGAGGCCCCTTGTCAGGCCAATGTCGAAAGGGCATCGGAACTTCGGCATCGGCGGGAAGTTCCTTGATGAGGAGGGCCAACCCCTGCTCCGGTGGGATCCTGAAGTCAACCGCGTTTCTGTCTCCTCCATTCTTCCCAACTGGGCGGAGCGAGACAGTCACCGGCGAGACCTTTGTGCTACGCTTCGGGTTGTACAACCGACAGGATGCCGGCGCATTCGACAAGGAGGTTACCCGGTATCTCGCCTTTGACACCGCGAGAGCCCAGATGCAGGCGTTCGTGCTCGCGCACAAGACTGCGCGCCGCGGGATCACCCTGAAGCGCAACCTCATTGACGTTGTCAATTCAAGGGAAACCGTCGTTGTCGAGGCGGCCACCCTGAAGGCCAAGCTGGCGGCCTCCAAGCAGCTTCTCGCCCTTCGCCCGGTTGCTGAGGTGTGTAAACCTTCAAAGGCCTTTCGCCTTACGGCAATCTCGCGCTAACTCTAATCCTGAAATCCTCGCAGGATTCCGCCCAGGCTCAAGCTCTGCGGGCAAGGGTGGTCAGCCTTGAATGCGAAAACAAGCTGCTAAAGACCGAGCTCAAAGTCGCGCAAGGAGTCAAGGCACCGGCTCCGCCCTCCCTGGACGAAAGACTCAAAAGCCGCCACTTCTCGGAATACGAGATTGAAGTGATGATGAAAGAGAACGCACAGAAGGTGTGCGCGATGGTGATCGATGTGCTGCGGGATTCGTGCTTCCTAAACGAAGGTTGCGAGACCCTCACCGCGCGAGGGGTCTTGCCCTGGCTATTCGATCTCATCCCAAAGCCTGTCGGGGAGGAAGAAACGCAAGGCGGAGATGAGGCGTTGGACCTTGGCCAGAGCGATGGGTCTGGCGGCGAATCCTCCCGCAAGGCTTCCAGCGAGAGCTCTAGCGGCTACTCCGACGACCCCGCCTGAAGAGGTTTTGCACCCTTGTTTTTGGCTTGTCATTTTCTTCTTTCTTGAAATTGTAAGGGGCGAGATCCCCCGAACCTAATGTATCAATTTTTGTCATGTATATAAATGATTTTCCTTTCTGCCGAAATCAGCTATTGTCTTTTATGCTTTTTTCTGCAACTCTCGTCCTATCATCTGCGCGCGAACCCGCATGCTTAAGCCCTAGGCTCTTAGGTGATGGTCGCTTCCCGTTCAACGATCATACTAAGTAAATTCTGCCGAGAGGGATGTGCCGAGAGCCCTGCCGAGAGGGGTTTGTCGAGATCCCTGCCGAGAGGGGTCTGGATTATCCCATCCCTAATTTGGACAAGTGTTTGCCATCTGGAAACTTGTCATCGAAGTGCTTTGTAATAATATCGTGAGTTCAACGGCTCTGTCAGCTTAATGTGAGCCCGGTCAGCGGGTCCACTTGGGGCCACTCAAACTGAGGATCTTTGTTATCTTTACCTCCGAGCGAGCCTACGGCCTTGACAGCCAGTGAGAGCCTGATAGCGGGTCCACTCAGGGTATTCCCTTACCCCTCAAGCGAGCCTACGGCCCTGCCAACTAGTGAGAGCCTGACAGCGAGTCTACTCGGGGCCGAGTGCGCCTTCCAGCCCTGCCAGCTAATGGGGCCTGCGCAGCGGGATCCTTTTGGGGTCTTGCAAACTGCCAACATGTTTCCCTTTCCCCCCAAGCGAACCTACGGCCCTGTCAGCTTAGTGAGAGCCTGGCAGCGGGTCTACTCGGGGCCGAGTGCGCCTTCCAGTCCCGCCAGCTAATGGGAGCCTGAGCAGCGGGATCCTCTCGGGGTATTCCCTTACACCCCAAGCGAGGCTACGACCCTGCCAGTTAGTGAGAGCATGACAGTGTGTCTCCTCGGGGCCTAGTGCGTCTTCCAGCCCATTCCCTTACCCCCCCCCCCCCAAGCGAGCCTACGGCACTGCCAGCTAGTGAGAGCCTGACAGCGGGTCTACTCGGGGCCGAGTGCGCCTTCCAGCACTGCCAGCTAATGAGAGCCTGCGCAGCGGGATCCTATCAGGGTCTTGCAAACTACCAACATCTTTCCCTTCCCCCCAAGCGAGCCTACGACCCTGCCAGCTTAGTGAGAGCCTGGCAGCGGGTCTACTCGGGGCTGAGTGCGCCTTCTAGCCCTGCCAGCTAATGGGAGCCTGAGCAGCAGGATCTTCTCGGGGTATTCCCCTACCCCCCAAGCGAGCCTACGACCTTGCCAGCTTGTGAGAGCCTGGCAGCGGGTCTACTCGGGGTCGAGTGCGCCTTCCAACCCTGCCATCTAACGGGAGCCTGCGCAGCGGGATTCTCTCGAGTTCTTTACAATCACGAACTTTCTTTCCAACTCTCAAAAGGAACAAGCATGAGAAGATCTAATGCATTCATTAAAAACAAGATTTACAACCTTACCCCCCACTAAGGGTAGAAGCGCTTCAAGTCGTCGCCGCTCCAATCATGACTCATGGATACCCCTTCCACATTCTGGAGGTGGTATCCTCCTGACCCCAAGGCCCTCTCTACTACGTAGGGTTCTTCCCAATTTTGGTTGAGCTTACCGACGGCTGTCGACCTTCTGGCAGCGTCGACCTTCTTCAAGACTAGATCCCCCTCCTTAAACTGCTTTATCCTGACATGCTTGTCGAAGTACTTGGTCATCCTCCGTTTAATCTCCTCCTGCCTGACGGCGGCCACGTTGTGGAGCTCCTCGATCATGTCCAGCGAGAGCCGCAGCTCCCCCTCATTTCCTTCCCTCCATTCCTCATCTCCTTTGTTGGAAGCTGCAACCCGCGGGGATAGAACCTCAAAATCTGCAGGCAGGACCGCCTCACAACCATGCGAGAGCTTGAAAGGAGTCTCTCCAGTGGTTGTGTTTGGAGTTGTCCGCAAAGCCCACAACACCGAGGGGAGTTGCTCCACCCAGCTACCCCTCAGGTTTTTCACCTTCTTTTTGAGTAGGTTTACAATGATCTTATTCGTCTCTTTCACCTGACCGTTGCTCGTTGGGTGGTGGACGGAAGCAAACCTGAGGTCGACCCCAAGCTGAGTACAGAAGTTGATGAACTCTTCGCTGGCAAACTGTGGCTCATTGTCCATGACGATGGCCTGAGGCAATCCATGCCTACAAATAATCTCTCCCCAAACGAAGTTCCTGATGACTTGGGAGGTTACCTTGGTCAACGCTTTGACGTCCAGCCACTTTGTAAAGTAGTCGATCATAACCAAGAGAAACCTTCTCTGCCCGCTCGCCGGAGGAAACGGCCCGACCAAGTCCATTCCCCAGATGGCGAAAGGTCATGGCTCCGTGATGCTTCGGAGCCTTTGAGCGGGCAAGAGTTGGAGGGGGCGTATAGTTGACATTTTTGACAACTCTTCGCAAACTTCGTTGCATCCTTCCTCAGGGTGGGCCAGAAGTACCCCTGCCTAACCACCCTTGCTTCCAACGTCCTACCCCCCGAATGGCTTCCACATTCGCCGGAGTGTACTTCCTCCAGAATCCTTGAGATCTCTTCCTCTGCCACACAACGTGCCAAGAGGCCTGACAGCATCTTACGATGTAACCCTCCTTCATGCATGAGGTAATGCGTCGCTTTGTGTCGAAAGCCTTTCGCTTTCTTGGTCCCTTCGGGAAGGCTGCCTGTAGTAAAGAAGGTCAGGAAGGGATCCACCCACGAGGGCCGCCGATCCACTTCCATCAGCTCCCCCACCTCAATCGCTGGATGAAACAACTCGGTCAAGGTTCCCCCCCCCCCCACCCGGGGTCCAAACTTGGCCAATCGGTCAGCCACTTCATTCTCTTCCATGGGAACATGCTGGATTAAGAACGCTCGGAACCCAGCGATAATCACTCTCACCTTGGCTAAGTACTTCTGGAGGGTGGGCTCCCGGGCTTCATATTCTCTCCTGATCTGTGACGCCACCACTAGCGAATCTGTGAGCACTTCTACGTCGTGAACACCAAGCTCCTTAGCCAACTGTAACCCGGCTATGACAGCCTCATACTCCGCTTGATTGTTTGTGACCGGGAAGCGCAGCGCCACTGCTTGCTCTATGGTGACCCCTTGAGGGCTTACCAACACTACCCCTCCTCCTAGGGAATGCCTCCCCGAGGCTCCGTCAACGAACATCTTCCATGCTTCCCTCGGCAGTGCTTCCTCTCCCTCCAGCTCAACGACGTAGTCAGCCAAGAAATCAGTCACTGTCTGTGCCTTGATGGAGAGCCTTCGTACAAAGGAGACGTCAAACTCGCTGAGCTCGATGGACCACTTACCCAACTGCCCTGAGTGTTCAACCCCTTCAAAAATCTTACGCAATGGATGGTCCATCACCACCTTGATGGAATGAGCTTGGAAATACGGTCTGAGCTTACTGGCTGAGACGATCAAGAAGAAAGTCAACTTCTCCAGGATAGGGTAGCGGAGTTCCGCCTTCTTCAAGATCCTACTGACGTAGTAGATGGGTAGTTGTTTCTTCCCTTCTTCCCTTACCAATACAGAACTTACAGCATCCACCCCTACCCCCAGATACAAGGCTAAATCCTCCCCCTCCTTCGGACTCTGTAGGAGCGACGCTTGGGATAGTTGAGCCTTCAATGCCCGGAAAGCCTCCTCATATTCCTCCGTCCACTCAAACTTTTGATTCCCCCGAAGCGTCTTGAAGAATGGTGAACACTTTTCCCCGGAACGGGAGAGAAACCGACTCAATCCAGGCAGCTTGTCTGTCAAACGCTGAACTTCTTTGGCGTTGCGTGGTGATTCCAACTCTACGATAGCCTTCACCTTATTCGGGTTAGGCTCTACCCCTGCTGGGGTCAGAAGGTGTCCAAGGAATTTACCTCGACTTGCCCCAAAGACACGCTTCTGAGGATTCAGCCTCATCTTGAACTTCTGCAATGTCGCGAATGTCTCTTCCAGGTCAAGTAGGTGCGAACCCACATCCCTACTCTTTACCATGAGATCGTCAACATAGACCTCCAGGTTCCTACCCCTCTGATTTTTGAACACCTGATTCATCATTCGCTGGTAGGTAGCCCTTGCGTTCTTTAGCCCGAAGGGCATCATTTTATAGCTGAAGAACCCCTCCCTTGTGATGAAGGACACATCCTTGACGTCGGGGGGTGCATTCGAATCTGGTGATAACCATTACCACATTGGAGACTCAGCTCGTGTATTAGATCTCCGAGATAAAGCCTGCATCAAGAAGCTTCTTGACCTCCTCGCGGATGGGCTCCTCCAGTTTGGTGGTGATGGCCCTCATCTTCTGGCAGATGGGACGCGTCTTAGGGTCCAGGTTCAGACGGTGTCAAGCCACATCCGCATCAATGCCCGGCATGTCCGTCGCGCTTCAGGCAAAGACGTCGACGTTCTTTTGGATGCACTCTTGCATCCTTGCCTGGTCTTCTGAGCTCAAGCCGCCGCTAACCCTTACCCTCTGTCTTCCCTGCCTTGTTGATGACCTTCATCCCCACGACCTCCTCTGCCGGCTCCAGCCGGCACTGTTCCCCGCCGGCTCTCTCCTCCTCTTCACCCAACTCCTCTTCTCCTCCTGCCCTCTCAACCTCCATCGCCTCCAACAAGCTTTCCCCCGAGAACTCCACTTCCTCACCCCTCTGGGCCTCACCCCCAGCTTCTCCCTCTACCTTTTGATCCTCCGCATCCTTCTCTCCAACCTCACCTAGGCTCACCACTTCCTTCTCCACAACCTCCTCTCTAGTCTTCTCTCCAGCCTCTCCTAGGCTCACCACTCCTTCCCCTGCAACTTCTCCCCGCATCGCCATCTCCTCCTCCAGCTCATCGGCCCTTTCCATCCAGGAAATGGTGTTGACAGCAGTCACATAGCACTGCCTCGCTACCTTTGGATCCCCCTTGATCCTGACCCGCACTCCTCCACTACTGAACTTAAGGCACTGATGAAACGAGAAGGGGACGGAACGAAAGACGCTGATGAGAGGCCTCCCAAAGATTGTGTTGTAGCTGCTCGGAGCGTCAACGAGGACGAACCGACAGTTCCTCGATACCCCCCCCCCAGCGTCACATGCAGCTCTACCCCTCCTTCAACTTCCTTCCGCTCTCCCGAGAACCCAAACAACGGTCCGTCCGAGGCTAGAACCCCCCGAGCCTCCACTTTCATCTCATCAAAAGCCTTCTTGAAGATCACATTCACGGAGCTCCCGTTGTCTACCAGAATCTGGAGACCGTGAAATTTTTTACTGTCGTCTGGATCACCAAGGCGTCACAGAACAGGTCTTTGTAGTCGGGCATGTCCTTTGCTGAGAAAGTGATTTTTTCTTCCTGGGGGGAGTCTGGGAGATCGAGGCGATGCTCCTTCGATACATGGTTTGGAAGCTACCCTTACGGGTGGCCTCTATCCCAACTCCCTCATGGATCACCATGATCCCTCCTCGGGCTCCCACATCCACCTGGTCCTCACATCTATCATCTCCTCGTCCTGTCAGAACTTCTTCAATCCTCACGGGCGGTTGCTGCTGAGCTTGCCCCCTGGCCACTCTCATCTCCAAAAACTCCGGGAAGGTGGCAGTTGCATGACCCTCTTCCTGGTGGAAGTCACAGAAGGGCAATGCCACCCTACCTTCTCTTCTCCTCGCTCCTCCTCAAGTTCCTCTCCTTCCTCCTCTTCCTCTCACGATCTCCATAGCTTCCTATTGCAGTGAGGGGGGCCCTTTGTCCCTGCCTCCAGGCCGACTGATTGAACCTCCTTTGCTCGCGCCTGTTGTCCCTTCCTTGGAAAACTCCAACATGTCCCTAAGGGTGACAATCCTGGGGCCTCCAGCCTAGCCTGCTGTTCGACTCGCGCTGCCCCCACCCTTGGTGCTGCCCCTGCCCTCGGGATTCCTCCCTTCTCCTCTCCTCTCTCTGTTCCCTCTGCCTCCCCGCTCCTGACTCCTTCCCATCATCCTCCGCCAACTTGGCAAGCTTCTTGGCAAACGCCGGAATGGCCGCATCGATCTTGATCTCCTTCGCCGCCCTCTCCATCAGCTCCTCGAAGGAGAGGGGGGGAACTCTCTTCAGCTCCATGCTAAAGAAGCTTGACCTCAACCCAAGGATGAAGGCAAGCATCACGGTGTAGCCCGGCATCTCCTGAACCTGCAGAATCTCCTCCTGGAATCTATCAACATAGTGTCTCAGTGTCTCAGCGTCTCTTCCGGCCTCTGTTTGATGGCGAACAGGCACTCCGCTGACCTCTTCCTCTTTTTTGACGTCGAGAACCTCAACAAGAACCCTCGGCGCAAATCCTCGAAGCTGTAGATAGAGCTTGTAGGGAGTTGATGGAACCAGTCTCTCGCCTTCTCCTTCAGAGTGATGGCAAAGAGCCGACATTTGAAGGCATCAGACATCTACCTTATTCAAACGGCATCCTCGAACCACTACACGTGTTGCACGGAATCGTCCCTGCCCGTGTAGTAGGACATGTCTGGCTCCCGAAACCCATCTGGAACCGGAGTCGAGATGATAAGCTCACTAAAAGGGCTCCCGCCCCCAGCCTGCTGAGAGGGCACGTCCCGCGACCTCGGCTCACTAGCCCTGTCCGCATTGGCCTGCCCTGGAAACAACTCCCTCCCAGCGAGATCCATCTCGGCAACCTCCGCCGGAACCTCCTTCCCGGGGCGCTGTCCGGGAGCGTTCTCGCCCAATGACGGAGCAGCCACCACCGGGACTTGAGGGGTCGCCCACTCGCCTCTTGCCGAGAAGGCCAAGTGGATGGTCTGGAGGACTTGCAGCCTGAAGTCTTCCAGCATCCCCAACGTCACCTCACTTCCCCGAGAGGGCGAACCTCCCGAGCCAGCTTCTTCTCCTTCATCTTCAGCCATGAGACTTGACTTGAGATTTTCCTGTGTCAGCTACGGCCCACACTCACCGCACCAGAAATGTTGCAGCTAAAAACTTGCCTTAACAAGAGTTCGGACCTAGGGGTGCAGCTAACACCTACTTCTCCCAAACTTTGACCCCTAACTAGTGACAAAGTACCTAGAACTGACCATAAGCCTCAGCTGAGAGGTCCCTCCTCTAACCCAGAAGTTCTCTGAGCGCTTCCCCTCCAAAGCCAATTGTTTGGCTAGGAGTACCTCAGAAAGCTCTAGAAGGAAAATGAGAGAATATCCAAAATCCTCATTTTGAGGTATCTTGTGGGTCTATTTATAGATTTTCAATATCTGATCTGCAAAAAGCGTAATTCCGCTGCTCTGAAATTACTAAAATACCATGGGCTGGCCTGTCAATAGCCAAACTTCGCTGTTCTGAGGAGCTAAGTGTAGACCTAGGGGCATCCAGGTAATTTCACCTCTGGGACCCACTTGGCGGAAGCCTTCCCGCTGATCTCCGCGGGACCTCGCTTGCCTCTTGTGGGAGCCTTTCCGCCTATCCTGGGCGTGAGCCAAAAGATTGAAGGGGCGTTGAGTGGTGAAGCACCACTCAACGCCGAGGGCCGATAGGCTCCCGCCGACCCGAGGCGCAAGTCCTTTCGCCTGCCCTGGGCGGGAACCTAAAGACTGAAGGGGCGTCGAGTGGAGAAGCATCACTCAACGCCAAGGGCTGGAGGGCTCCCACCGGCCAGATGCGCAAGCACTTTCGCCTGCCCAGGGCGGTAACCTTCTCGCATACTTACTTATATGATCCGGCTTCAGCCCAAAGCTAGCCTAAGACTAGCCTAATCTGGGTCTTTGGGGCATCTTAGGTCCACCCTGCGAATATGGGGTTGTACAATATTTATGTTCGGCCTGGAGTTGTGAACATGCTAAATTTACGGGGCAAGTGGAGTTTGTTAGGCCCGCTGTGACGAGGTTTGCAACTTCTTTCTTAACAATTCAGCGCATTAACAAGCAGAGAAACAATCTAAGGAAGATGTTCACCTCACCTGAGTGGTCTTCGAGCAAGTGGGCAAAGGAAAGCGCGGGTAAACAAGTGCAGAGCATTATACTAATGATTTCTTTTTTGGAGAAGTATAATGGATATTTTAAAGATATTTGGTCCTTTAGTCCGCGTATTAAGATTAGTGGACGGTGAGAAAAGACCTGTCATGGGTTATATTTATGAAGCGATGAATAAAGCTAAAGAGGCGATCATTAGTTCTTTTAATGAGGAGTATAAATATATGGATGTCCAAAAAATTGTGGATAAAAGATGGGAAAGTCAACTTCATCGACCTCTTCATACAGCGGGTCACTATTTAAATCCCGAATATTTCTACTAAAATCCTACTATTGTAGAAGATAGAGAAATTATGGAGAACTTATACAAGACAATGCAAAAACTGATTCCAAGCCATGAATAGCAAGATAAAATTATTGATCAATTACCTCTATATAGAAATGTTGAATGACTGTTTGGAATGAAGTTTGCAATTAGGCATAGAAAAATTAAGTCCTCAGGTAAATTACACAATATTCAAACAAGTTTGTTTTGATTTTTCAACTTTTAAATATTTACTATCTTAACAGCTGAGTGGTGACAATCATATGGTGCTTCAACTCCAAACCTAAGAAGATTTGTCATAAAAGTGCTTAGTCTTACATGCAGTGCATCCGGTTGTAAGTAAAATTGGAGTTTTTTTGAACATGTAAGCTTTTAAAATTTATTATCATTTATCAGTAATTTATATATTATATATTAAAGATAACTTATTTATACGGTTACTATTTATTGCAGATACATAGCAAAATAAAAAACAGACTACCTCAACAACGCTTGAATGATTTAGTATTTGTGAAGTACAATCGAGCATTGAGACGTCGATATGATGCGCGTGATCGCATAGATCCAATTTCGTTGACAGATATTAATGATAACAATGAATGGTTGATGGGAAAAATGGAAGAAGATAATGATGTTGAGGTTGAGCGGGAGGACTTGGTCTTTGATGATGAGTTATTAACTTGGGGCACAGTTGCTAGTGTCACTGGAGTTAAAGAAGAAATTTATCGCACACGATTATCGAAAGGAAAAAATGTGGTTCTTACGGCTACAAAGACACTTGAGAAAATGAGCATTTCGAAGATGAAAAGTCCTACTCCATTAGTCATTAGAGAGGCTACTACTCCATTAGTCATTAAAGAGGCTAATACTTCATTAGTCCTCAGGAATGTTGATGTCGATGAAGAGGAATTTGAATACAACGAAGAAGAAGAAGATTATAATAATAGTGGAGAAGACGATGAAAACGTAGTCTTTTCAGAGGATGAGTAGCTAGGTGAGTAATAGATTATTTAAATTTCAGAGTACTTTAATTATTTTATTTAAATTATATATTAATATATGTTTTTTAATTATACAAATAATAATATTTCTCAGGACTGATTTTCAAATGGTGCCTCTCGATGTTCTGACCGGACCCCTTGATGTCGTTATTTGATTGTCACTTCGATTTTCTAGTCGGACTATTTGATGTTGCATATTTGATTGACGTTTTATTTATGTTATTTAACTTTGGTGTACTTATTACATTACTCTTCCTTTTATTGTGATTTTTCATGTTAGCATTTACTCTCGTTTTGCTCAATATAAATTTTGAACTTCGGTGTAGTATTTTGTTTCATTTCAAGAATTACAAAATTTCAGCGAATTTGGCGCCCAATTTGCACAATTTCAGCGAATTGGGCACCCCATTCGCTCAAGTTCAGCGAATTGCGCGCCCCATTCGCTCATTTTCAGCGAATTGGGCGCCCAATTGGCTCAATTTCAGCGAATTGGGCGTCCAATTCGCTCAATTTCCTTTTCCCCCTCCATTATTGCGCCTCACGTGCCTCAGGCGCGCGCCTGCGCCTTGCGCCGAGGCTCCAGGGCCTCTTTGTGCCGCGGTGCGCCGTGCGCCTTTGACAACATAGTCGCGAGATGATCTCTTCAACAGCTATGGTGCTCTCCTTTAATTCCGTAAGTCCAATACTCGCGAGATCACTACTTCAGCAACTATGATGTTCGATTCAATTATGCGAGTTTAAACACGTGAGGCTATCGCTTCAGCAACCAGGCCACTATATTATGCCTTTCAATTTGTCAAACACCTGCAGCGAGGATGACATGTACATGTAAAGGTTCTACCTCTAGCAGTAACATGACTGCCAGTCTGTAAGATTATTTCTGTTAAAATTTTCTCAGCGTGGTCAGCAAGGTAGCCCAAACGCCAAATTAATATCTTCGGCACTACCCAGTTCTCACGTTGAACCAGCGGAAAACCAAGGAACAAGGCTAATCCAACAAACAATGGAAGCACAAGCAGATCTTTTATACATTCACTTCGTTACAAGGCGAGACATACATAGCGAGACATGATTTCGCTAGTACAAACAGCTGACAACAGAAAGCACCAAAACACAAGCCGGGCGGACAGCACCGGAATCCGCCGAGACCGCCGAGGTCGCCGAGGTCGCCCGAGCTTAAGCTGCAGTCCGCCGAATAGACACGGAGTCCGCCGAAGCCGCAAGGCCGCGCGGACACACCGTTATTCGCCTCCTGCTGAGACCGCTTGAACTGAGGAACACCGTCTACCCGCCTGAGACCGGCGGACAGGTTATTGAAGCTGGCAAAGATGAAACAGAGAACTGACAAGCCGCAGAGCGACATCCTGCTGAATCCGCAGAGATCGCACAACTTCCAAGTACTTGACCGAAGTCACAGCCAAACTCTTGTCTCCTTGAAGCTACCCGCGCGACCTGCACACAGCACACAGTTAACTCTGAATCAATCCGCGCGGACAGAAAACCTGAGACCGCAGCACCTCGCCGAACTCAACTTATTGTTCACTCAGGTTACTGTAGACCTGCTAGGGGGGTCCTATTTATAGGCGAGGTGAGGAGTGTGGTCACCGCCCTAGAGATAGAAACACCGCCCCAGCCCGCGCGATAGCAAACCACCGTCCGCCGAGTCCGCAAGGACTTAGCCGGATACCAAGGAAAACCGCCAGGAGCAAGGCAACATTGGCGAACCCACATCAGTCCGCCCAGGCTATGCGGACAAGGCATCAGCCCGCAAAGCCACCAACCACTGCAGGACAGCAACCCCCTTCAATGGCTGTCCGCACAAACCCGAGGCAGTCCGCAAGACTCAAGCCTCAATCCTCCACAAGTCCACGACCAAAGGCAGATAGCATCAGTTCGCCCGGTCAACAGCGGACTTGGCGGATACGGCGGACACCATGGTCTTGGCACAGAGTGACCAAGTTCAAAACCATCAAAGGCCAATGCGAGCATGGCGGACATAAACTCCCGTCCGCCAAACATCCTAGCACAGACCGCCAGCAGTCCGCAGGCAACTCGCACCTGCCCAATGCAGCAGTCATCTCCCGGACTCCACACACCAGTCCGCCAACAACCTCCACAGCAAAGCACCTGCTGTATCACCAGAGCTCGACAAGGCCTCAGCCAAGCTCTAAGCCCAGTACGCAACAGCCCATACCGCGGACACGCCAGTCTGCAAGCTTCCCGCGGACAAGAGCCAAACCGCCGGTAAGCACTAGCTTGCACTACGGCCACTGAGAAAAGCACCAGTCCGCAAGCCTCTATCCGCTCAGGCCGCTCCTTGGGTAAACCAAACAGCCAACACCTTATCCGCAGATAACAGACTGCATAGTCCGCGAACTTCACCCGTGCAACCCGCTCAGAAGAACAGCCGGCTTCCACTAGACTTCTCACTAAGCCGCAACACACAGTCCGCCCAGTCCGCCAACGCTGTCCGCCCAGGCCGCCCGGCCTGTCCCGTCAACCACTTCCACTTCACAAATTTCAACACTCCCCCTTGAAGTGGGAAGTGGTGACCAAGCTCAACAAGCTGCGCAACCGCTCAAAGGGCCCCTTCGACAGTGGCTTCGTGAAGATGTCAGCAAGATTATCTTCACTCCGAACATGCCCGACCAGCAGAGATCCTTCCAACACCTTCTCCCTGATGAAATGGTGATCAATCTCTATATGCTTGGTCCTGTCGTGACACACTGGATTGTTAACCAGTTTGAGAGCACTCTCATTGTCACCCCGGAGTAAAGTCGGCCCTTGCACTTCTTCATGAACATCCTCTATAAGCCTCCTCAACCAGATGACTTCCCGAGCAGCCAAGGCCGAAGCCTTATACTCTGCCTCCGTAATTGAGACGGACACCGAGTCCCGCTTCTTGCTACACCACGAGATGCTAGCTGAACCGCAAGTGAACACATAACCTGAAGTAGACCTCCGATCATCTGAATCACCGTCATAGTCATCATCCGTGTACCCAAGCAATGCAAACTCTGAATCCCTTCCATAGAGGAGTCTCATGTCAGAAGTAGCCTTGACATACTTCAGAATACTCTTCGCCGCCACTAGATGAGATTTCCTTGGTTCAGTCATAAACCGACTTACTCAGCCAACAGCATAAGCAATGTCTGGCCTTGGGCCGTGAAAACGGGGACCCAGTTTGGTGGAGTGAGCTGGGGGTGGGGTAGATAAACACCTGGCGGTAGGGCTGGTTTTTAAGCCAAACCCAATCCCCAATGCTGAAGGTGATGTTGTGGTGCCCATGGTTGTAGCAAGTCTCCATAAGATGTTGGGCCTGGAGGAGGCGGTCTCGTGCGAGAGTGGAGAGTTGATCTTGGTCCATAAGCGCTTGGCGAGGGTGGATAGGGAGGCCGACCCTTGGTAATACGCAATAAGGCACGGGGGATCGCGGTCGTAGATGAGACGAAACAGTCATTGTAATATCGTATGATATGAGGTGTTGTAGCAGTATTCGATCCATGGAAGTCACGTAGCCCATCTCTTTGGGTGATCTCCAACGAAACAACGAAGGTACATTTCAACGGTGCGTTTTAACGCCTCGGTTTGTCCGTCTGATTGGGGATGATAGGTTGATGAGAAAGCTAATTTAGTACCACATAAGCGGAAGAGTTCCATCCAAAAATGACTTGTAAAGACTTTTTCGTGATCGGAGACGATTGATTCTGGGAGGCCATGTAGGCGGAAAATCTCTGAAAAGAATGTTCGAGCAACTCATTCGGCGACCAAGGGGTGTCTCAAAGCGAGAAAGTGTGTGTCATTGGAGAATCAATCTACGACGACCATGAGGACAGATTTGTCGTGTGAAGTAGGGAGGCCCTCCACAAAATCCATCGAGATATCCACCCAAATCTGAGTGGGGTCTGGTAAGGGTTGGAGTAGGCCGGCCGGAAGGAGATGTTTGGACTTATGTTGGTGGCATACGGTGTAGCTTGCGATGAAGTTGTGGACCGAGCGTCGGAGAGCATGCCAAAAGAGATTGCGGCGGAGGCGTTGCACGGTTTTCTGGGCGCCTTCGTGAGACCAGCCCAGGTAAATCAAGCTCACAACAAGAGCCCTGAACACCAAGGGATCATGAAGAACTATTCCCTCATCTCGTCGAAGCTTCAGCCCAGGTTCCAGTGGAGTAGAGCACTTCTTCCCTTCGCCCATGCCGAACCGCTTCACAATGCGATCTGCATACCCTTTCTGGCAAATGAGAATCCCGCACTCCTTCCTCTCCACCTCAAGACCGAGAAAGTGATGAAGCTCTCTCAAGTCTTTCATCTCGAAACGTATAGCAAGCTCAGCCTTGAGCTTTGCTACTTCCCCCTCCGAATTCCTTGTGATGATCATGTCATCCACATACAGCAGGACCAAGACTTGTAGCTCTACCTTCTTCTTGACGAACAAGCTTGAATCCGAGTTAGAAGCAAGGTATCCACAGAATTGCAAGTACTCTGCAATCTTCCCATACCAAGCTCTAGGAGCTTGCTTCAACCCATAGAGAGCCTTCCTGAGTTTGCAGACATAGTCCGGATGCTTTTCAGAGACAAAGCCAAGCGGTTGATCCATGAAGATGTCCTTATCAATCTCTCCGTAAAGAAAAGCATTTTTCACATCGAGTTGCCAAATTCTCCATCCCTTGCTAGCAGCTAAGGCGATCACCACTCTTACTGAAGTCATCTTCGCAACTGGACTGAATGTCTCCTCATAGTCTTCTCCATACTGCTGTGAGAATCCTCTAGCGACCAGGCGAGCCTTGAACCGATCAATGCTCCCATCAGCCTTCTTCTTCAACTTATACACCCACTTGCAAGTAACCGGAGTAATGCCATCAACCTTGGGCACAAGGTCTCAGCTTTCATTCTTCTTCAGAGCATCAATCTCTTCCTTCATGGCATCTTCCCACTCCTTCACTCCAGTGGCCTCGTTGAAGGTTGCAGGCTCTCGCTCATCCAGAGGACCTGCAAAGAAGCAGGATACAAGGCTCAATGCATTCCCATCACAGTACCGAGCCGGTGGTTTAACCACCCTCTTCGATCTCCGAAGGGTCGGCTCCTTGCTCACTGCCTCTGTTGCTTCTTCGGGCTCAACTCCTACTTGGGGCAAGCATTGAGCAGTGCTCCCCCTGCTTCCTGAGCCAGAAGACTCAGCCTCGGAGTTAGAAGCAACAGGAGCTGCTGGTGAAACAACAAGCTCCTCTTCCAAGCCTTCAGCAGTCACCACCGGTGCTTCATCAACCTTGCTACTTCCGGTTAGCTCAACCGAGCCACCTCCATATGACGTCAGCTCGTCAAAGACAACGTCTCTTGACACCACGAACTTCTTCGTCACAGGGTCCATGCATTTCCATCCCTTCTTCCGCTCATCGTAGCCAACAAAGACAAGCTTCCTTGTCTTTGCATCCAGCTTAGTCTGTGAAGCATCCGGGACATGCACGTAGCAAGTTGAACCGAACACCCTAAGGTGTCCCACACTCGGCTTCTCCTTCAGCAACAGCTCAATAGGAGTCTTCATGTTGATTGGGCTGAGCGGCATCCGATTGATGACATAGGCAGCACAAGACATCCCCTCCGCCCAAAAGGACTTTGGGATATCTTTCGCATGAATCCAGAATTTGCAGGTCTCCGTCAGATGACGGATCTTCCGCTCCGCTACCCCATTTTGTTGTGGAGTGTGAGCACAAGTAAGCTCCCGTTGGATCCCGTGCTTCCTGCAGAAGTTAGAAAACTCGGAGGAAGTAAACTCACCCCCGTTATCAGTTCTCAGCTTCTTGATCCGCAAGCCAAGCCGGCATTCTACCAACTCCTTGAACTCCACAAACAAACGGAAGGCTTCTGACTTCTCCTTTAAGAAATACACCCAAGTATACCTTGAGTAGTCATCAGTCAAGATAAGCATGTATCTGCTTCCTCCAAGGCTGGCAGTAACCGTCGGTCCCATCAGGTCGCCATGAATGCACTTCAGTGGTTTCTTGCTCCTTGTTTGTGATTTATCAAACGGAAGGCGATGTGCCTTACCGTATTGACAGCCCGCGCAAACATGCCCGTCACCAAAGGAGGATAACTTAGGCAACCCCTTCACCAAACTTCTACTAGCCATCGCCTTCAGCTTGTCCATGCCTACATGCCCCAGCCTCTCATGCCAGATAGCAGCGCTATCATTGGCCCTCATTCTATCAACATAAGCATTGGTGGTAAGAACAAACAAGTTCTTCACCCTCCTCCCTACATGAGCAACATCAGTCTTAACCGCTGATACGTTGCGAAGGAACCTCACGTCTGTTGGCCCAAACAGAACGTGATAACTAGCGTCCACCGCATAGGTCACCGAGAAGAGGTTCTTCTTCATGTCCGGCACGTGATACACAC
Organism: Platanthera guangdongensis; assembly: GCA_039583875.1. Classification (NCBI taxonomy): domain Eukaryota; kingdom Viridiplantae; phylum Streptophyta; class Magnoliopsida; order Asparagales; family Orchidaceae; genus Platanthera; species Platanthera guangdongensis. The sequence goes on from CM077152.1 coordinate 186,421,548, forward strand.
TCCTTAACGTGAGTGTCCCCTGATCACTACCCAAAGACACGATCCCCTCTTTCTCTACTGCATAAACAGTATTATCAGCAGTGATAATAGCTTCATTACCCGAGTATGCTTGCATGGAGGTGAACTTCGACTTGTCTCCGGTGAGGTGATGACCACACCCGGAGTCCACGATCCACTCGCCGTTGAAGTCCTCAGCAGACAAGGCACGGACACAAGTGCCCGTCATGAAAGCTCCACCCCATTCTGCTTCTTCACTTCTCGAGCAAGCTTCCTCCTTTCCCGCAGCATGTCCAGACTGCAGTTTGACCTTGCAGTCCCGCTTGAAGTGCCTTCGCTGATGACACAGGTAGCACTTCAAGTTCTTCTTTCAGTTCTTAGGAGCATTGCTCCTCTCCGGCTGATATGAAGTTGAAGTCTCCTTTTCACCAGCGGCCTGCACCTTTTTCTTCTTCTTCCCTTCCCATCCTTTTTTCTTGCCTGAGAAGAGAGCTTCGCTGCCTTCCTGATTAAGGTTCACTCCAGCCATCTGCATTGCCAAGCTCTCCTGCGATGCAAGCAGATTCTCCAGCTCCAGCAAAGACGACTGAGTAGCCCACCCTTGAACAGATGTCACAAAGGCCACATACTCCTTTCGCAAGCCGCGGATAATGTGTCTTTTCATCATAGCCTCAGAGATAGGCTCATCAGGATCCAGTGCCGACATCTCAGCACACAAGCTCTTCATCTTTAAGAAGTACTTCGAGATGGAAAGGTCTCCCTGAGTTGCCCTGGCCAACTCATTTTCCAGAAACTGAAGTCGCACCACATTCTTCCTATTGAACAACTCATCAATGGTTGTCCAAATATCAGCAGCCGACTCACATCCAACGATGTGATCAAACAGTTCCGGAGACACGACCCTCTTCAGGATAAACTCCGTCTTAGCATTTGTTTTCCTCCAGAGCCTAACCTGCTCAGCAGTACCGAACGCAGCAGTTACTTCCTGTCTGTCGTCACCACCGACGACTTCCCACAGCTCATCGTCAAGAAGATAACTCTTCATGCACGACTTCCACTTCTTGAAGTTAGTCGGCGTTAAGAGTTCAATGCCAAGACCCCTTGCAAAGTTCCCTTCCATTGCAACACCTGTTGGAAACCTTTCAGAAGCTCCGAGCAACAACACGGGTTGATCACCACTCAAGCACTGAGTAACAACACTGGTTGACTACCGCTCACGCAACTGAACCTTGCTCTGATACCATGTTAAAATTTTCTCAGTGTGGTCAGCAAGGTAGCCCAAACGCCAAATTAATATCTTCGGCACTACCCAGTTCTCACGTTGAACCAGCGGAAAACCAAGGAACAAGGCTAATCCAACAAACAATGGAAGCACAAGCAGATCTTTTATACATTCACTTCGTTACAAGGCGAGACATACATAGCGAGACATGATTTCGCTAGTACAAACAGCTGACAACAGAAAGCACCAAAACACGAGCCGTGCGGACAGCACCGGAGTCCGCCGAGACCGCCGAGGTCGCCGAGGTCGCCGAAGTCGCCCGAGCTTAAGCTGCAGTCCGCCGAATAGACACGGAGTCTGCCGAAGCCGCAAGGCCGCGCGGACACACCGTTATTCGCCTCCTGCTGAGACCGCCTGAACTGAGGAACACCGCCTACCCGTCTGAGACCGGCGGACAGGTTATTGAAGCTGGAAAAGATGAAACAGAGAACTGACAAGCCGCAGAGCGACCTCCTGCTGAATCCGCAGAGACCGCACAACTTCCAAGTACTTGACCGAAGTCACAGCCAAACTCCTGGCTCCTTGAAGCTACCCGCGCGACCTGCACACAGCACACAGTTAACTCTGAATCAATCCGCGCGGACAGAAAACCTGAGACCGCAGCACCTCGCCGAACCCAACTTACTGTTCACTCAGGTTACTGTAGACCTGTCAGGGGGGTCCTATTTATAGGCGAGGTGAGGAGTGTGGTCACTGCCCTAGAGATAGAGACACCGCCCCAGCCCGCGCGATAGCAAACCACCGTCCGCCGAGTCCGCAAGGACTTAGCCGGATACCAAGGAAAACCGCCAGGAGCAAGGCAACATTGGCGAACCCACATCAGTCCGCCCAGGCTATGCGGACAAGGCATCAGCCCGCAAAGCCAGAAAACACTGCAGGACAGCAACCCCCTTCAATGGCTGTCCGCACAAACCCGAGGCAGTCCGCAAGACTCAAGCCTCAATCCGCCACAAGTCCACGACCAAAGGCAAATAGCATCAGTACCGCCCGGTCAACAGCGGACTTGGCGGATACGGCGAACACCATGGTCTTGGCACAGAGTGACCAAGTCCAAAACCATCAAAGGCCAATGCGAGCATGGCGGACATAAACTCCCGTCCGCCAAACATCCTAGCACAGACCGCCAGCAGTCCGCAGGCAACTCGCACCTGCCCAATGCAGCAGTCATCTCCCGGACTCCACACACCAGTCCGCCAACAACCTCCACAGCAAAGCACCTGCTGTATCACCAGAGCTCGACAAGGCCTCAGCCAAGCTCTAAGCCCAGTACGCAACAGCCCATACCGCGGACACGCCAGTCCGCAAGCTTCCCGCGGACAAGAGCCAAACCGCCGGTAAGCACTAGCTTGCACTACGGCCACTGAGCAAAGCACCAGTCCGCAAGCCTCTATCCGCTCAGGCCGCTCCTTGGGTAAACCAAACAGCCAACACCTTATCCGCAGATAACAGGTCGCATAGTCCGCGGACTTCACCCGTGCAACCCGCTCAGAAGAACAGCCGGCTTCCACTAGACTTCTCACTAGGCCGCAACACACAGTCCGCCCAGTCCGCCAACGCTGTCCGCTCAGGCCGTCCGGCCTGTCTCGTCAACCACTTCCACTTCACAAATTTCAACAATTTCTACTCTATTTATACATTTCCTCGCCCCCGAAGGAACGGGCGGTTGCGAGTTGTCTTTTTTGTGTTAATCATCTCGAGTCAGCTAGAAGCAGTGAAGTCCATCTCCTCGATCGATTTAGGAAACCTGTGCTCGACCTGTTTCTCCTATTTAGCCCAGGGCGGACGATGGGACGATGCCTCTGGATTTAAGCGTCCTTGTAAGACCGAGCGCCTGTATTGACAGTCGAGATCAGCTCCCCTCTTGCATGTCGGCCTAGCTACTTCTGATTGCATCTCTCCTCTGACTGGAGGAACTATCAGGAACAAGTCTGGACACTAACCTCCTAAACTCGATAAAAGATCGATCTCACAAAGTGACACCTTATATAAAGGTGTTATCGGTCTTTGAGAAGACTAAAAGACCCGCTCGTAGCGACTGTTTGTCCTGTAAGACAGGACGCGCATTTGTTGTTGTCAAGGTGGGATAACCCGTCATGCTTTTAGAAGCAGTTGGGCAACTAGGCTTCGGAAGATACAATTTCGTATAAGGATGGTGGACTCGATTGTGTGTCCTGTAGGACCCCCCCCCCCCCCCCCAAGGATAATTTCCCTTCACTCGTATCTTGGCCTTCGTAGTCAGGTGACAGAGCTGGTAGCGATCTACACGAAATGAGCATTCGACCTGTTTCTCCTAAGTAGCTCAGGGCGGACGATGGGACGACGCCTCGGGATTTAAGCATCCTTGTAAAACCGAGCCCCTGCATTGACGATCGAGATCAGCTCCCCCCCTGCATGTCGGCCTATCTGCCCCCGATTGCATCTCTCCTCCGACTGGAGGAACTATCAGGAACAAATCTGGACGTCAGCCTCCTAAACTCGATGAAGAAGATCGTCGTCTTTTTATAATTTCCTATGTCATCAAAGAAGTTGATACTGTTGAAATTTGTGAAGTGGAAGTGGGTGACGGGACAGGTCGGGCGGCCTGTGGCGGACAGCTTTGGCGGACTGGGCGGACTAGGCGGACTGAGGTTTGCGGCCTGGTGGAAAGTCTGGTGGAAGCCGGCTGTGTTCTGAGCGGGTTGTTGCATGGAGTCCGCGGTTTGGTGCGGCCTGGTATCTGCGGATAGAGAGGCTTTGCGGACTGGTGCTTTGCTCAGTGGCCGCGGGTGCAAGCTTGTGCTGAAAGGCGGGTTGGCTCTTGTCCGCGGGAAGCTTGCGGACTGAGCTTAGAGCTTGGCTGAAGCCTTGTCGAGCTCTGGTGGCACAGCAGGCGAGTTGCTGTGGAGATCGTTGTGGCGGCCTGGTGTTGGAGTTCGGGATTAGACCGCTGTGATAGGGCAGGAGTGCGAGGAGCTCGCGGACTGTGGCGGTCTGCGCTGTGGTGTTTTGGCGGACTGGGGTTTTGCGTCCGCCAAGCTCGCATTAGCTCTTTATGGTTTTGGGCTTGGTCACACTTGGTGCCGAGTTCAGTGTGTCCGTCGTATCCGCCGAGTCCGCCGTGACCGGGCGGTCTGTTTTTAGCTGCCTTTGGTCGTGGACTTGTGGCGGATTGAGGTGTGTGTCTTGCGGACTGCCTCGGGTTGGTGCGGACAGCCATTGAAGGGGGTTTGCTGTCCTGAAGCGGTTGGAGCTTTGCGGGCTGATGCCTTGTCCGCTTAGCTTAGGCGGACTGGAGAGGGTTCGTCAATGGTTGCCTTGCTCCTGGCGGTTTTCCTTGGTGACCGGCTAAGTCCACGCGGACTGAGCGGACGGTCGTTTGTATTCGCGCGGACTGGGGCGGTGTCGCTATCTCTTGGGCGGTGACCACACTTCTCACCTGACCTATAAATAGGACCCCCCTGGCACATCTACAGTAACTTAAGTAACGTGAGTGAACAGTAAATTGGGTTGAGCGAAGTGCTGCGGTCTGTGTTTGCCAGTCCGCGCGGATTGTTTCAGGCTGACGGTTTGTTGTGTGCAGGTCGCGCGGATAACTTCAAGGAGCCAGGAGTTTGGCTGTGACTTCGGTCAGTGCTTGGAAGTGTGCGGTCTCTGCGGACTCAGCAGGAGGTCGCTCTGCGGCTTGTCAGTTCTGTTTCAACTTTGCCAGCTTCAATAACCTGTCCGCCGGCTTCAGGCGGGTAGGGGTGTTCCTCAGTTCGGGTTCAGCAGGAGGCGAATAACGGTGTGTCCGCGCGGCCTCGCAGCTTCGGCGGACTCCGTGGTATTCGGCGGATTGCAGCATAGTTCGGGCGGCTTCGGCGACCTCGGCGACCTCGCGGTCTCGGCGGACTCGGGTGCTGTCCGCCTGGCTTGTTTTTTGGTGCTTCTGTTTTTCAGCTGTTATACTAGCGAAATCATGTCTCGCTATGTATGCCTCGCATTGTAAAGAAGTGAATGAATAATAGACCTGCTTGTGCTTCCATTGTTTGTTGGGATTTACCTTTGTACCTCTAGTCCTTGGTTTCCGCTGGTTCAACGTGCGAACTGGGTAGTTCCGAAGATATTAATTTGGCGTTTGGGCTATCTTGCTGACCACGTTGAGAAAATTTAACATGGTATCAGAGCCAGGTTGCTGAGGTTCAGTTGCGTGAGCGGAAGTCAGCCAGTGTTGTTACTCAGTGATTGAGTGGTGATCAACCTGTGTTGTTGCTCGGAGCTGCTGAAAGGTTGCCAACAGGTGTTGCAATGGAAGGGAGCTTAGCAAGAGGTCTGGGCATTGAACTCTTAACGCCGACTAACTTCAAGAAGTGAAAGTCGTGCATGAAGAGTTATCTTCTTGGCGAGGAGCTGTGGGATGTCGTTGGTGGAGACGACAGGCGGGAAGTCACTGCTGCTTTCGGTACTGCTGAGCAGGTGAGGCTCTGGAGAAGAACGAATGCTAAGGCGGAGTTCATTCTGAAGAGAGCCGTGTCTCCGGAGCTGTTTGATCACATCGTTGGGTGTGAGTCGGCTGCTGATATTTGGACAACCATTGATGAGTTGTTCAATAGGAAGAATGTGGCGCGGCTGCAGTTCCTGGAGAATGAGTTGGCCAGGGCAACTCAGGGAGACCTTTCCATCTCCAAATACTTCTTAAAGATGAAGAGCTTGTGTGCTGAGCTGTCGGCACTGGATCCTGATGAGCCTATCTCTGAGGCAAAGATGAAAAGGCACATTATCCGCGGCTTGCGGAAGGAGTATGTGGTCTTTGTCACATCTGTTCAAGGGTGGGCTACTCAGCCGTCGTTGCTGGAGCTGGAGAGTCTGCTTGCCTCGCAGGAGAGCTTAGCAAGGCAGATGGCTGGAGTGAACCTGAATCAGGAAGGCAGCGAAACTCTCTTCTCAGGCAAGAAGAAAGGATGGGAAGGGAAGAACAAGAAGAAGGTGCAGGCCGCTGTTGAGAAGGAGACTTCAACTTCATATCCGCCGGAGAGGAGCAATGCTCCTAAGGACTGGAAGAAGAATCTGAAGTGCTACCGGTGTCATCAGCGTGGGCACTTCAAGCGGGACTGCAAGGTCAAACTGCAGCCTGGGCATGCTGCGGGAAAGGAGGAAGCTTGCTCAAGAAGTGAAGAAGCAGAATGGGGCGGAGCCTTTATGACGGCCACTTCTGTCCGGGCCCTGTCTGCTGAGGACTTCAACAGCGAGTGGATCGTAGACTCCGGGTATGGTCATCACCTCACCGGAGACAAATCAAAGTTCACCTCCATGCAGGCTTACTCAGGTAATGAAGCTATTATCACTGCTGATAATACTGTTTATGCAGTAGAGAAAAAGGGGGTCGTGTCATTGGGTAGTGATCAGGGGCCACTTACGTTAAGGAGTGTGTATCACGTACCGGGCATGAAGAAAAACCTCTTCTCGGTGACCAATGCGGTGGACGCTGGGTATCACGTTCTGTTTAGGCCAACAGACGTGAGGTTCCTTCGCAACGTATCAGCAGTGAAGGCTGATGTTGCTCATGTTGGGAGAAGGGTGAAGAGCTTGTATGTTCTTTCCACCAGTGCTTATGTTGATAGAATGAGGGTCAACGATAGTGCGGCTATCTGGCATGAGAGGCTGGGGCATGTTGGCATGGACAAGCTAAAGGCAATGGCGAGTAGAAGTTTGGTGAGGGGGTTGCCGAAGTTGTCCTCCTTTGGTGATAGGCATGTTTGTGCGGGCTGTCAATATGGAAAGGCACATCGCCTTCCATTTGATAAATCACAAACAAAGAGCAAGAAGCCATTGGAGTGCATTCATGGCGACCTGATGGGACCAACGGTTACTGCCAGCCTTGGTGGAAGCAAATACATGCTTGTCTTGGTTGATGACTACTCAAGGTATACTTGGGTGTACTTCTTAAAGGAGAAGTCGGAAGCCTTCCGTTTGTTCGTGGAGTTCAACGAGTTGGTAGAAGGCCGGCTTGACTTGCGGATTAAGAAGTTTAGAACTGATAACGGGGGGGAGTTTGTCTCTTCCGAGTTTTCTAACTTCTGCAGGAAGCACGGGATCCAACGGGAGCTTACTTGTGCTCACACTCCACAACAAAATGGGGTAGCGGAGCGGAAGATCCGTCATTTGACGGAGACCTGCAAATGCTGGCTTCATGCGAAAGATATCCCAAGGTCCTTTTGGGCGGAGGGAATGTCTTGTGCTGCTTATGTTATCAACCGGATGCCACTCAGCTCTATCAACATGAAGACTCCTATTGAGCTGTTGCTGAAGGAGAAGCCGAGTGTTGAACACCTTAGGGTGTTCGGTTCAACTTGCTACGTGCATGTCCCGGATGCTTCACGGACAAAGCTGGATGCGAAGGCAAGGAAACTTGTCTTTGTTGGCTATGATGAGCGGAAGAAGGGATGGAAGTGCATGGACCCTGTGACAAAGAAGTTCGTGGTGTCAAGAGACGTTGTCTTCGACGAGCTGACGTCATATGGAGGTGGCTCGGTGGAGCTAACCGGAAGTAGCAAGGATGATGAAGCACCGGTGGAGGCTGCTGAAGGCTTGGAAGAGGAGCTTGCTGTTTCACCAGCAGCTCCTGTTGCTTCGAACTCCGAGGTTGAGCCTTCTGGCTCAGGAAGCAGGGGGAGCACTGCTCAATGCTTGCCCCAGGTAGGAGTGGAGCCCGAAGAAGCAACGGAAGCCGTGAGCAAGGAGCCGTGTCTTCGGAGATCGAAGAGGGTGGTTAAGCCACCGGCTCAGTATTGTGATGGGAATGCAGTGAGCTTTGTCTCCTGCTTCTTTGCAGGTCCTCTGGATGAGCGAGAGCCTGCAAACTTCAACGAGCCCACTGGAGTAAAGGAGTGGGATGATGCCATGAAGGAAGAGATTGATGCTCTGAAGAAGAATGAAACCTGAGACCTTGTGCCCAAGGTTGATGGCGTTACTCCGGTTACTTGCAAGTGGGTGTATAAGTTGAAGAAGAAGGCTGATGGGAGCATTGATCGGTTCAAGGCTCGCCTGGTCGCTAGAGGATTCTCACAGCAGTATGGAGAAGACTATGAGGAGACTTCAGTCCAGTTGCGAAGATGACTTCTGTTAGAGTGGTGATCGCCTTGGCTGCTAGCAAGGGATGGAGGTTGTGGCAACTCGATGTGAAGAATGTCTTTCTTTACGGAGAGATTGACAAGGACATCTTCATGGATTAGTCGCTTGGTTTTGTCTCTGAGAAGCATCCGGACTATGTCTGCAAACTCAGGAAGGCTCTCTATGGGTTGAAGCAAGTTCCTCGAGCGTGGTATGGGAAGATTGCAGAGTACTTGCAATTCTGTGGATACCTGGCTTCCAACTCGGATTCAAGCTTGTTCGTCAAGAAGAAGGGAGAGCTAAGAGTCTTGGTCCTGTTGTATGTGGATGACATGATCATCACAGGGAACTCGGAGGAGGAAGTAGCAAGGCTCAGGGCAGAGCTTGTTATACGCTTCGAGATGAAGGACTTGGGAGAGTTGCATCACTTTCTTGGTCTTGAAGTGGAGAGGAAGGAGTGCGGGGTTCTCATTAGCCAGAAAGGGTATGCTGATCGCATTGTGAAGCGGTTTGGCATGGGCGAAGGGAAGAAGTGCTCTACTCCACTGGAATCTGGGCTGAAGCTTCGACGAGATGAGGGAAGGGTTATTCATGATCCCTTGGTGTTCAGGGCTCTTGTTGGGAGCTTGATTTACCTGACGATTACAAGGCCGGATATCGCTTATGCTGTTGGCCGAGTAAGTCGGTATATGGCTGAACCAAGGCAATCTCATCTAGTGGCGGCGAAGGGAATTCTGAAGTATGTCAAGGCTTCTTCTGACATGAGACTCCTCTATAGAAGAGACGCGGAGGTTGCATTGCTCGGGTACACGGATGCTGACTATGGCGGTGATTCGGATGATCGAAGGTCTACTTCAGGTTATGTGTTCACTTGCGGTTCAGCTAGCATCTCGTGGTGTAGCAAGAAGCATGACTCGGTGTCGGTTTCAACCACGGAGGCGGAGTATAAGGCTTCGGCCTTGGCTGCTCGGGAAGCCGTTTGGTTGAGGAGGCTTATAGAGGATGTCCATGAAGAAGTGCAAGGGCCTACTTTACTCCGGGGTGACAATGAGAGTGCTCTCAAACTGGTAAACAATCCAGTGTGTCACGCCAGGACCAAGCATATAGAGATTGATCACCACTTCATCAGGGAGAAGGTGTTGGAGGGGTCTCTACTGGTCGGGCATGTTCGGAGTGAAGATAATCTTGCTGATATCTTCACAAAGCCACTGTCGAAGGGGCCTTTTGAACGCTTGCGCAGCTTGCTGGGCTTGGTCACCACTTATCACTTCAAGGGGGAGTGTTGAAATTTGTGAAGTGGAAGTGGGTGACGGGACAGGCCGGGCGGCCTGTGGCGGACAGCTTTGGCGGACTGGGCGTACTAGGCGGACTGAGGTTTGCGGCCTGGTGGAAAGTCTGGTGGAAGCCGGCTGTGTTCTGAGCGGGTTGTTGCATGGAGTCCGCGGTTTGGTGCGGCCTGGTATCTGCGGATAGAGAGGCTTTGCGGACTGGTGCTTTGCTCAGTGGCCGCGGGTGCAAGCTTGTGCTGAAAGGCGGGTTGGCTCTTGTCCGCGGGAAGCTTGCGGACTGAGCTTAGAGCTTGGCTGAGGCCTTGTCGAGCTCTGGTGGCACAGCAGACGAGTTGCTGTGGAGATCGTTGTGGCGGTCTGGTGTTGGAGTCCGGGATTAGACCGCTGTGATAGGGCAGGAGTGCGAGGAGCTCGCGGACTGTGGCGGTCTGCGCTGTGGTGTTTTGGCGGACTGGGGTTTTGCGTCCGCCAAGCTCGCATTAGCTCTTTATGGTTTTGGGCTTGGTCACACTTGGTGCCGAGTTCAGTGTGTCCGCCGTATCCGCCGAGTCCGCTGTGACCGGGCGGTCTGTTTTTAGCTGCCTTTGGTCGTGAACTTGTGGCGGATTGAGGTGTGTGTCTTGCGGACTGCCTCGGGTTGGTGCGGACAGCCATTGAAGGGGGTTTGCTGTCCTGAAGCGGTTGGAGCTTTGCGGGCTGATGCCTTGTCCGCTTAGCTTAGGCGGACTGGAGAGGGTTCGTCAATGGTTGCCTTGCTCCTGGCGGTTTTCCTTGGTGACCGGCTAAGTCCACGCGGACTGAGCGGACGGTCGTTTGTATTCGCGCGGACTGGGGCGGTGTCGCTATCTCTTGGGCGGTGACCACACTCCTCACCTGGCCTATAAATAGGACCCCCCTGGCACATCTACAGTAACCTAAGTAACGTGAGTGAACAGTAAATTGGGTTGAGCGAAGTGTTGTGGTCTGTGTTTGCCCGTCCGCGCGGATTGTTTCAGGCTGACGGTTTGCTGTGTGTAGGTCGCGCGGATAACTTCAAGGAGCCAGGAGTTTGGCTGTGACTTCGGTCAGTGTTTGGAAGTGTGCGTCTCTGCGGACTCAGCAGGAGGTCGCTCTGCGGCTTGTCAGTTCTGTTTCAACTTTGCCAGCTTCAATAACCTGTCTGCCGGCTTCAGGCGGGTAGGGGTGTTCCTCAGTTCGGGTTCAGCAGGAGGCGAATAACGGTGTGTCCGCGCGGCCTCGCGGCTTCGGCGGACTCCGTGGTATTCGGCGGATTGCAGCATAGTTCGGGCGGCTTCGGCGACCTCGGCGACCTCGCGGTCTCGGCGGACTCGGGTGCTGTCCGCCCGGCTTGTTTTTTGGTGCTTCTGTTTTTCAGCTGTTATACTAGCGAAATCATGTCTCGCTATGTATGCCTCGCATTGTAAAGAAGTGAATGAATAATAGACCTGCTTGTGCTTCCATTGTTTGTTGGGATTTACCTTTGTACCTCTAGTCCTTGGTTTCCGCTGGTTCAACGTGCGAACTGGGTAGTTCCGAAGATATTAATTTGGCGTTTGGGCTATCTTGCTGACCACGTTGAGAAAATTTAACAGATACATCTAAATTTTTGGCTATCTCTTAAGTAACAGGGCGAATGACCTCAACACCAATAGAAGTCCACGAGTCGTGAAGTTATCGTAGCCCGAGTCCCTACACAAGCTTCTCTCCTGCATATCGGCTACCAACTCCCTCGGGTGAGAAAGATTCCTCATGTGCGTTGTTTCCGTAGTTTGGGCCCCCTATACAAGCTTCCCTCCTGCAGGTTGACTACGAACTCAACCTGAGTCGACTCCACCTCCAGTTGAGCTAGACTCCTGAGAGTTATCGATCCATCTCCAGTTGAGCTCAGCTCCTGTAAGATGTACCTTCCACCTACAGTTGAGCTCGGCTTCTGCGAAGTGTCGACCTCTTCTCCACCTACAGTTGAGCTCGGCTCCTGCGAGGTGTCAACCTCTTTTTCCACCTCCAGTTGAGTTTGGCTCCTGCGAGGTGTCGACCACTTCTCCACCTCTAGTTGAGTTCGGCTCCTGCGAGGTGTCGACCTCTTTTTCCACCTACAGTTGAGCTCGTCTCCTACGAGGTGTCGACCTCTTCTCCACCTCCAGTTGAGCTTCTCTCCTGTGAGGTGTCGACCTCTTCTCCACCTCCAGTTGAGCTTCCTCCTGCGAGGTGTCGACCTCCTTTTCCACCACCAGTTGAGCTCGGCTCCTGCTAGGTGTTGACTATACTCTCCGCCTTCAGTTGAGCTCGGCTACTGAGAGCTATCGACTCATCTCCAGTTGAGTTTGGCTCCTGTAAGATGTAGCTTTCACCTCCAGTTGAGCTCGGTTCCTGTGAGGTGTCGAACTATTCTCCACCTCCAGTTGAGTTCGGCTCCTGCGAGGTGTCGACTTCTTTTCCACCTCTAGTTAAGCTCGACTTCTGCGAGATGTCGACCTCTTCTCCACCTCCAGTTGAGCTTCCTCCTGCGAGGCGTCGACCTCCTTTTCCACCACCAGTTGAGCTCGGCTCCTGCTAGGTGTCGACTATATTCTCCTCCTCCAGTTGAGCTCGGCTCCTGAGAGCTGTCGACCCATCTCCAGTTGAGCTCGGCTCTTGTAAGATATAGCTTCCACCACCAGTTGAGCTCGGCTCCTGCGAGGTGTCGACCTATTCTCCACCTCCAGTTGAGCTCGGCTCCTGCGATGTGCCGATCACTTTTCCACCTCCAGTTGAGCTCGGCTCCTGCGAGGTGTCGACCTCCTCTCCACCTCCAGTTGAGCTTCCTCCTGCGAGGTGTCGACCTCTTTTCCACCTCCAGTTGAGCTCGGCTCCTGCGAGGTGTCGACCTCTTCTCCACCTCCAGTTGAGCTCGGCTCCTGCGAGGTGTCGACCTCTTCTCCACCTCCAGTTGAGCTCGGCTCCTGTGAGGTGTCGACTCTCCACCTTCAGTTGAGCTTCCTCCTAATTAGGTGTCAACTATATTCTCCACCTCCAGGTGAGCTTCCTCATGTTAAGTGTCGATTATATTTTCCACCTCCAGTTGAGCTCGGCTCCTGCGAGGTGTTGACCACTTCTCCACCTCCAGTTGAGCTCGGCTCCTGCGAGGTGTCGACCTCTTCTCCACCTCCAGTTGAGCTCGGCTCCTGCGAGGTGTCGACCTCTTCTAGACCTCCAGTTGAGCTCGGCTCCTGTGAGGTGTCGACTCTCCACCTTCAGTTGAGCTTCCTCCTGATTAGGTGTCGAATATATTCTCCACCTCCAGGTGAGCTTCCTCATGTTAAGTGTCGACTATATTCTCCACCTCCAGTTGAGCTCGGCTCCTGCGAGGTGTTGACCCCTTCTCCACCTCCAGTTGATCTCGGCTCCTGCAAGGTGTCAACCTCTTCTCCACCTCCAGTTGAGCTTCCTCCTGCGAGGTGTCGACCTTCTTTTCCACCTCCAGGTGAGCTTGCCTCCTGCGAGGTGTCGACCTCTTCTCCACCTCCAGTTGAGTTTCCTCATGCGAGGTGTCGACCTCATTTTCCACCACCAGTTGAGCTCGGCTCCTGCTAGGTGTCGACTACATTCTCCGCTTACAGTTGAGCTTGGCTCCTGATAGGTGTCAACCTTCTCTCCACTTTCAGTTGAGCTCGGCTCCTGCGAAGTGTCGACCTCTTCTCCACCTCCAGTTGAGCTCGGCTCCTGCGAGGTGTCGACCTCTTCTCCACATCCAGTTGAGCTTGGCTCCTGCGAGGTGTCAACCTCTTCTCCACCTCCAGTTGAGCATGGCTCCTGCGATGTGTCGACCTCTTCTCCACCTTCAGTTGAGCTCGGCTCCTGCGAGGTGTCGACCTCTTCTCCACCTCCAGTTTAGCTTCCTCCTGCGAGGTGTCGACCTCCTTTTCCACCTCCAATTGAGCTCGGCTCCTGCGAGGTGACGACCTCTTCTCTACCTCTAGTTGAGCTTGCTCCTGCGAGCTGTCGACCTCCTTTTCCACCACCAGTTGAGCTCGGCACCTGCTAGGTGTCGACTATATTCTCCGCCTACAGTTGATCTTGGCTCCTGATAGGTGTCAACCTTCTCTCCACCTCCAGTTGAGCTCGGCTCCTGCGAGGTGTCGACCTATTCTCCACCTCCAGTTGAGCTTCCTTTGTCGACCTCTTTTCCACCTCCAGCTGAGCTCGGCTCCAGCGAGGTGTCGACCTCTTCTCCACCTCCAGTTGTGCTCGGCTCCTACGATGTGTCGACCTCTTCTTCACCTCTGGTTGAGCTCGGCTCCTGTGAGGTGTCGACTCTCCACCTTCAGTTGAGCTTCCTCCTGATTAGGTGTCGACTATATTCTCCACGTCCAGTTGAGCTTCCTCTTGTTAGGTGTCGACTATATTCTCCACCTACAATTGAGCTAGGCTCCTGCGAGGTGTCGACCTCTCCTTCACCTCCAGTTGAGCTCGGCTCTTACGAGGTGTCGACCTCTTCTCCACCTCCAGTTGAGCTTCCTCCTGCGAGGTGTCGACCTCTTTTTCCATCTCCAGTTGAGCTCGGCTCCTGCGAGGTGTCCACCTCTTCTGAACCTCCAGTTGAGCTCGACTCCTGCGAGGTGTCGACCTCTTCTCCACCTCCAGTTGAGCTTCCTCCTGCGAGGTGTCGGTCTTCTTTTCCACCACCAGTTGAGCTCGGCTCCTGCTAGGTGTCGACTATATTCTTCGCCTACAGTTGAGCTTGGCTCCTGATAGGTGTCAACCTTCTCTCCACCTCCAGTTGAGCTCGGCTCCTGCGAGGTGTCGACTTCTTCTCCACCTCCAGTTGAGATTCACTCCTAGGAAGGACCTCATGCAGCACATCGTCTGGCGCCATCTCTCCGAATTACGGGTTCAACATTGTTTTTCAAGCTCGTGTCGAGCTCGAAAAAAGCGGGGATTGTATATAACCCGTAATTCGTCGAGATCAGAAGTGTCCAAGCAGACAGCTATTCGCGGACCATTGGGCGAGCTGTGGCGAGTAGAGGCGAGCTGTGGCGAGTTTGTGCGAGTAGCCTTAGATACTTGCTAGCAGAGGCTGGATACTCGTCTATACCCCCCCCCCCAGGATTTCTCTATAAATAGACCACCAGGGGGTACTAGAAATGGACTTTTGGAGGATGTTGAGGTCCCCCCAAGTAGATACTCGTCTAGTCCATGCCTGCCTCGTACCACGTCCAGCCTTTTGGTTGCGGAGGGGAAGTTTCTCCCAAACTTCCGGGTACGTGGTGGGACCTTCCTGCTGGAGCACTTGGGGTGTGCTTATAGATAGTCTTCACTCTCGACGTCGGACCGTAGAATCAGTAACCTTAGGCTGGCTTGATCCGATTTTTGGAGTAGGGAATTTTTTCGGCTTCAATACAAGCTATGCACCACTATCTCAAGCTCAGTATACCCTCCTCCTTTCTACTGCAGTCACATCTTCACTATCTCTAGACATGACCAAATCGAAGAACCTGATTGATTCTACGTCCACAACATCAATCCCCTTCGATTTTCAAAACCGAAGTCGCAATACAGGCTTCCACATTTATCTATAGTCATGTCACACCAGGTCTTATTTCCTACCCAGTATTGCTTCTAGTCTCGATCCCAATGCCCAAGCATACCTCAAACCAAGTTAATTGCCCTAATTCATGGTCATCATTGCTCCTTTCCTCTACTTGACACCACAGCTGCCCATCCAATAAACAAGTGTGAGTTCCTAGAATTCCTTCATAAAAGGAAGCTTTACCTCACCACTATGCTTTTCTTATCTAAAAGACAGATCAAGGCGAAGCACTGGCTCTTTCCTGGGCTCCGCAAAGATACACCCACAGACCAATCAAACAAAGCAAACTTAATCTATACGGACTCCATTGTTTTCAAAAAATGCCCCTCCAACACCCAACAAGGCCCGTGAATTAAACTTAAAAACAACCAAGACCTAATCTCAAAACACCCAAAATAAACATAGTGCTTCACAACAAAGCACTTTGTAGTTGATTCATCATGGTTGTGTCCAACCCTTTTCTTTTCTACATACTACATCAAGGACAAGGTTTGTTTACTAGTGATAGATGGTGTTAGGAACGCACTAATGCATACCCCTCTCACCCCACAGATCAATATCGGGCATTTCACGAAAATAC
Organism: Platanthera guangdongensis; assembly: GCA_039583875.1. NCBI lineage: Eukaryota > Viridiplantae > Streptophyta > Magnoliopsida > Asparagales > Orchidaceae > Platanthera > Platanthera guangdongensis. The sequence continues at coordinate 186,437,333 of CM077152.1, forward strand.
ATGCAACGTTGGATCCAGAATAAACAACTATGTCAAAATGCATACATAGTGTTGGGAATATTGCCCTCAATGTTCCCTAGATTTGAAGATTTGAAAAGGCATCACAATCAGTACTAAGAGCATAGTTTTATTTGATGTTGTTCAAGCTCATCATGTGCAGGATGTTCCATAGAACAAGTTTAGACAAGTTGTCTAAGTGGTTGTGACAGGTGGTCACAAGGTGGAGAAGTGGAGAGACAGAAATCTGTCTAAGTCCATAGGCATTGAGTGAAGCCAGTTCACTCAACGCCAGAAGTCAAATAAGGATGCTGGAAAGGCTGAAAATCATCTAAGTCCACGGGCGTTGAGTGAAGCCAGTCCACTCAACGCTAGATGCCAAAAAGCGCTAAGTAAGGTGTGGACAGTCAAAGCCCAGCAGTTTGCAAAGCAATTCTGCGGCTAAGTCCACATGCGTTGCGTGAAGGCAATTCATTCAACGTCATATATCAAAAGGCGTCGAGTATAACTGAGTCTGTCAAAGCCTCAGCATTGCCAAGCTGAAAAAGCGGCTAAGTCCACAGGCGTTGAGTGAAGCCAGTTCATTCAACGCCAGACAGTAAAAGCGCTAAGTAAAGACAGGACAGTTAAAGCCCAGCAGGTTACAGAGACAATATTGCGGCTAAGTCTACGGGCATTGCGTGAAGCTAGTTTACTCAACACCAGATAGCAAAAGTGTTGAGTCATGCTGCTGCAGTCAAAGCCTAAGAAGAAAGAAGACTTTTACAGGCGGCTAAGTAAAAAAGCGTTGAGTGATGAAGCTTCGCTCAACGCTCTCAACGCCTAGCAGATAAAGATAGTTGTAGCTAAGTCTAGGGGCGTTGAGTGATGTCAATTCACTCAACGCACTCAACGTCTAGCAGTGCAGAAAAGATTGACCAAGTCCAGAGGTGTTGATTGAAGGCTATTCACTCAGCGCACTCAACGCCTGATGATGTAGAGAATTTGACTAAGTCCAGATTCGTTGAATGTAGGCTATTCACTCAACGCACTCAACGCCTGAAGTTGAATCTGAAGATTTGGCTAAGTCCGCAATTGATGACGTCAGCTAAAGTCAACAAAGTTCAAATTAGTTGTAGAAAAGGTACAGAACACGACAAATACTGTTGGAGGTCTATTGTACGTCTTCTTCCGTTAAAGCAAGGTGCAGCTGGCAATCACAGGTGGTCCTCACTACTTCTTAGAGTCGTTAATCGGCGGAAGATAAAAGGGACAAGATGGAAGGAAGGAACTTTAACTTTTATGGTTTTCTCATTTCGAAAACTTGCGGCTGAACTTCATCTTCCTCGTCATTGTTGCCGAGCCTAAACCTTGAAGTTGAACCAGCTGATCTAAAAATTCTTTCTAGTTGTTTTAGCTAAATTCTTCTACTACAGCAAGTTCAGATAAGGGTTCTGATAAAGGAGGAGAAGAGCTTTCAAGTTCCTGCTGATCCAGGTTAGCTGATTGAAGAACACAAGAACTGTCTATTCCTCTGTCTTCTTAAGCAAGTTCAGAAACAAGTTTCTGAGTTTCTTCAACATAGGCAGCTTCATCCTGAAAATACTATTTTTGTTGCTGTGAAGAAAGTTAGGGTTGTTAACTCGGCTCAGGAGACAGACACAGAGAAATTTCGTTTGTCATATCAACCACACCAACTACTCTTCCTGTAGGATTCTTTTGGATCTGAGTTGTAAGCCTAATTATAAAGGCTGAGGTAGGATCACTGTGTAGATCTGAGTGTAAGGTTGTTTAGCCTAAGTTGTAGGATCCTTGTGTGGATCTGAGTGGAGGACATGTGTGCTTGAGGTAGGGTCTTTGGCCTGAGGTAGGATCTTAACAGATCTGAGATAGGAGAGTGTGACTCTCTGAGTTGTAGGGCTAATCTCCATAACCTGAGTTGTAGGACTTGTGCTCAAGTCTGAGGTAGGTGGTCTTTTGGCCACTGAGTTGTAGGAGTAAGCTTGCTCTGAGGTAGGGCTTTGTGCCTGAGCTGTAGGTCTTGGAGTAGACTGAGAGATCCTGAGGAATCTGTGTTGTAAGCTCTAAGGAGCCGAGTTTGGAGAAGAGGTCTTCTCTAACAAGCTGTTAGAAATGTGAGGGAAAGTGGACGTACCCATAATCTGGGAAACCACTATAAATTTTGTGTGTGTTTTGTGTGATTGTCTTGAAAGGATTATTTAACTCACAACACACTAACTAGAGGGAAAATTATAAAAGACGAAAAACCTATTCACCCCCCCCCCCTCTAGGTGATTAGCTATCTTGGAATTAAAGACTTTCGCATAGTCTATACAGATTCCATTTTCTTCAAAAAGCTCCCCCCGCCCCCCAATCCACCTCCGACAGGCCCACAGACTACACACAAAAATGATCAAATCCTAATTTCAAAGCACCCAAAATAAATTAACAATCCTAAACCCCCAAACCACCGCCAAATCCACCCTTTTGGGAACAACTATTTTTCTCTTAAACTTGATAAAGATCCAGACATATTGCTTCACATCAAAGCTACTCAGTAGTTGATTCATCATGTTTGTGTCAAACCCTTCTCTACATACTACCTTCAAGGATAAGGCTTGTATACTAGCGATAGACGGTGTTAAGAAAACACTAGTGCATACCCCTCTCACCCCACGCATCAATATTGGGCCTTGCACAGAAATACATCCAAATTTGGATCCAGGGTAGGCAATCATGTCAGAATACAATAGACCTATTTTAGATTTCATGATTCATTGGGTTATCCATGTAATAAACTACTTACAAAATTAATGTTAAGAAATTTTATTGATAACCACTTTCCTTAATTGGTGTGAACATGTGTCTTTATAAGGAGGCATGTGAGAGCCTGATCATTTTTGGATCACTAGTTAACAACTGGAAAGATACCGGACCAAATTTGAGCAGAAGATTTCTCTTGATTTTTATCATTCTATTGGAATTAACAAACTTGTAATATCATCTTTTTCTACCTCCTCCACTCAGATTTCCATTTCATAACAATTGTCTACTATAAGTACTCAGGTGGATTTTTCCCTTTTCTACATGGTATCAGAGCCAGGTTCTCTCCTTGGGCGGCTTCCCTCTTCCTAACCGCCCATCCCGCGCGGTCCTCTTCCCTGCCTGCGGCCTGCTGCGGACTGATCTTCTGTCCGTTGTCGGCTCTTGCCGCTCGGTCTCCTGCGGCCTTCTTTTCTCCTGTCCGCTCTGCGTTCCTTCCTACACTTCCTCTTCTTCTCCGTGGTTCCACCCCTCCCCTCAGGCTTCTTATAGCATTCCCTCTCTATCTCGTGGGGTCCACCTCTCCTTTTTTGCTTCGGGGTCAGACCGCTTCGCTCTCCTCCAGACCGCCCTTTCTTCTCGCAGCCTGCTCCTCGCGGCCTGCTCCCTCTCACGGCCTGCTCTTCTCGCGGCCTGCTCCTGCTTGCCTCTAGCGGCCTCTAGCGGTCTGCTCCTGTCCGCTCGCGGTCTCTTCTTGCGGCTTGCTCCCTCTCGCGGCCTGCTCTTCTCGCGGCCTGCTCCTGCTTGCCTCTAGCGGCCTCTAGCGGCCTGCTCCTGCCCCTGCTCTTCTGGCGGACTGCTCTTGCTCGCTGCGGCCTATTTCTACTCACCCTCTCTGCCTCATCTTCCTCGCGGACTCTTCCTGTCCGCTGTGTTCTGCTATCCGCTGCCTTATCGCTGGAGTCCTACTCGCGACCTCTTACTCGTTGCGGCCTATTCATGTTCGCTGCGATCTGATCTCTCTTTCCTCTTGAGTCTTCTTTACTCGCGGTCTCTTCTCTCAGCCCGCTCGTGGCCTCCTTTTTCTCTGACCGCTGCTACTCTCAGCCAGACCATGCGGACTGTTGTCTTTCCGCATTTAGGTCGCGGTCTTCTCCTTTCTTCTATCCGCGCAGCCTGTCTCTGTCCGCTGCTGTCTTCTCTTTCTACCGGTCTGCGCCTCTGGTCGCGGCCTCTTCCTGCTGCTGGTGTCTTCTCATCGTGACCAGGCGGTCTCAGCTCTAGTCGCGCGGTCTCCTCGGTTACCGGTCTGTTCTCCTAGCCGCATCTCTTCTTCATGGCTTCTTCTGTTGATTCTGTCGGAACGGCAGTTCCTCTTGCAGACCGCCCGGCCTCTATTCAGGAAGTGCGCGATGAGCTCCATATCATTACTATATCTCTGACCGGCAAGAAGAATTTTGTGGAATGGGCGCACTCTGTTCGACGGGTCCTACAATCCAAGGGGTTTTGTCATCACTTGACCCGGGTCGTTACTGGTACTCCTACTGACGATTGGTTACGCAATGATGGTCGTGTGCAGACGTGGATCCTTAATTCCCTTGATGGCGAGTCTTATCGCCTGGCCATGTACCACGAGACGGCCAAGGGCATGTGGGACGAGCTCCACACCCTTTACTCCAGCAAGGATAGTCTCCACCATTTGTACGACATTATCACTGCTCTCCAGGCCCATGATTGCAGTGACGCGACCGATCTGACCTCCTTTGTTGCCCAGGCTCGGTCTCTGGTCGAATCTTGGATCCAACATCAGCCTCCAACTGTGGACCTTGCTACCCAACGTGCCCAAAAGAAAGTTGTGGGTATAGCCATGATGATGGCTCGGGTACCCCATCACCTTCAGAGTGTACGGACTCACATCCTCTCCTCTACTGTTACCATGTCCTTCTCAGATGTGTGCTCGATGCTTCTCAAAGTATCCCGCCTCCGGATGTGTCTGGACCTCCTTCTCTGGCCCTTGTCCAGCAGACCCCTGCTCCTTTACTGCCTCTTTCGTCTTCAGCTCGTGGAGGTCGCTCTGATTCTCGGGGACGTGGTCGGGGTGGCAAGCCTCGGCCTAAGTACTCGTTCTGCGGCAAAGATGGGCATCTTGAAGCCGCGTGCTATCGCAAGCATGGTCGACCTCCTCGTCCGCAGGCCTCTGCTGCTGCCACCGACCCCTCTCCCGCTCGTACTGACCTCGACGAGGTTCGTCTTCAGCTCCAGCATCTTTACGGACTGCTCAGCCGCCCGCCTGCCTCGGTTGCCTCTGCTGCCTCCATCTCGAATGAAGGTATCGCATGTCTCTCCTCTGGCCCACGCTGGATCCTCGATTCTGGTGACACTCATCACATCATCTCTGTTCGACCACCCCAGTACTTGTCTTCACCTCACCCGAAGTACATTACTGTGGCCAATGGGGCATCCGTCCCTGTCTCTGGATGTGTTGATATTCCTCTCGCCTCCTCCCTTCTCATGCACTCGACTCTTCATGTTTCGGGCTCTTCTTTCAATTTACTTTCTGTTGGTCATCTTACTACAGATTTAAAATGCTCAGTGACTTTTACTTCCTCTTCTTTTCTGATACAGGATCAGCAGACGCGAACTATCATTGGTAGGGGGCGGCTGCAGAACGGGCTCTACTTTCTTGATGACTCTCCTACCCTCCTCGCATCTGTCTCCTCCTCAGATTGGCATCGACATCTTGGTCATGCTCCTCTCCCAATCCTCCAGAAGGCTCTCCCGGATATATGTCTTCCTACATTTCAGTGTGAAACATGTATTTTTGGCAAACAGCCACGTTCATCTTTTCCTTCTCATTGTACTCGGAGCTCCGCTCCTTTTGTTTTGCTACACTCCGATATCTGGGTCCGTACAAGATCACTAGTATTTCTGGCTACCGTTACTTTCTGACATTTATTGATGATTACTCTCGCATGACATGGTTGTATCTCCTTCGCGATCGTTCTGAACTTCCCCGCGTCTTTAGGGCATTCATTCTTGAGACTCGCACTCAATTCTCTGCGCCCATTCGCACTCTTCGTACTGACAATGCGCGCGAGTACACTGGTCATGACTTCGCGACCCTCTGCTCTGAGTTTGGCATCATTCACCAAATCTCGTGTGCATATACTCCGCAACAAAACGGTGTTGCCGAGCGCAAGAATCGTCATCTTCTTGATGTAGCTCGCTCCCTTATGCTTCAAATGCAGGTTCCTAAACCATACTGGAACTTTGCGCTTTCCACGGCCTGTTTTCTTATCAACCGCCTACCATCTTCCGTCCTCCAGAATGCTACTCCTTTCAGCCTCCTTTTTCCCTCCACTCCACCTTTTCCCGTTACTCCCCGAATTTTTGGGTGTACTTGCTACGTTCACCACCTCGGTCCCTCTACAGACAAATTGGATTCTCGTGCAGCCAAACATATTTTTGTAGGCTACTCGCGCACTCAAAAGGGTTGTGTGTTATTCGCCTGCTACCCGCAAGGTGACTGTTTCTGCGGACGTCACTTGCCGGGAAGATCTTCCCTTCTTTTCTACTCTGGATGTCGCTCTGTTCCCGAGCCCGTCGTTCGTCCTGTCATTTCAGCTCCCCGTTCCTCCTCATCTACTCCTCCTGCCCAGCCTCCGGTTTGTCCACATCCACTTGTTATCCGGGTCTATTCTCGTCGCTCTCCTCCTCTCGTTGCCCCACTGCAGTCGGCTTCGCCCTCTGATGCTCCACTACCTGCTGCTCCGGCTCCAACCTCCACTGCTCATCCACTGGCGAACTATGTCTCTCTACATCGCCTTTCACCGCCGCTTCTTCGTTTTGTCACATCATTATCCTCTGTTTCTGTCCCTAACTCTGTGCAGGAGGCGCTTCAACATCCAGACTGGCGGGCTGCCATGGACGAAGAAATGACGGCCCTTTGGGACAACCAGACCTGGGTCCTTGTCCCTTTACCTCCCGGTCAGCATCCTGTTGGGTGTAAATGGGTTTTCGTCATCAAACATGCTCCGGATGGCACTATTGCCCGACTGAAGGCCAGACTGGTGGCTCGTGGTTTCACTCAGCAGCAGGGCCTTGATTATGAGGAAACCTTCTCTCCGGTGGCCCTTCTCTCCGGTGGCTAAGCTCTACACTGTTCGGGTTCTTCTCTCCGTGGTTGTGCACCGCCACTGGCCCCTTCGTCAGCTCGATATCAAGAATGTCTTTTTGAATGAAGATCTTCAGGAAACTGTCTACATGCGTCAACCGCCCGGGTTTGAGACCACGGGGGAGTCTCATGTGTGTCTTCGAAAAAAATCCAACTATGGTCTCAAACAATCCCCTCGGGGGTGGTTTGACAAGTTCAGCAAGGTGGTTTGGGACATGGGTTTCGCTCAGAGCTCTGCAGATTTCTCCCTATTCACCCGACACCGGGCAACTGGAACTGTCCTTATGTTGGTTTATGTTGATGATATCCTACTTACTGGGGATTACTCAAAGGGGATTCAAGAGGTCAAACAGCATCTCAGCACCGCGTTCCAGACCAAAGACCTGAGGCCTCTTCGCTACTTCCTCGGTATTGAGGTCGTACGACGGCCGGATGGGCTTGTCCTCTCCCAACGGAAGTATTGTCTTGATCTTCTCAAAGACGCTGGCCAGTCTGGTTGCAAGCCAACTAATACCCTGATAGAAGCAAATCACAAACTATGTGCTCATGCCTCTGATGATGATTTACTTCTCCAGAACCCGGAATACTATCGACGTCTTGTGAGAAAGTTGATCTACATAACAGTCACGAGGCCTGATATATCGTTTGTTGTTGGGGTTGTCAGTCGGTTCAGGCATGCTCCCCGGGTTTCTCATCTCCAGACGGTTGAACGGATTCTCCGATACCTTAAGGCAGCTCCGGGTCAAGGGCTTGTTTACAAGACCTCCAACTCTGCTCCAGCATTGATTGCTTATTCCGATGTCGATTATGTCGGTTCCCTAGACGATCGGCGGTCAACCAGTGGGTTTTGCACTTATTTTGGTGGTCATCTCATTACACGGAAAAGTAAGAAACAAGCCGTGGTCGCTCGATCCTCTGCGGAAGCTGAATACCGATCGATGACATTGGTTGTCTCAGAACTCACATGGCTTGAAAGTCTCCTTACTGACATGGGAGTAAAACTTCCTTCATATGTTGTTCTATTTTGTGATAGTCAAGCAGCCATACACATAGCAAAGAATCCAGTGTTTCACGAGTGCACAAAACATATCGAGGTCGACTGCCACTTTATTCGAGAGAAAGTTCAATTGAAGAAACTTGAATTAAAGCATGTTCTGAGCACTGATCAAGTTGCTGATATTCTTACAAAGGCTTTATCAAGTACCTTGTTTTATCAGTGTTTGTCCAAGCTGGGTGCATATGACCTATACGCTCCAGCTTGCGGGGGAGTGTTTGAGAAGCTCATTTAATCGATGCCCATTATGTAATTATTTATTGTCATTCTCTCTCCTTTTTAGTCTCACATCATGTATAGGACATTCCTCTCTCTTTCTTTCATCTATATATTTGTACTCATTCTTTGTATTTCACACAAGTGAACATATACACAAGGTGGATTTTTCCATTTTCTACACAAACTAATGTCGCAACACAGGCTTCAACATTTATCTCTAGCCATGTCACACCAGCTCCTACCCAACATTGCTTTTAGTGTCGATCCCAATGCCCAAGTGCACCTCAAACCTAGTTCACTACCCTAACCCCGAATTGTGCACTGCTCCTTTGCTTTGCTTGAAGCCATAACTGCTCATCCAATAAACAAATGTGAGTTTCTAGGATTCCTTCATAAAAGGAAGCTTTATCTCAACTCTATGTTTTCCTTATCTAGCAGACAGACCCAAACAGAGTATTGGTTCTTTCCTGGGCCCCGCAACCACTTCCTCAAGCATACGACTTCCCACATAATAATAATTGCTGCAAAATACAGATATTCAGGCACATAAATCCCTCCCAATATTCCATCATCAATCCACAATAGACAAATCAAACAATGCAAACTTACCGACTCATTTTTTTCAAAAAAGCACCCCCCCCCCCCCCAACAAGGCCCGCGAAATAAACATAAAAAACAACCAAAACCTAACTTTAAAGCACCCAAAATAAACTAACGGTCCTCAACCCCCAAATCGCCGCCAAATACGACCTTTGAGGGGAGACTATTTTTCTCCTAAATTTGTTATAGATCCAGACATTTTTTGTTCACGTCAGAGCTACTCAGTAGTTGATTCATCATGGTTGCGTCAGACCCTTATCTACATACTACATCAAGGACAAGAGCCCCGTTTACTAGCGATAGACGATGTCAAGAAAGCACTAGAGCATACCTCTCTCACCCCACGAATCAACATTGGGTGTTGCACAGAAATGCACACAGCGTTGGATCCAGATTAGACAATCATATCAGAATGCAATAAATCTAATTTAGACTTCATGATTTATTGAGTTATCCATGTAGTCAATTAATTAAAAAAATAATGTTAAAACATTTTATTGATAATTAATTATGAGAATCACTTTCCTTAATCAGTGTGTCTATGTGTCTTTATAAGGAGACTTGCAAGAGTATGTCATTTTTTGGATCACCAGTTAACCATTGGAGAGGTACCGGCTCATATTTGAGCGCAAGATTTATCCTGATTTTTTCATTCTCATTGAATTAACGAACTTGTAATTTCATCTTTTTCTTCCTCCTCCCCTCAGTTTTCCAGTTCATAACAATTGTCTGCTATAAGTAGTCTCAAGAATTGCAACGTTCCTTAAGAAATGAAAATTGCAACAAGAGAACAACCCCTAATTACAGCAAGCAAAAAAATGAAAGCTCTTTTGTAGCACAGCTGCATGTCAAAAAATATACAATGACTCCAAGAACATATAAATTATTGAATTGTGGTAAACAAAACAAATTACAACAAAGGACATGAAAGAAAGAGTTCAAACTTATTGGATATACCCCATTGAGCAATAGATAACAGTGTCTTATAGGATGAACTGATTTTTGCATACCATGCATAACATCGTTTTCAAAGATAATTACAAGAAGAAAGGGGAAAGATGTTCATTTGAAGTTATATATATGATGCTAAGCCGTGATATATTGTTAGTTTGGAACAAAACAACAACAACACTCAAGATGATCATTTGAAGTTACATATATGATGCTAAGCCGTGATATATTGTTTGTTTGGAACAAAACAACAACAACACTCAAGCCTTTATCCCACTATAGTGGGGTCGGCTATATGGATCCTTTGTCGTCATTGTGCCCTATATTTTGTCATAGTCAATATATTGTTAGCATGAAACATCACTATTTTCAAGATCAATTTAGGAATAAAGAGGGAAGATGTTCATTTGAAACTAAAAATATGTCATCCTCGGCAATGATAGCCCAATCTATCAATGCTTCCAATTGTTATCATTAATTAATATTACTAATTTCTTAATTTATAGTTCAGAACAATGAAGTATCATCTTCTAACAATTGCTCTCGAGAGACTAGAACAATCAATTTGACTTCCTTCTCCTTCAATGATGACAAAGAAGGATAATGTGGGCATATTTAGCATGAAACATCACTATTTCCAAGATATTGTTAGCATGAAACATCACTATTTCCAAGATCAATTTAGGAAGAAAGAAGGAAGATGTTCATTTGAAACTAGAAATATGTCATCCTCGGCAATGATAGCCCAATCTATCAATGCTTCCAATTTTTATCATTAATTCATATTACTAAGTTCTTAATTTATAGTTCAGAACAATGAAGTATCATCTTCTAACACTTGCTCTCGAGAGCCTAAAACAATCAATTTTACTTCCTTCTCCTTCAACAAGGACAAAGAAGGATAATGTGGGCATATTTAGTACTAATTTACTACATTAAACATGATGATTCCTACATTACTACATCTACATCTAACACTTGCTCTCGAGAGCCTAGAACAATCAATTTGACTTCCTTCTCCTTCAACGATGACAAAGAAGGATAATGTGGGCATATTTAGCATGAAACATCACTATTTCCAAGATATTGTTAGCATGAAACATCACTATTTCCAAGATCAATTTAGGAAGAAAGAGGGAAGATGTTCATTTGAAACTAAAAATATGTCATCCCCGGCAATGATAGCCCAATCTATCAATGCTTCCAGTTGTTATCATTAATTCATATTACTAAGTTCTTAATTTATAGTTCAGAACAATGAAGTATCATCGTCTAACACTTGTTCTCGAGAGCCTAAAACAATCAATTTGACTTCCTTCTCCTTCAACGATGGCAAAGAAGGATAATGTGGGCATATTTAGTACTAATTTACTACATTAAACATGATGATTGCAGAAAAAGGGGTAAGTCTATCCAAATACTATTTTTTTATGCTAAATTTGTTAAGATTATGCACAAAAAATCTTACAGCTCATGTAAAGTAAGTTCATCACCAGAGTCTAGTGGCTAACATAAAAATCTGTTGTGAATGGGGATAATTGTCTTATACGCAACAACAACTCAAGTCTGTGTGTATTCCCCATTCATTTGATCCCATCAATAGGCTCTGATTTCAAGACAACTTACAAGTCAAGGGTGTTATCAAAACATGTGGAAATTTTTACCTGTTTATTACTTCAAAGGTAAAAAAAATCATGAAGTTTGTAGATTTAATGAGATTGAATCTAGATGGTTGAAGTTTCTTAAAGTCTCCTAATTGTTAAGCGTTTGCTCTATAAAAGTTACTGGACTAAGAAAATAAAAACTTCTACAAATGCATGGCACGAGAAATATTTTTGACACTTCCTTTGACCTCCTCCAAGTGGAATCTCGTAAAGCCCTTTTGACGGAGAGACGGCACGAGAAATATTTTTGACACTTCCTTTGACCTCCTCCAAGTGGAATCTCGTAAAGCCCTTTTGACGGAGAGATGATCTATAATCTAGCACAATTTTTGAGCTCAGTAAGAGGATTAGCAAAATATATCTTGCAAGCCTTCGAAATGTGCTCATTTGGACTTAATTATTCTTTGCAATGAACATAGTAACTCCAAATACCGTGACAAAACACATATATTATCATATATTTAGTACAAATCAGAAGAAAATGGAGAACATTGCGGACATTTTAGACTTGTATAAGTATCACTGAAGGTATATCCTCTAAAAGTCCGAGGTATATCCTCTAAAGGTATGCGTGAATAACCACTGAAGGGGGCCTTAATAAACTCAATAAAATGGGAAAATTACATGCTTGAAATTACTAAGAGGGAAACTTTTAAGACAAACAACCCCTATATATGAGCTGTCTTTGGCTATGATTAACATCTAAGGATAAAAATAATAAAAACTTCCTTACAACCTATATAAACATGAATGAAGTAAAACAACATTTTAAATTGTGAGAGCAAAAGAAACCAAGAAGATAGTTTCCACTTCAAACCTGACCCATGTCAGCAAGTAGCAAATCACCATCTACCTCGCGTTCCAACGCAACATCTACAACAAATTTTTCATGCCAGCGACAACAAAATATAATTTAAACAAAAAGATAAATTGTCTATAATGCCAGACAATTATTAACTAACCTAACATTGATTGAGAGATATCAAAGCCGATCCAATGGTGCTCGTTCTCGGATAAGGTCTCACCACTAATCCCTGATCCACAGCCTAGTAACAGCAAAAAAAACAAAAAACAAAAACCATTGATTGAATTTCCATTAAATTACACCAAGTAATTGAAAGAGTTTTCTATGAACATCATGTTCAAAACAAAAAAAGTATGTTACAAATCTGTTCACAAAACAAATTGAAGTTAAATCAGGCTATAAGATCGCACAAAACACAATGATCACAAACACATGAATCAATTAGGATTAACCAAGGAAAAGTTTGTTAACAAAATTCCAGCTAAATAACTAAAAATGTGAAGTAGGAAAAAATCATGAAAAAAAGTGAGTTTACCTATATCAAGCAAAAGACGGGGAACTCCATCGTTCGGAAGATTGAGCAACTCTAATGCTCTCTCTGAAATCTTGGACTAGCCAAAAAGAATAACAAGGACATTGAGAACACGAATGACAAAATATCCGAAAATAAATGAAAGAGGGGAAAAACTACCTGGATTTCGATGATTCTTGAGGAAGTGGTGTACTTTCGAGCCTCTGAATCATTGTAGAATATCTCCGGCGGTGCTTGAAACTCTGGTCGAGGCATCTTGCTCTTCCTTCGCTACTGGAGACGAGATAAACTAAAAAATTTGTCTTCAATATACACTGGTCAGAGGCGTAGAATTGGCGTGGGGGGAAGAGGGAAAATTCGCATGACCGCTGGGAAAGAAATCGTGAATTTTGACCTAATACGATGTCGTAGGTCGGTCGGAATTGGAGGAGATTGGGGCTACGCTGAAAGAGGGGCTCAGGGTTGTTGGTTAGACTTTTCCCACATCAAATAGTTCATCAATAATTATAAGGCTCTGTTTGGCGCGGTGGGGGCGACTGGAGAAGTAGTGGTGGGAAGAAGTGGTGGAATAATCAGCTGTTTTGCAAAGTAGTGGCAGGATTTGTTAAACTATTTGAAAGAACAGCGTTTGCGGTGCATCCATAAATCAAAAAACTAGGATTGAAAAAAAAACTTATCAAAAACTTATGCATTCAGAAATCCTTATTCCCTCTTTTTCAAAACATAACAGTTTGAATAGATTTTTCTATCTATAAACACTAGCAAACAGGAAAATCAGAAGGGAATACGGGATAAATGTAATTGGCTAACCTAGACATCATAACCCATCGTCCATTATTTTGACATCAAAACCCTAAATGGTGCTCCAGGATAGAGAAAAACAAGATCGAACACATATAAAATGACATTTTACGGGGACAGATCTGAATTTTTTTGAGCTTCATCGAAAAGAGCAAATCAGAGGAATAGCAAAATAGAGGAAGAGCAAACCAGTGGAAGAAGAAGAGTTCCGAGGTCTGGATCGGTAGGAAGGAGGCGAGGATGATTTCGCCTTTGTTGGTGACGTCGGAGCTAGTCTTAGAATCGGCGTCGAAGATGACTCCGCCTTCTTAGGTTACGCAGATGATGGGGAAACTGAAGGCGAGGATCAATGCGATGGTTTTGGGAAGGAGATGTGATCGGGATTCTTCCGCGTTTAAAAAAGTGAAATATATTCACGACGCAGACTCAGTTTGGCACAGCTGCAGCGACTGGAGAAGCAGTGGTGGGAAGCAGTGGTGAAATAATTAGTTATTTTGCAGAGTGGTGGCAGAATCTGTGAAACTGTTTGTAAGGAGAGTGTTTACAGTGTTGTTTCAAACGAAGAAATTATTTAAGCTATTTGGCAAAACAGTTGTGCGGTGTGATTTCATTTTTTTATCAAATTCAATTTCAACTCGTAAACATAAATCAAGGGGTTGATAACAATGACATTCATTGGTACAGAGGATTGCAAATATATAACTGAACAAAAACTTTGAGTATTGGAATCCTTTTAAAATCAATACCACAATAAAAAAATATCTTTACCAAAAATATGAACAAAATTACAGATTCAAAGCTCTTGTTCAATGAATATAACAAATTTTGGGGTATATGTGAAAGCAAGCTGTAGAAATAGAACACGAATGGCAAATCCCAGAAATTGAACGTGAATCTGTGGAAATCGCCCAGGTGTCCCCTCTCTTCCCCGAGCTGTCCTTAACCTTCCTCTCACAAAAACTCTTCTCTTTCTCCATTGATACAAATTTAATTAAAGCTATGCAGCCTCTCCATGGGCCTGAGCCACAGCACATGATGCTTCTCCATCATCTAGGTTTTGGAGATTGAGATGAGTGGAGATCGAACCCATTAATCTCAGAGTAAAATCCTGAGGACAGTGATGAAATGCAAGAGGGAATAACAGAAATCAGAAATACGGTTTCGATCCGTACCTGAAATGGGGGAGGAGGCTTGTCGGCGTGTAGGGGGACGACGTTCACCGGAGAGAAATGGAAAAGCAGAAGAAATGTTAGCCGGAGGAGGAGTATCGCCGGCGTGTACGAAAGGAGAACAGCAGGCTCGTGGGAAAATCGCGGCCAGGGCGAGATGGCGAGAAAACGGCGACGGGGAGTCGGGGGAGAGAATAGCATGGGGGGGAATCGCGCGATTTGGAGACCCGAAAATTTCCTGCTAGTTTTGAAAAATCACGGCCCCTCGCACCCAAAACGTCGTGTCAAACAAATGCTCCCAAACGCGTGATTTTGGTGTTCCGCCATTCTCCCATCATTTCATTGAAAATAATTTTTGGGAACGGGTCTCGTTCCCAAAAGTAGGAACGGGTGTACATAAATCCAACTGTATTCCAGTTGTATAGACTAAATTAATACAGTTGGATAATACAGTTGTATATTTCAGGTAGATATACAACTGGAATACAGTTGGATTTATGTACACCCGTTCCTACTTTTGGGAACGAGACCAGTTCCCAAAAATTGTTCTTTCATTGATGGGGCGGTGGAAAAAACTGCGGCACATCACTCCTAAAAACGTGATGTCAAGCAGGGTCTAAGGGCCTGTTTGATAAAGTGATATGGGTGTTGCACACCGCTACAGCACAGAAAGCAGAGCTAAATAATAAAAAAGACTGAGCGGCCATTGCGCTTCGCCAAAAAAGATGGCTGCAGTGATTCCCGCATTCCCCGATTTTTCTTGTGCCCTAGCTGCGGCGGCGGCATCGGCATGGCTTCGCCAACCATGGGCATCGCTTCGCCAACCATCGGCATCGCTTCGCCAACCACGGCGGCATCGACATCTTCTCCAGGAACACCATTCAAGTCTTGTTCCTCTTTTCCAGGAACCATCGACATCGGCATCTTCTCCAGGAACGTAATTCAAGTCATGTTCCTCTTCTCCAGGAACAATTGGCATCGGCATCGCGCGGTTTTTTCTCGTGTTCAACTCCTGTTCCTCTTCTCCGGATCTAATAACCCGCATTCAAGTCATGTTCAACTCATGTTCATCTTCTCCAAGAACGCCACCAACTCATGTTCATCTTCTCAGGTGGTAAGATCTTCTCACAAATTTTTGAACATCATCCCTCATGTTTTGCTTGATCTTCTCACAAAAGAAATGTTAGCCGGAGGAGTATCGCCGGCGTGTAGGGAAGGAGAACAGCAGGCTCGTGGGAAAATCGCGGCCAGGGCGAGATGGCGAGAAAACGACGACGGGGAGTCGGGGGAGAGAATAGCGTGGGGGGAATCGCACGATTTGGAGACCCGAAAATTTCCTGCGACTTTTGAAAAATCACGGCCCCTCGCACCCAAAACGTCGTGTCAAACAAATGCTCAGAAACGCGTGATTTTGGTGTTCCTCCATTCTCCCATCATTTCATTGAAAATAATTTTTGGGAACGGGTCTCGTTCCCAAAAGTAGAAACGGGTGTACATAAATCCAACTGTATTCCAGTTGTATAGACTAAATTAATACAGTTGGATAATACAGTTGTATATTTCAGGTAGATATACAACTGGAATACAGTTGGATTTATGTACACTCGTTCCTACTTTTGGGAACGAGACCAGTTCCCAAAAATTGTTCTTTCATTGATGGGGCGGTGGAAAAAACTGCGGCACATCACTCCTAAAAACGTGATGTCAAGCAGGATCTAAGGGCCTGTTTGATAAAGTGATATGGGTGTTGCACACCGCTACAGCACAGAAAGCAGAGCTAAATAATAAAAAAGACTGAGCGGCCATTGCGCTTCGCCAAAAAAGATGGCTGCAGCGATTCCCGCATTCCCCGATTTTTCCTGTGCCCTAGCTGCGGCGGCGGCATCGGCATCGCTTCGCCAGCCATGGGCATCGCTTCGCCAACCATCGGCATCGCTTCGCCAACCACGGCGGCATCGGCATCTTCTCCAGGAACACCATTCAAGTCTTGTTCCTCTTTTCCAGGAACCATCGACATCGGCATCTTCTCCAGGAACGTAATTCAAGTCATGTTCCTCTTCTCCAGGAACAATTGGCATCGGCATCGCGCGGTTTTTTCTCGTGTTCAACTCATGTTCCTCTTCTCCGGATCTAATAACCCGCATTCAAGTCATGTTCAACTCCTGTTCATCTTCTCCAAGAACGCCACCAACTCATGTTCATCTTCTCCGGTGGTAAGATCTTCTCACAAATTTTTGAACACCATCCCTCATGTTTTGCTTGATCTCTCCTCCGAATTTTTGAACTCGCTGATTACTGTACTGGATTGTCTTGTACATTGATGTCCTGTACATTGATGTTCAGGTAAGTTAGTTATACTTAGAAGTATTTTGTTAGAGCATCTTCGTTACTGCGTGAATACCACAATTTGTTAAAGCCTTGTATACCTAACTGGGCATTTACTGGTTCATTTGCGTTGGCATGCATGTAGGTAATTAAATGTGTTACATGATGTGCACTTATGTGTGTATACAAGAAGAAATGGTGAGATACTTATTATGTATTGGGTGGGGATCTATAAGTTTGCTTTCCCAGATATGGTTTTAGCAAACTGATGGCATTGTTTTTTGAGATTTCTTAACTAGTTTTTTAAATAATAGAACATCTGTATTGAAATGAAATTACATCCCAACTAGTTGGTATAAGTATACTGCTGATGATTCAGATTTTGATTGCAACTTTGTTACTCTGATTTTGGTTACTACTAGTAATACGTACACATATAGACACACAGAGACATATATTTTGTGTCTCTATAAACACATTTTTGGTTTTATTGTCTAATTTGATTCACCAAATTCTTACACACCCACACATACTTTGTGAGTTTGCATCTCTATAAATGTTTTTTTGTTCTGTTGTATGATTTGATTCACCAAAATCTTGTTTTGGATTCAAATTTAGGCGAACGATGGGTAAATCAAAGGATGGTGTGGTTTTTGCACCATGGAAAACTGTGCATGTACACATATTTTGCGATCTGTGTATACAAGAGATTGAATTAGGCAATAGACCAAACACTCATTTCAGTAGAGATGGGTGGCTTAACTTGATAAAAATTACAAAGAACGTAAAACATTTAATTATACACGCGCACAACTTAAGAACAAATGAGATCAGTTGAAGCGTGAGTGGAAGCTATGAAGGGATCTCAAAAGAGGGGAGACTGGCTTGGGTTGGAATCCAACCAAAAGAACTATTGATGCTTCTGATGAATGGTGGGAAGAGCGCATTAATGTTAATATTTGTGCATTTTTAGTTATTTTTCTTAAACACAATTATGTGTATTCTTCATAATAGTTTTCAATGGATATCATAGCTCCTACTGATCCACAGTTCATAAATACTCCCGCGCATATTGAAAATGATGACAGATACATGCCTTATTTTAAGGACTGTGTTGTAGCAATTGATGAGACTCATGTGGATGCTTGCATTCTGGTACATGAGCAAGTCACATATATTGGTCGACATAGATCACCAACTCAGAATGTTATGCCAGTGCGCGATTTCAATATGTGCTTCACATATGTGGTACCTGGTTGGGAGGGTTCGGCACATGATAGTCGCATTTATCACTGAGTTGTGCGAGATAGAAGTTTTAAATTTTCATATGGGCCTCCAGGTAAATTTCTCACTGCATTTATCAACTATTATTAATTTTTTGATCATAATAAATCATTTTAATACAGGGAAATATTATTTGGTGAATGCTGGATATCCGTTAGAGATAGGTCTTCTGAAACCATTTCCAGAAACAAGATATCATTTGGCGGACTTCGCTCGAGACAATCGACTAGCTGAAGGTCGTTGTGAAAAATTTAATCAAACACAGTCATTTTTGCGTTATGTTATTGAACGTAGCTTTGACATATGGAAAAATAAATGACGCATCATTAGGAAGATGTCACAATACTCATTCTCAAAGCAATGCATAATTGTTGTGGCTACAATGACCCTCCATAATTACATAAGAAGGCATCCATCTAGGATTGATCCAGAGTTCAGAGCATGTGATCTTGATGAAACGTTTGTGCATCCTGGGGCATACGAACATAGGGTACAACATCTACGAACCGACAGGGTCACCGCTCCGAGCGTAGAGCCAGTTACACATGAGGGGACAGGTGCATCTGAGATGTTTGCTTTAAGAGAATTCATTGTAGACCAATCAGAACATGCTCGCAGATACGATTCATACAAATGCACTTTAACAAATAAATTATTTATTTTAGATTAAATTTATCAAATTTGGCGTAACTCTTTTTTGCAGATGTTATTTGTTTGAGTTGAAAAAGAACGACTATCATCAATTCACAAATCTGTATCGCAAATATTTATGTCGAACAAATTGTTAATTCTAAGTCGAACATCATAAATTATGCCAAACTTTTAAATTTTATTTCTGTTTAATTTTCATTATTGTTTAATTTTCATTACTGTTTAGTTCTGCACCACTGTTTCGCACAGCACTGCTCCAAATATTTTCATAAATTTTTCTACCACTGCAAAACAGCTGATTCATGCACCACTGTTTCACACCACTGCTTCTCACACAGCCACAACTTAGCCAAACAGATTCTAAGTGAGTAATGAATTTGCGAAAAATTGATTAAGATTTGTATTTCTTAAATTTGAATCGAGATTCAAATCAAAGTTCAAATTTAAGCTATATTGGAAGTCCAATTTAAATAATATTATCTGCGGTGTCAAGATTTATAAATAGTTTATAAATAATAGGAATGTCTATATTATATATAGAGATGATCATGACTAGTGACAGAACTAGGATTTTTTTTATCTCTAACACTAATTAAAAGTTAAATAAAAATGACATTTCTTTCATTTAATACATCAAAATGAAATAAATGTTTGTACAATGATTGTTGTGGTCTAACTCGGCGCTCTCAAAACGGTCCAAATTCAAATGTCTTAGCCCGGGAGAGGTCGAGCACGCAATCTGTCAAAGAGTATGTACACAGTGCGATTTTGACGTGGAAAAACCCCTCAACTGGGTAAAAAATCATGTGATCGGGTCTGTGCCAATCGAACTCCACTATCTGTTTGTGGTTACAACTTTCACCGAGAATCGAGAGCGACAAGCTGCTTCTCGTTACACTTTGGTGGTAAGAGAGAGAATTGCTGGCTCATGGCGGGCAACAGACTGCTTCGCACGAGACACGATTGCGGGGAGGACATGAATGAAGGGAATGTTGGTTGTCACGGGAACTTCCTTCTCAATGTTTGTCGAGGATCTAGACGGGTTTTGATGAGGCGGCGACGACTTGAAGATGGCTCAGAGGTGGCTTGAATGCAGCTTGAATACGGCTTGAAGATGGCTTGAATGCGGCTTGAAGATGGCTTGAAGGCGGTTCGTAGGAGGAATCTGACAGAGCTCTGGCCTGAGGAAAAAGAAAGTTGTAGACGAAAAGGTGAGAAATGAGTATGTACGGGGCCCCTTTTATAGCTTTCAGGAGGTGGTTACGGTAGTTATGTGGCTATCTGCGCACTGTAACCATCCACATAATCATTTTTTGTATAGTTAAGGATGTGTATTTTTGTCATCAAATCTGTTATTTGTACACTGATATTTTAATTTAAATATTTTCACACTAACCATGATGGTTAGTGGGTGGTCACGCATAAGATGGACAATGATGATCGCGTCAGAGAGATCGAACGATGGGGAAGCGCTGCAATGGGAGGATGACCAAACCGCCGGTGATGTTTACCGTCGAAAGGAGTTGTGGTCGGCGAGCCGTTTGGCCATGACGGGAGGGCTCGCGGCCAGCTGCGAGAGGCAGGATGGCCGGGCGCGGTCGGTAGCCCGGGCGGCACCTCGCGACCATGGGAGGGGGCTGCGAGAGGCGGGGCAGTCGGGCGAGGCTGACCACCAGGGTGGTGCCTCGCGGCCAGCAGCTCGAATGGCGCCTTGTGGTCGCGGGAGGCGCGACATCTAGGCGCGGCCGGCCACCGCCGGCATGTGTGTGTAGCGGGATCGCGCACGCCGATTGGGCGTACCAATCACACGCGCAGCGGTCAAACCTATGATCTTCACTATTTTTTGTAGAGATCATGGATGAGTGGGCTACGTGCACCCCAATTCCTCCATAAAAGGGGTTCATCCCCATCAATGATCTTATAAATTAGGTCATGGGACCTAGAGATTATAATATGTCCCACAATTTTTGGATCTCTTTAGATTTTAAACTCGAAATAAGATCTAAAAAATTCTCCAAAGATGATCTTCTGGAGATCCAAATGATCTATGAAGACACAAACAATTATTTGGGAGTTATCATTCTTAACCTTAAACATGAGTGAAAAGTTAAAGAAGATAAAGAATTCAAACAGGGGCGTAAGGGCATTGTTGGTTGACTGATTTGCTGCAACTCAATAGTGGATAAAATCTTAACACAGAGTCACTGTTGTAACAACTCCATCTGTCACATGAGATATAACTAAGGGTCCGGTCGGGGCTCCACGCCATATTCCAAAGATAGTCGATGAAGTTACATGTTAATATCAAGAGAGCAAACGAATATTAACTCAGAACATTCTAGCAAAAGCTTCAAGGGTTAGATTTGAACTCAATACATGAGAATGTCCACTAATATATAAAACAGTAATGTCATACAAAATCACAAAACATTACAGCCTTAAGGCCTTACAACTATTTCCTTTACAAAATTTGTTTTCATACATCGACACATAGGTCGGCCACACATGAAACAATAAAAGTTCGCCTTTGGGCCTTCAAGGGCCAGTCAATTGCAGCATAAGGGACTTCAGCCCGCTACTTTCCACTTGGCTCTCCAACACCTACATAGCACGACCCACCAAAACTTGGTAAATAAAGCAACGGTCAGCATTAGCTGACCAATTTATAACGACTTCACCGATCACTCGGGGCGGTGGTTCTCCATCCCTACAAGCATATATATATATATATATATATATATATATATATATATATATATATATATATATATATATATATATATATATATATATATATATATATATATATATATATACTAGCATCTTCGAACGGGCTCCGCCCATTCTCGATGCGTCGTTGTGGTCTTCGCACGCCCCCATTGTTCAGGGCCTCAGGCGTTGAGCGTTGAGTGTGCAGGCATTGAGTGTGCACTCAACGCCTTCCCAGGCGTTGAGTGTGCACTCAACGCCTTCCCAGGCATTGAGTGTGCACTCAACGCCTGCCCCCTCCCCCAGGCGTTGAGTGTGCACTTCAGGAAAAATTTATTTGAATTTTTTAATAATTTAATTCATTATTTAAAACAAATAATAAAAAAAATTTAAAAACGCCCCCTCCCCCCGTTCGATAATCGTCGAACGGGTCAACCCGTTCGATGTTCGTCAAACGGTCGTCGAACTCCGTCCATTCTACGATCTGGGTCTAACGGCCGGCGGCGGCCTGCCCGGTGCCCACCGGCAGGTTCGCTGGCCTCTAGCAAACACGTCGGGGGTTGTCCAGCTGCGAGCGGGCAGGGTCACCGCCAACGAAGGCCCTGCCCGTAAGCCGTAAAATGGGGCTTACGGGCAGGGCCACTGCCGGCAGTGGCCCTGTCCGCTCACCTCCGGACAACCCCCGACGGGTTTGCCAGAGGCTGGCAAAACCCCCGGTGGGCGCCGGGCAGGCCGGCGGCTGCGGGGTGAGCCCGTGAAGGCACGGGAGGCGGAAAACTGGTATCAGGAAATTTGGAGATGTGAACAGTGTTCAAAACGGGGGGATTTGGATATTGGCAGCCCTCCTCTCCTGAATCCAACGGACAGAAATATAAGTTGCTTGATCGGACGGTCCGGATTCATTCTGTGGTGTGCCTCAAGATATGCATATTGTTTTATATAATAAAGATGTCTTGGTGTGCCTCAAGATATATATATATATATATCTTTATTATATAAAACAATATGCTTATCTGAAGGCACACCACAGAATGAAACCGGACCGTCCGATCAAGCAACTTCAATTTCTGTCCGTTGGATTCAGGAGAGGAGGACTGCCAATATCCAAATCACCCCTTTTGAACACTGTTCACATCTCCAAATTTCCCGATACCAGTTTTCCGCCTCCCGTGCCTTCACGAGCTCACCCCGCAGCTGCCTGCTGAGCCGGCGGCGACCTGCCTGGCATCCACCGGGGGTTTCGCCGGCCTCCGGCAAACCCGTAGGGGGTTGTCCGGAGGCGAGCGGGTAGGGCCACCTCCGGCGGTGGCCCTGCCCGTAAGCACCAGTTTAGGGCTCACGGGCAGGGCCTCCGTCGGCGGTGGCCCTGCCTGCTCGCCGTCGGACAACCCCCAGCGTTTTCGCTAGAGGCCGGCGAACCCGCCGGTGGGCGCCGGGCAGGCCGCCGGCGGCTCCGCCGCAAGCGACCGTTAGACCCAGATCGTCGAACGGACGGAGTTCGACGATCGGGGGAGGGGGCGTTTTTAATTTTTTTTATTTATTTTAAATATTGAATTAAATTATTAAAAAATTCAGATAAATTTTTCCTGAAGTGCACACTCAACGCCTGAGGGAGGGGCAGGCGTTAAGTGCACACTCAACGCCTGGACAGGCATTGAGTGGACACTCAACTCCTGCCCAGGCGTTGAGTGTGTACTAAACGCCTGAACAGGGGGAGGGCGAAGCCCGCCTGGTTGCGGGCGAAGCCCGCAACGACGCATTGAGAACGGGCGGAGCTCGTTCGAAGATGCTAGTATATATATATATATATATATATATATAACAATTGGAACATGCAATTTAAGCACCATTCGCCACAGACGTAGGCTCGATCGACCACACGCCCCATGCACTCAGGGCACATTCTCGGTGTACCGGATCTCCCGGGTACCACCACCATCCACAGTCTTAGACTTGATGGTCAAACTTGAGCATTTCTTTTTTCTTCCTATGAGTCGACAAAGTCAAAGGAGTTCTACTTTCTGATGCAATCCAGTGACCCAGTCTAAGTCGATCGTCACAAGGTGGGTGCAGGTTAGCCAAAGCTCATTGCTCAAACCTTCATGCGCTGAAAGCCGAAACCTTCATGGTCTGGAGATGATGCGGGTCAGCGTCCCCCTTGTGCCTAAGCAGAACTATTTAAGTTCTCGCTAATAGACCGCTGAACTTTTTAAATCCTCACGCATATATCTTACACAGATATTAAGTAAAGGCCCTCAGGTATCCCAAAGACAGGCCACATACAAATATAGCTCACTGGAAGCTATTGCCGGCGGTAGTACTACCGCCGCATGGTAGGGACAAAAATCACTTCTTCCCCCATTTTTGGGTGTATTCCTGGAGATCATCTTCAGGACTTCACTGTAGCATCCTACACACCCCCCAGACCCCAGATTCTACATGTTTATCCATACGTTTTATCCACGGAGTCTTCTCTGGCATGCAATACAATTCATCACCAATCCAGACCAACCTATCTAGATGGGCTTCACACAGCATGTCTATTCTGTACTTTGATTTCGGATCTATACACAAGTTTAGCGGAGATCACAATGATTTACCCGCTGGAAACCACCTTTTTCCACCTTTTGGTGAGAGGTTCTATACACATATGAAAATTGAAAACTTAACTTGTCCAAGGAGAATGTCGTTACCCTTATCGATCGCTTAGGAGCCATGTACTTGTTCTTTGATCCGGATAGAACTGAGCATCACAGCTTCCTCTCCGCGGATCTAGCTTCGACTTGTAATTTCGATCACAAGTACACCTTGGATCGCTTCTCCCCTTAGCCTCCTAGACTTTCTTACTCCTCTTCCCTCAAGAAACTCAATAACCAAGAGATAGTGTGAGAGGGGAAAATGAGAATGCAATCTCATGCCTAACTTATATTTAGGGCCTATAGCCACGCGGTATCTACTACCGCAGTGCAGTATCATAGGAGGTTGCTGCTTGCCCCAATCGACATCGCTCTGTCGCTCCAAAACAGACTCTATCGAGCTGTTACATGACCAGCTACCGTCGCGCGTTAACTTACTACTGCCAAGCGGTAGTTTAACTCGAGCTATCGCCACGTGTTAGCTGACTACTGCCGCGCGGTAGTTGCTCAACGCTTCGTCGAGTGCGTTGAGTGCGTCGAGTACAATCACCACGCAATAACACACTACCTCCGCGTGGTAGACCTCTCGACAATTCATCGTGAGCTTTGAGTGCATCGAGTGCATTGAGTTCTAGCGCGACGCGGTACCTAGCTTTCTGCCGCCACGCGGTAGATTCCCGAGCCATTAGACAATTAAATTCAATGGCTAACGCCGACGTTAACTCTACCACCGCGCGTTAACTTCCAATCCTTCCTTTTTAGGATTTTTGGGGCATTACAAATCTCCCCTCCTTTAAGAGATTTCATCTCGAAATCTTATATATATTTTTTCAAAGGAAAACTATACAAAACTACGACAAAAACAACTCGAAAAATTCATCTTGCATGGTTTGCTCACGCTCCCATGTCAGTTCTTCACGACCACAGTTATCCCAACGGACTTTGACCATCCTGATTGCTTTGTTTCGTAGTTTCTTGATCTTCGTATCCTCGATCTGAATGAGTCTAACTTTTGTCGTCAACCCATTATTGACCGGTACCGGATAATTAGCTATCACTTGCGTAGGCTCTTTTAAAATTTTTCGCAGCACCGATATGTGAAACACATCGTGTAAACCACTCAGCTCCGCTAAAAGAGCTAATCGATAGACAACTTCTCCAATCCGCTCCATCACTTCAAACAAATCAAGATACCTCAGACTCAACTTTTTTAAACACTGAATCCTGGATACGCCTTTGAATGACTTGATCTTCAAATATACCCAATTGCCAACCGCAAACTCCACGTTTCGGTGCTTGGCGTTGTATTACTTTTCTTGCCTATCTTGGGTCACGATTAACCGCTCTCGTATAGTACGTATCGTCGAATTTGCATCTTCGACCTATTTACGCTTATATAACTTCGAATCGCCTGTTTCCGCCTAAGCTAAAGGAGTACGACACTTCCTACCGTATAATGCTTCGAAGGGCATCATCTGAATGCTAGCTTGATAGCTATTATTATAGGCGAACTTGATCATATAGATATGGTCCTCCCACCTCTTCCCGAAATTCAGGGCGTACATACAGAACATATCATTCATTGTCCTGTTGGTCCTCTTGGTCTGACCATCCATTTGCAGATGAAAGTCCGTACTGAACTTCAGTTTAGTACCCAACAACTGGTGGATTACCCTCCAATCAGTAGAAGTAAAATGCTCTTACGATCACTGATGATATTACGGGGCACACCGTGCAATCGTACTATGTTGTCAACATACAATTTAGCCAATTTTTTGACTGAATCATCCTTTATATTCGATATGAAGTGCGATACCTTTGTCAATCGGTCAATGATTACCCACACGACATCATTCCTGCTCTGCGATCTCGGCAACCCATGCACGAAATCCATAGAGAGATCATCGAACTTCCATACAGGAATTGACAATGACTTAAGAAAAATCTCGAGGCTTCTAACATTCCGCTTTTACTAAGGCGCAAGTCTGGCACTTCGCCACGTAAAGAGATATGTCCTTTTTTAAACCTGGCCACCAGAACATCGTTTTCATGTCTTTGTACATATTTGTGCTCCCTGGGTGGTTTGAGTATTTCGTGAAGTGTGCCTCATACATCAACTCCTCTCGTAATTTTCCCACATTCGGGACACACAAATGACCATCTTTTCTCAAAAGGCCGTCTTCCAAGGAGAAATGAGAATATGACCCTTCCGCTGCATAGCGGTTCATACTCTCATCGAGTTCAGTTGCTCGTCGAACCCTGTCCGCGAGGTCATACTGCACCTCCATCACTGAAGACACATTTGTAGTGGGATTCTTGTCAACACGAGAAATATCTAAGGCCTCACTACAAGAATACAAAGTTTTATTGACAAAAATTTAGTGGCAAAATATGTTTCATTATTAAAAACACATCTTTAGTGACGTAGTAATTGTTTACTCACTGAAGATACATCTTTTGTGACGAAGTAAAAGTTTAGTCACTAAAGACATATCTCTAATTACATGTTAAAATTTAGTCACTAAAGACTCTTCTTTAGTGACGAAGTAAAATGTTAGTAATTGAAGACATTATTTTGTGACAAAATAAAAAATTGATCACTAAAAAGAAAATTTTAGTGATAAAATAAAAGTTGTCACTGAAGACAAAACTTTAGAGATGAATTGTTAGTGATAAAATATATTTTGTAACTAAAGACATTTTTTAGTGACGAATTAAAAGTTTATTCACTAAAACACACATTTAGTGACGAAGTAAAAGATTCGTCATTGCACACATATTTTTAGTGACAATAAAGTTTGGTCACTAAAGAAGCAACTTTTATATCAAAATATAAGCTTATTGGTAATTACAGGCCTGAATATACATGCCTGAATATAATCATATATATATCTCGGGATTGTATTGTAGTAGAGACAGACGAAGCTGATAATGATAATCCTCCAATTTATATAATCTATCAGCCTGTACATAATGTAATTATTCTTCGATAATTTTAGTTATTTATCTTGAATTGTTCCTTATAAGAATGTAATTAGGTCCTACAAAATTTAAATTGCAGACTCCAATAAAAAAGGCGATTGTTAACGGAATCCGGATTTGGCTGTTCACAGCACATTGTTAACCGCAACCCGAAAATATAACTGCACCCCAATATTTGGCTTGACACATCTCGTTGTTAACCGCACCTCAAAATATTTAAAAATTTTATCCGCACCCCAATATTTTCAATTTGAATAATTTTTAAATTGCATCAGCACGTACAACTTGTTATTGCACATAACGGTGTTCATTGTCATAAATATCATGAAGAATTATCTTCATAAACTAACCCAATAATTTCAAAATTCTTCCAACAATTTGCATTTAAAGTGTCATTATTAAGGACTTAAAAGCTTTATCGTCACTCTCAGTTCATCATGATCTCTCCAACCTGCTATATGCATAATAATTATGCCTAAATTTGATAATACATATTACAATAGTCAGCTGCTGGCAAAGCTTAAATACTGATTTTAGGACACGTACAATTTCTAATTTTACTGCAAAGAAGCGTTTTTTTTATGTGTCAAAATGTGAAAAAAAAAACAGATAAGATTAGCAGTCTAAACAATATGCATTACTTACTAGCCGTTTTTTCAAACTCAAAATTAAACAAATAGAAATTAATACAATACATTATAAAAACATGATTCCTTTACAAAACATCAGATATTATTGTGCAATCAGGTAAAGCAGACCCTCATCCCTACACAAATTCATTCAAGTGCTCTCCACATTGCCTTTGCCAACTCATCCCCTTCCAAACCCCCCTCACCACTATAATGACCCAAAGCTCTTCTATTTAGAAACTTGCATGAGATCGGAGAGATCAACAAGACTGAGATGGAAACTGAAAGATCATAGAGACAGAGATGGAAACCATACCAAAAACTTCAGGAATAGGATGATTCAAAAATGCTGGAGTTGGAGGCCCGTAGAGGTGGAGATGGGGTCACGAGAGACTGTATTGTCAGCATTTCATAATTCGCGAGTGGGTGATGCCCAAATTTCTCCTAACTCTCGATCACGATGCCATACTGGAGAGGAAGGAGGCGCCAACTTGTTCAAGGGAGAGCAAGGAGGCGCCAGCTTGTTCAGGGGAGGAAGGAGGCGCGAGTGGCTTCAAGGACGGGAGCAGCTCGGCGAAGAGGGACACGCGGAGAGGTGAATAGATTTAGGGTCGCGAGTAAAGTTTTAAAAAAACAAATAATGTTTTTAAAAAATTGAGGTGCGGATAAAAAAACTCACACGGACCGAAACCTTTCCGCATTAATATATATATTCCGCCACTGTCTAATAATTAAGAATATATAACTGTAATGACAGTTTATAATAATCCGAAACCTTTCCGCACTAATATTAATTCCGCCACTATGTATCTAAATAACTGTTAATGTAATTAACTAAGTATAACTGCAAATGACGGTTCCTACTTCCTAATAATCCACCAGCGCTCCTGATTCAATCGCCTCCATCTTCCCCATCGCTCCCCGCCTCCATCTTCCCCGTCACTCCTCGCCTCCATCTCCCCCGTCGCTGCTCGCCCCCATCTCCCCCGCCACTTCCATCGCTTCCATCTTCCGCCGCTCCTCGCCTCCATCTCCCCCGCCGCTGCCACTCCTCTTCCACTGCTGCAACAACATATCCACAACTCGTAACACCTGCCACTGCCTCTCTTTCAACCGAAAATCCTCAAACCTTGCCTGCATACGACGATCTGGATCCAACAGTTTTCCGACGGTTTGGTAACCAAATATGCGAACTCTTTTTCTTTCTGCAATCATTCCTCTGTCAATTTATAACTGTGAGAATGTTTTCTTATTTTTCTTCCATCATTGTCAGGGGCATATACATCACTTGAAGCAGTTTGATTGGTGTTGCTGTTAAAGCTCTGAAAATTACATCCAAGAATCTCATTAGGTATGAGACGTGTCTCTGTATAATTCTTTGATCTTTAGGCGTCTTTGCCTCTTCCTTATTTGGAGAATGAAAATCATAGTTTTCTGCAGCTGACTTGTAGTAAATATGATAATAGTCATCTACCTTATTTATAAGTGGCCCAAAACATTCAATCATTTAGTACTTGTATATAAATTCTGCCATTCGGTTTACCTGAAAGTGGTTGAATTTATAGGGCTTATTGGATAAATTGTTGTAAGGAAAGGGATATAAATTAGTAGGAGCACTACAAAAAGGTAGACCATTAGAATTAAATTTCCAACTCCTAGCCATGTAGAACCCCCTAAATCTATCTTCATATTATGTTCTAAAGTAATCATTCATTATGCAAAAATAAAATGTTTATTTTCACTTCAATTACAATGCTTAACACGAGTTACACACATTTTTCTAAGTCGTAAATTATGGTTTATCTTTGTAGTTGCACATAATTACTGCGAGAAGATTGTTCAAAAAGATAGAAAGAAAATGAAAATTTCTCTATCAAACATCCTAGTAGAGGCATCTCTTGCTTTGATTTGTAGCAAAAAAGCGTTGACAGTAAAGAAGAAGTAAACATTATGGTGTCACCAACGTACGACATAACATCCATGACAAATCAAGGATATTTTTTTCGTTAATCACGGTCTCTTCAAGGTTCTTGGCATTCCAGTCAGTTTTAATAGATATTATGATCATGATCCTTGAAATGTGAGAGTTAATGATTAAGTTATGTAATTTCAGAATGCTGTTAAGTTTAGTTTTGTATGTTTAATCATGTTTGGACCTTATTTTTGATATTTCACTCATAACTCTTACATATTTCATGATGACGAAATAATTTCTTAAGTACCATTTATATGATAATTTCTCTTAGTTCATGTAAAGTCGCAAATATAACTTGCACACAAACCTTTAAGGCTTTAAAATTTTTTGTTTGTTTAATTTGTCTTCGACCTCTAACCCAAATCAAGTAGCAGGAGCATGATAAAGAATGAAAAATCTATTGAAAAGAATCCTTTGAACTGATGTCAACTAACTGTGACCAATTTAAATAATTTGACACAACTCTTTAACCCCAAAATCATATCACGACACAAAATGCTCAAACCATTACTAGTAATAAAAAGTCATTCTCTTCACCTAATTCAGAACTCCAAATTGTAGTTCAATTCATAATAGTCTTTTTTTCAATCTTTATGAAAAAAAGGATTCGATGGAGAATGATGTAAATAAATGAGAAGCAGGTGAAAGAAGACACCTATAATCTAATAGATGCATAATTGTATAATGCATACCCATGGACCCTTCTACTAACTCATTTATCAATCATAATCAAAACCTAATTACACTTAGAAAATTACATCACCCGACAAGACAAAAGAGAGAAGTCAGATGATCCTGGAAATCCTAAACCCACAATGTAATATTTTTTATATTAATTTTCCTGAAGTTTATTTATGTTAATGCAATTTGTTTTCTTTATTTTTTTATGTATAACGCAATGGATAAGAGTTGGATGGATCTTAGCGATCGAAGACAACCTGCTCACATCAATGAAGTGAATTCATTTCTTGATTTTGCCTTTACTCATTCTGCTAGAGGAAACAATATTCACTGCCCTTGTTATAAATGTGGAAATTTTAAATTTCATACTAGAGAGTTTGTCTTTGTGCATCTTATTTTGAATGAAATTATAAGGATATATAGATGGTGGTCATGTCATGGAGAAGATTATTACACTAGCCCAACTGGTGTGAGTGATGATGATATTTATAAAGAGGATGAAGAAGAGATTTTAGAGCATGATGATATGCATGATGTTAATATTGGTTTTACTGACAATAATGAGATTAGACAAGAACAAGATCATGATGACCCAAATGAAGCGGCTAAATTTTTTTATTTCTTGTTAAATGACGCTGAACAAGAACCATATCCCGGTTGCAAAGAAATTTCAAAAATTTCAATTTATGATTACGTTACTTGCACTTAAATCCGATTATGAATGTACTGATCGAT
This sequence comes from Platanthera guangdongensis, assembly GCA_039583875.1. Taxonomy (NCBI): domain Eukaryota; kingdom Viridiplantae; phylum Streptophyta; class Magnoliopsida; order Asparagales; family Orchidaceae; genus Platanthera; species Platanthera guangdongensis. The sequence goes on from CM077152.1 coordinate 186,468,648, forward strand.
CTTTTACTGAATTACTTAAAGTTTTAAAAAGAGCAATTCCTTATAGTGAAAAACTAACAAGTAGTTTTTATGGAGCCAACAATTATATAAAATAGCTTGGAATGGAGTCTAAGAAGATAGATGCTTGCTTGAATGATTGCATTCTCTATCATGGTGAGTTTGTAGATTTTAAAAGTTGCCCAACTTATGGTACGTCCAGGTGGTAATCGAGCAAGATAAATAATAATTTAGAAAGTAACATGATGCCAAGAAAGAGTAAAAATATATCAAACAAGATTCTTCGACACTTTCCCTTGATACCTAGACTTCAAAGATTGTATATGTGTTCTAGGACGGCCGAGGATATGAGATGACATAAAGAAAAGCGTTGAAATGATGGAAATTTGCGACATCCAGCTGATGCCTTTGCTTGGAAGTCATTTGATGAGAAACACCTAGGATTTTCATCTGATGCACGAAATGTTAGGCTTGACTTAACAAGTGATGAGTTTAATCCTTTTGGTCTTATGAGCACAAATTATAGTGTGTGACCAGTTGTTTTAGTTCCATATAATATGCCACCATGGTTATGCATGAAAACGCCTAATTTTATCATATCTTTGATTATTCCCGGTCCAAGACAACCTGAGAATGATATAGATGTATATTTACAACCTTTGATTGATGAGTTAAAATTTTTATAGGAAGTTGGGGTATGCACTTATGATGCCTATAGTAAGTGCAACTTTAACATGTGCGCTGCTGTGTTGTGGACGATAAATGATTTTCCATCTTATGCTAACCTCTCAGGATGGAGCACAAAGGGTAAGCTTTCTTGTCCATGTTGTAATAAAGATACATGACATTGTCGGTTGAAGAATGGTTCTAAGATGTGTTGCATGGAAAACAGACGCTTTCTGGATTCAAATCATAGATGGCAAAAAGATAAAAAGTCTTTTGATGGAACAATTGAAACTCAGCCCGCTCCAAAAGTCCTATCAGGGGATGACATATTAGGGCTGCTAAAAGAATATGATAATGTGATTTTTGGAAAGCTGCAAAAGAAAAGAAGGCGGGATGAAACTTCTCTTCCGTACAACTGGAAGAAGTTAAGTTTTTTTTCAATTACCGTATTGGAGTACACTTGAGATACACTATTGTTTAGATTATATGCATATTTTTAAAAATATTACCGATAATATATTGGGTACAATGTTAAACATTGATGAAAAGATAAAGGATGATTTGAATTCTAGACTTGACCTTATAGAAATGAGGTTGAGATCCGAATTACACCTGATAGAAAAAGATGATCATTATGTCATTCCACCAGCATATTATGCAGTTTTTTAGAGAATTTGAAAGTTCCAGATGGGTATTCATCAAATTTAAAGAGATGTGTAAATGTTAAAGAGGGTAAAGTGTCAAGAATGAAAGCTCATGACTGTCATGTCTTCATGTTGGATCAACTTGCTCCTGCTTTTTGTGGCATTGTTAGCAAAGAAGTTTATGATCCTCTAGTTGAATTAAGTGTATTTTTCAAGTTGAGCTCTAAGGTACTAAGTACATAAGTGTTGGATAAACTCGAGCAAAATATTGCTATCACACTTTGCAAACTTGTGAGAATATTTCCTCCTTTTTTTACAATCATGATGCACTTACCAATTCATCTTGCACAAGAAGCAAGAATCGCTAGCCCAGTACAATATCGATGGATGTATCCAATTGAGAGGTATGTTTATTAATTAATTAATTATTTTTACTCTGTCATGTTATCTATACTAAAATATTTGAAATCAACAGTATTTACGTACACTCAAATCATATGTGCGAAATAAAGCACGCCCAGAAGGTTCAATGGCGAATGGATACCTTGTGCACGAGTGTTTGACATTTTGTTCGAGATATATAAATAAAATTGAAACAAAGCTTATTCGCCCAAATAGAAATGAAGAAGGAAATTTTGAGCAAGATTCGAAATTGTCCATTTTTCAAAAAACTGGGAGGTCATTAGGTAAAGGAATAGAAAAAGATCTTAATTATGAAGATTGGCATCAGGCTCAACTGTATATACTAAGGAATTGTCCAAAAGTAGAACCATTTATAAAGTGAGCTTCAAATTATTACTCTTTATAGTTGTATTATTTTTATGTAATGTAATTAATTTAATAAAATTTGGATTAATAGACAACATTGTTAAGAGCTTCAACATGTACACTCTAAAGATATTGGAAAAAGACACGAGGCTCTTTTTGTTAGATGGTTTGAGTCACTGGTAAGTATAACATCTAGTTTTTAAACGTCAACTTGTTATTATATTTAATATGTGTGCTTACATTACATTTTCAACAGATATCTGAGTTATATTATAAGGGAGACTCAAAAGCTAACAAAGAACTTTTGTAGTTAGCTCGTGGCCCAAAAAGAGGGGTGATACAATACTCTGGCTATATTGTCAATGGCTTTAGGTTTCATACTTATGAACGTGAAATCAGACGCAAAACTCAAAACAGTGGTGTTTTTGTTAAAGGGGATGAGCAATCAGGTGGCGGAGAATATTACGGGTTTCTAAAAAATATTCTTCAGTTTGAGTATGATGTTGGACTAGCAATTATCTTATTTAAATGTGAATGGTGGGATACATACAATGACGGTAGAGATTACAAAAAGGAAAACAATGGAGTTATTTCTGTTAATACAAAACATAATTTAAGAAGCAACGAACCTTATGTCTTAACTTGCCAAGTTGAACAAGTGTATTACGTACCTGATAACAAAAACAAAGAGTGGCAAATGATCATAAAGACTATTGCACGCCACTTTTATGATGTTCTAACCAAAGAATTTGAAGAATTCGTTGAAGATGGAATTCAGTTGTATGATTTAAACGTTGGGTTAGGATCGACGCTTGATAATGATTTAAATAATAATAACTTTGTGCTTTTATTACAAAGAATAGATGTTGCAGCTATAACTATTGAGAAAAAAAATCAATCCATTCAAAGAAGAGTTATGACTGAAGAAAAAGAAGATGGTGATGATATTGATGACTTTGAGTATACGGGTGATACATAAACTGCAAACCTTTAATGTATCTGGTTGCCCGGTTTTGTAAATTCTCCATATTTGCTATGAAATGTAAATGTAGTTTAAAATATTTCTTTCATTTTAAATATTTATTATAATTTGTAATTGTACTTTTTCAGGTTATTTAAATCAAAAAAATGAAGAGGAGTACAACTTATGACGGTAATACTAAATCTTCTCGCATTGAAAGCCTTACAGATAATTCACCAAATACTTGCCACAAGTGCTCGATGAAATCCGCATGATTGGAAAACCGACTCTACCACTTTACATCTGCGATCCACTGCAGCACGAGCTCGTTCCTTTGTTAGATCTCTTACTTAACAGGATTGCGAACCTTCCAACAAGGATCAAGCAAAAGAACCAGAAACACCAATATCGTTATATTTGGATCGAGGTTTGATAAATGAAAATCCACATACATATATTGAAAGTGTAGTTGAACGCATTTCTATTCAGGCTGGTGCTAATCTTGTAAATGCTGTTGAAGCCAGGAAAATTCCCAACCTCAGAAATCAGATCAAGGCAGCCTAAGGTTACTGATTTTACGGTCCGACATCACAGATCAGGTGGCTAGCATGAGAGAGAGAGGAAACTATCTATAAGCACACCCCAAGTGCTCCAGCAGGGAGGTCCCACCACGTACTCGGAAGTTTGAGAGAAACTTCCCCTCCACAACAAAAAGGCTGGGCGAGGTACTAGGCAGGCATGGACTTGGCGAGTATCCACTTGGGTGGACCTCAACCTCTTCCAAAAGTGTCATTTCTAGTACCTTGGGGGGGGGATGGGGGGGATGGGCGAGTATCCAGCTTATGCCATCGAGTTCTAAGGGATACTCGCCCATACTCGCGAGTTATTCGCCCATACTCGCCCAAGCTCGCCTCTGCTCGCCCAAGCTCATCTCTGCTCACCCAAGCTCGCCTCTGCTCGCCCAAGCTCGGCTCTGCTCCCCAAAGCTCGCCCAAGCTTGCCTCTGCTCGCCCAAGCTTTCCCAAGCTCGCCTCTACTCACCCAAGCTCGCCTCTACTCGCTCAATGGTCTGCGAATAGCCATCTGCTTGGGTACTTCTGGTCTCGATGAATTACGAGTTATACACTTGCAAATCTAACAAATCTCGAGCATGATGCTGATATTGGTATAACTCTCTTATATATTTTTTATTTACTTCAATACATTTAAAACATGTTAACACAAAAGTTTTTAATGACATGTATAAATGTAACAAAAAAAAGAAACGTGGTCCGACCATTAGGCATGACAAAATAATACGAAGAGGGTGGATGTGCAACTTCCAATAGAACTTCGAAGATTGGTTAGATATAGGGCTCAAGAGCTTATTACAAAAAGTGGGTGCTATGTAAGGAATCATGCTCCTCTGAATGTGGAGAAATGGTCTGACATTCCAACCGATATTGTTGACAAATTAATTAATATCATCTATGTAAGTATTACATTTTAAATTTGTTTTTTTAATTTAATAATATCTGTGTATTTTGAATTATTATTTTAGGTGTTTAATATTTTTTTAGAATGAATTCTATCTCCCAAATGAGTCTAATGTTCGTGGTGATCTGATATCTTCACTTCGTCGACACTATAATATTTGTCATTTTCATTTGCATGCTAATTATTACCTGAAATGGAATACTGATGCATAACGACATGCAAATTGCCCTAAAGACATCAATCCTACTCACTGGAATTGGATAGTTAGTTATTGGGGAAGTGCCCGATTCAAGGTATGAAATACATTAATTACTCTTAAATTATGTATGTACATTGCTCATACACCATTTTCTTATTGATTTGCTTATATAGAGGATTAACGAGATCAATAAACAAAATAGTAGGCAACAAAAATGAAGTCTCATGTTGGAACAAAGTCTATTGCATGAACAATATACGAAATGACAAGTACTTTTCTTAACAATTATAATGTTGACTAAACTTAACAATAATATTAGTACTAATAATTAATGTTTTATTATTTTTATATGTAGAGAGAAGCTTCACAGAAACAAGATGAGTTACCCATGTACATAAGGTTGTGGGAGAAAACTCACAAGGGGAAAGATAATGAGTGACAAGATGAAACAACAGAGGAAATATATAAAAAATTATTGGAACTTCATGACACTCAAATAAGGGAGAAAAATGAAGATAAGTTGACCCTAGAAGACGCTTACACCGCTGTACTTGGACATCGTTCAGGTTATATTCTTGGAATGGGACCGGGACCAAGACCTTCAGAGCGTGTGCGTACTGATGTACAACACTTACGAGCAGAAATTCGAGCTGAGTTTGAAGTTGAGATGACCAATCATATTCAAGAGATGGAGGATCAGATGACACAAAGAATGACTTATATTCAAGAGATGGAAGATCAGATGACACAAATAATGACTCATATTCAAGAGATGGAAGATCAGATGACACGCAAAATGGAGTCTAAGATATTGGTTATTCTGAAACAAAGGGAACCTGAAGATCAATCAGACATCACTAATTAATATTTAATCCATTTAAGTTGGGGCTGAAACCATAAATTTTAACTTAACATTTGAAATTGACTCCTGATATAGGTTTTCTTACTTTATGTTTTATCTATTTAAGTACTTTTATATTTTGTAAAAATGTCGGTCTTTTCAAGTTTTTCTTTCACTTTTATATTGTTTGACTCTTTGGAAGAATCTTCTTATTATGTTGTTAAATCGGGGAAGGATCTTCATGAGCTTTTATCTCTTTTATTTTTATGATGTTTAGCTAACTGTGTTTTCATACTAATATGTCTATTATGTAAGTGTTCTCACTAGAGAATCAGTTCTTAGTGCTTACTACTCTCTAAAGTACAAAGTTTCTCCCATTAAAGATTTTAGGACAGATAGAGATGAAACAAAAGTCGCAAATGAAAGTGAGAGCTCGGCAATTACAGAAAACCACACAGGTACAAGCCTTAAATGACTGGAGATGGAAAGATCTCGCTGAGAAAATGCATAAGTGTGATCTTCAAGGGGATTGGTGGTCTTGCCAAATTTATGTTCCCAAGCCTTCATCATGCTTCGGGCGTGCTCTCAGTGTCGCTCCCCTCCCTCCGTACTCGGCGAAAACCTGGTGATCCAAACTCTCTCCCGGTAAAAAGAACCCCTCTCGGCTATGATTTCTTTGCTCTTCAGTGTGATTACTTTGCCTTTTTTCAGCTTAAAACATGGTATTTAAAGCCACTCCTGATGTAATAAAAAATCATCATAGGTAAAGGCATCGACGGGCAGCGTCATAGCTACAGCTTCCCAACATTACCATGTGGTGAGCATCTTCCTACAGGGGCATGCACCGGTTCTATGATAAATTTCTTCACCTTTCACTTATTCTTTTTTTTTCGGTTCTCCAACAGGTGCTCCAATGTTTGCACTCTACCTTGCTCTCTATACAAAATCAGCAACACCTAATCAGACATATCATTTCTTTGATAGATTAATTTGGTCTATCCTCACCTAATCAGGTATATATATGAGCAACGCTTGCTCTCTATTTTCCGCTCGAATGATTTCACAGCTGTCTGTTGATACACATTTCTAGGGTTGCTTCTCATCTTCAAGATAATATTCAGACTTCACGTTACTGATCTCTAGATTCCGAAATCAACAAAGGAATATAATCATTTTCAAATGATGAACACTAGAATAATTTGAAAGATATGCTGATATTAACTGTCTATTTTAACCTAATTGTATCCATTGAAATACTTTCGTTTGAAATTGTATGGATTTCTGTACATTTCTTTTGATTTATCAACTGCATGAAATTTGTTGAAATTTCCTACATGGGCTTGCATGAAATTTCCTACAGGGGCTTGCATGAAATTTGTTGAAATACTTTGAGAGCAGGCTCCCACAAATTTATCTGGTATGATTTTCCATCATCATTTATTATTTGCAAACTACTAACCTTTTATCCTAACGATGCATTTTTTCAAGGGCGTTTATATTGGCAGCTCCTATATTGATATTGGCAGCCCCATTAAACTTTAAAAATAACCAAATATTTTAATTAGGTTGATGATAATGATACACCATATATGGCTATTGATACCCCATTTCAAAAATTAAAACCCCTTTTTTACAACCCTAAATCTAATATTTGTACCCCTTCTCATCCGACGCCAGGCGCTGCTTCCGCTGCCCCCTTCTCATCCGACGCCAGGCGCTGCTTCCGCTGCCCCCTTCTCATCCGACGCCAGGCGATGCTTCCGCTGCTCCCGCTGCTCCATGCCCGCCAGTCGCTGCTCCCTCTGCTCCCGCTGCTCCCGCTGCTCCGTGCCCGCCAGTCTCTGATCTAGTCCCCCCCTCTGTAGTCTCTCCGACGATCAATTACAGCCACCACAACAGGTCGAAGATCCGTCATGGGCCGGTCGCCCTGCTGCGACAAAGATCACACCAACAAAGGCGCCTGGACCAAGGAGGAGGATCAGCGCCTCATCTCTTACATCCACTCCCACGACGAAGGTTGCTGGCGATCTCTCCCCAAATCCGCAGGTTCGCTCCATTTTTTTTCCGATCATCGATAGATCGACATTACTGGCGCGTGTTCTAGTTGTTGTCAATCGAGATCCATTTACCGGTTAAATTACCGCTGTTCCGTGCCCGCCAGTCGCTGCTTCTTATTCTTCTTTTTCTTCTTCTTCTCTGCTGCCCGGTTATCTTATTTCTTTCAAACTATTTGTCGCTACCAGTTTTAATTTCTCGTGTTCGGCCTGAAAACATTTGAGTAATTTTTTTGGTGCGTGTAATGCATCATCCTCTACATGTTACACCTCTTTCATGCTACTTGTTACACCTCTTTTAGGGATAGGTTTATGTGAATACTTGGATTGATGTTTTCATATAAATCTGCACTATACTCTTCAACCTAAATTTATAAAATTTTATTGACATTTCATCTTTTAAAGTTTAATTATTTTATCAGTAATAAGTTTCACCCAAATTTGATAATGAAATTGTGTTTTTTTGTGTGTGATATGCTTGTCACATAATTGTTCTAAACTGCTCCCTTTCTTCTTCTTCTTCTTCTTCCAAATCAGGTTTTGATTGTTCTGTATGCACAGCAGAAGTTAAAGCTCATTTCCATACAAGGCCCCAGTTTGAAGGTATTATGACTGCCCTCTTATTTATATTGTTTGTGTGTGGTTGTAATGTTGTAATATATATTGTTCAAGCCCAATTATGTGATTATTCATCTATTATTTGCTAGGAATGACTTCAGAAAAAATGTTATTGTTGTGTAATGAAGAGTACTCTAAGAATACATTGTTAGATGTTGAAAGTCACTTCTGCACTGATTCGAGCTTTGAAAGTAAAGAGAATTTGATTGAATGGGCTAGGAAAATAGCAAAAAATTTGGGGTTCGTTATCATTATTCTGAGGGCAGATGTTATTACCTCTAGAGCATCACCAAGAGTAACACTGGGTTGTGATAGAGCCGGGTTACCTCCTGACACTTCAAATAGCAAAGGCTACATTAAGAGAAATATAAGGAAATCTAGTTCGAAACGTTGCAGGTGTAAGTTTGCATTGAAAGGGCAACAAAATGCCGATAATGAATGGAAGGTTGTAGTAAAAATGGTATGCATAATCACGAGTTCGTTCATCTTGAAGCACATCCGTATGCCGACAGATTAGATGAAAATGAACAGAAGTTAGTGGAGATGTTCAATGCGGGTTGTAAGCCACATAAAATTTTAACGGCCTTAAAGAATAGAAATCCAGAGAATTCCACCTCCCTTAGAACAATCTATAATGAGAAGGCAAAGCTATATAGGAGTCAACTAGAGGGTGAGACTCCAATTCAACATTTGTTTAAGTGTATAAGTGATTCCGGCTATATTAGTTTCACTAAAGTTAATGAGGGTACTATGCATTTGAAATCTCTTTTTTTGCGCATCCTACTGCCGTCCGACTCAGCAATATGTTCTCAAATACATTTATGGTTGATTGCACCTACAAGACCAACCGTTACCGGTTACCACTACTTTCCATTGTCAGTATTAAATCCACCAACCGTTACTGGTTGCCACTACTTTCCAATTATATATGGGCTCTTGATTGCTTCAAGCTTATATTTGATGAAAATGTGGTGCCTAATGTATTTGTAATGGACCGTGAGATTGCATTGATGAATGCAATTAGAGTTGTTTTCCCACAATCAGTTAATTTGTTATGCCAAGTACATATAAATCGTAATATCTTGACACATTGCAAAAGATATTTTAGTAAGGACAAAGATTTTGATGCATTTATGTGTGTATGGCAAAAAATTGTGAATTCTACTTCGGAGAATGAGTTTCATATGCGGGTGAATCAAATGATGATTGACTATGCTACAGATTATGCAGACGTGATTGCTTATGTTACAAATACATGGTTAGAACCCTACAAGGAGATGTTTGTTTTGTCGTGGGTTGATAAATACATGCACTACAGAAAACACGACCACCAACCGTGTAGAGGGGGGGGGGCATAGTAATCTAAAAAAATTCCTCGAAGTTTCGGTTGGAAACCTCACCACGGTATGAAAAACTTTCGACAATATGATAGATTTACAACACACGTAAATCAAAAAAATGTTTGGTCAAAGTCGGATGCATGTTTTTCGGAGTTTTAAATCGGTGTTTTATTCCGAGCTCGTTGGTAACGTCTCAATTGCCGCACTAGAGATAATGAAGAAGGAGGAAGATATAATAAAATCTAGGTATGTTGATCACGGGCAATGCACACATAAGAACCGATACTCACTTTGCTTACCTTGTGCACATGAGCTAGTTATGTACTTAAAAGAGAGCAACACATTTTCTTTATGGATGGTGCACAAACAGTGGCGACAGTTAATTTTACATGACAAAGACGAGTTCAAGGTGAAGGAATAAGAGAACAAGTGTGTTGATATAGAGAATGACATTGAAGGAATATTGCAAAAATATGGCAACATTAGTGATCTTCAAAGAAAGGAGATTAGAAGAAAATTACGTGAACTAGTGAACCCGGATGCAAGCCAAACAAAAGAACCTAAAATGCCTGTAAAATTGAAAGTCCGCCCGAAGGGAAGTTTGAAAAAATTTATGGAGGATTATAAATCCACAAAAAGAGACCCTTCACATTTTGAGTATGTCCTAAATGAAGAACAACAAAAGCAACAACAATGTGGGGTTAAATTGGTGAAGGCGGTAAAGAAAATTCAAATGAGAAGAGACGGTTTTCTTGAAAATATACGCAAACAAATGCCACCAAATGTGCATACATATCTCATTGATGCCATTGATGTTTTAGGGGATGAGCATTGCGGATACAGAGTTATTAGTCAGGCTCTACTGATGAGAGATAATTGGATGCAAGTCCGACACGATCTAGCGGGCGAGCTACATGAGAAATCATTATTGTACACTAACATATTTGGGACTTCAAAGAGAGTGGAATTATTAAAATCACTCAATTGTTGGAAAGTACCGGCCCCACTAGATAAGTGGATGACAATGCCTGACATGGGGCTACTAGTTGCATCTTGCTACAACATATAACTTGTTCATTTCTCTGCCCAACAATCATTCACGTTCCTACCACTACATTCAGCTCCGCTGGACATTAGAACGGTTGTTAATCTCGGATATATAAATGACAACCACTTCATTGAGTTGCAGATGAATGATGAATGCCCACTCCCGCCTTTGTTTCCAGTGTGGACAAGATATCATGAGCATGTGACAGCGCAGTGAGAATTTCCATATATTACACGACTCCTTTGATTATCGGGTATGTAAGTATTGCAGATTGTTAGTATTAATATCTGAACTTATTCGAAATTTTTTTAATCTAATATCGTGGTTAATTTGTATGGTTCACATTCTATATAATACCGTTTTGGAGAAAGATGGGGTCTTCATATGCACTACAAATTATTAGGTAAGAATAATAAGACAAGTTTCAATTATAATTTATTAATTTATCTCTTGATAATTTAAATTTGATTTCACTATGTTGTAGGGACATCAACTTTTGAGCCGACGCTTACGGATATTGTACTCGTGTTTTTGGCGATTATTTATATTGGAAACAAATTTTGTGTCGCAACACATTTTGAGTGATGGCTAATTGATGACTTTTAATTTTTTGTATATGTTGCACCAATGTAATTTTGTAGCGACATATTTTGAGCAACAATGAAAGCTAAATGATGACAATCAGTATATTACCTTTATTGCACAACATGTGATTCTTAGTGTTTTAATTAGGCATCGTTTGTTACCGTTTAAAATTTTAAACTAGGGGTATAAATAACGAATGAGTGTACAAATATATTTTTGAGGTGTACAAATAGTCATGAGTTATAAATAGTCATTTATGGTGTACCAATATCACCACCCTTTAATTTTTTTTCCTCTCTAATAGCAGCCCCTTTTTACATCTCCCACGCCCCATAGAAACCCTGCCCCCATTTCTCTTGTGTCCCTTTTGGCTCCTCTTCTCGGTCGCCGAATCCTCGCCACCGGCTGCCGGTCGCCGAATTCTCGTCGTCGGCTGCCAAATCCTTGCCTCCTGCCGCCAAAAATCGCCGGAGGAGCACCCGGCGTGGCGGAAGCTAAATGGAGGGCTCGACGGGGTGCTAGTTCCGTGGCCGCCCGACATGGAGTGTTACTGGGAGCGAGGTCTCCTCTTTGGCGAGACTGCTCAGATCAGGTTCGGTGTAGGTGTTGGGCATTTTTCATCAGGTATGTCTTCCTTATTTGGGTTGGGGTGCACCCCCTGCCATTGTTTATGGTGCCCCTCACGAGCTGCTGCTCCAATAGAGTTGAAGGGAAAAGCTAAGAAGATGGTGGTCGGTTGCTCGCCCCAGCTTTCCGACCGGGAAAAGTGGGCGTTGGGGGTGCCCGCCTCCGCAGATTCGTCGGCACATCTTGATGAAGTTTCCGAAATGGTATCTCATAGATCAAGCTCATTGAAATCCGTACAAGATTCTTCTCCAGTTGCAGGAAGGAAAAATGCTATGTTTACTGTTAATGAACAAAATAGCACAGCATGTGTTTGTATGAATGCCTTAGTGAAGCCATCCAGTTCCGCCTCGAAATCTGCAATCCCTCTTTATGTTGCAGCAAAGCCGTTCACTTAAGCGATGTTTGGTTCCACTGTTTTTGAAACCGAAGTTTAATTAAAACCGCAGGTTCCTTCATACAGGCATCCACGATTTTTTATGGCTTTTCACCGCAAAAACCGCACGGCTGCAAACCCTACCTCGTGGCTCTCGATCCCCGTTTCCTCCCACGACGCCGAACCCAGCTGCTGCGCTTATCCTCAAGCAGATTTCTCCTCCTTACTCTCCGTCGGCCACTTCCTGCACCTTTTCTCCGCCGGTGAACCCCCTGCGCCTATCCTCCGACAGCTTTCTCCTCCTATCTCTCCGTCGGCTGTTTCAAAATCTTCTGCCAATGGAGTTCCGACAGGTCAAAACCGTTTCTGAGGACGCATCATTCCTTCATCGCAATTCCTGAAAGGTTGAAATCCTAAATTTCCAACCCATCTTCACTTCGACCCTGTCCACTTTCTTTCAATGTCTTCCAGTTGCCTCAGATCGTTGAATCGCAGCTCCCTCTCATCTCTCAGATCGCACATCTACCAAGCAAAACCGGCTGCCCGACATCCGCCACCTACAAGCGCCTCCACCGCTGGATCCACGCGGGCCGCCGCTGTCTCCCGGTGCTTTATTGACAGATATGGTTTCTGGTCATCTTCTTTCCCCAAAAAAAAATCAAAACAAGTTTATACCTATCAATGAACCTTAATTTTGTGTTATAAATGAATCTTTGTTTAGTATTGTGTTATGTCACTTTCATATTCAAATTTTTTTTTGGTAAAAACTCCGTTTTGAATCCAAAAAACTTTTCGGAAACTCCGTTTTGTAAACTCTGTTTCACCCAAACAGTTTTTTAACAAAACTCTGTTTTTCGGAATCAGCACTTTTTCAATCAGCAACAGCTCATCAGCAGCTTTCCATCAGCAACAGCTCAACCAAACAGAGCCTTAGTTACTAAAATGATTAGAGTTATAGTTTTGATTGTGTTTTAAACTCTGGCATCCTTTTGAACGTCGAAGGGAATGCTATCCTAGTTCGTATCTTTTGTTAATACAGTATTTGCTAATGGATCAGGATCACCAAACTTCTTCCTTAAATTATATGGTTTAGTCATATCATCTTAATATCCACTATTGAAATGCATTCAAAATATCAAAGTTTGGTGAACAGAAAGGAGATTCTTCCTCTATAATCTCCTCAGGAAATCATGAAGGTGGCAGTGGAGAACATGACTATGCTTCTCTTGCTTTGTGAAGTGGTTGGGGCTTTATAAACACAAATCTCTTTATATTTATAATGTTTACTATTGATTGATGCTCCCTTTGGGTCTGTTTGGCGCAGCTCTGGCGGCTCGAGAATCTCTTTTCCAGCCGCCAGAGTTGTTTTTTCTGTGTTTGAGACAGCTCTTTATGAAGAGCTTTTCGTAAATCTGGAGCTGTTTTGCAGCTTTTCGGAAATCCCTCCCCCCTAGCTTCTGCTCCCGCAAAATAGCTTTCTCTCTCACAGGTTTTGGAATCTACCGGCCCCGACTTTTCCAATTCTTCCTGCAACTCGCGGGAGCCGACGGATCTCGCCGGAGCTGACACATCTCGCCGGAGCCGACGCTCCCTCCTCCTCCCGCTCTCGCTCTATTTCTTCAAAGCGCACTTCTGCACAGAACACCAAACACACTACAACTTTTCAAAACTGCTCCCCAGAGATCTATTTTAAAACAGTTCTATCCAGACAACAGCTTTTCAATCCGCCAGAGCTGTCCCAAATAGACCCTTTATATAGTTACATGTCTTAATGTGGATGAGTTGCTGATGGAGATTATAGATGGTCGAATGGAGGGGATGGAAGATCGGCCGAAGACGTAAAAGAAGGATGCATTTAGTTACAACCTTCAATTGATGATGAACGAGTGCAAGACCTTCGCCGACCATGAGACATTGAGATTGAGACCTTTTTCTCATGTATAGATATTTTTTCATTTATTCAGTTTAATTGTAATTGAAAATAATTTTACTCTGCATTGAGGGGTTTGAGCTATCTCCCACCCTCTTTTTTCCTATTAATGAAATAATTTATATTAAACAATATTCTTGTTGCAATTGAGTAAATACTAATTTTAGTGAATAACAAATGAAATAATTATATGATATTTTGTGAGAAATTGAACAAATTTTAACGTCAAATTATCATTATTGTCTCATCTTTTAAGTGACCAAATATTCCATCACTAAAAATAAATATAGTGATGAAATATGTTTGGTCACTAAATTAATTCTGTTTTAATGACTGAATTAATCAGTCACTACATATGTATAATTAGTGATGAAATTGGTATGTCACTAAAGAAACTTAGTGACGAGGCATGCTTCGTCACTAAAAATTGTTTTGCTAACCAGTGTGTTTCGGTCACAGGAATTGTTAGTGACGGAAATGAGTTGGTCACAAAATATGCACATTAAGTGACGAACGTTTTTTGACCACCGAAAAAAACTAGTGATGGACCATACATCGTCACTAAAAGTTTTTTTAGTGATTGTTGTATTTTGGTTACTAGAACTTCTTTTAGCGACCTATTAAATTTGGTCCCTAAAACATCTTTCAGTGATGAACATTTTGGGTGTCACTAAAGACATTTAGTGGCGAGGCAATTGTGACCACGTTGCGACGAGCTAAATTTGGTCACTAAATGTCTTTAGTGACTACAATTCAATATTTAGTGACAAAAAATTTCTTCACTAAAAATCAAATTTTTAGTAGTGCTTCCTCCAACTCCTGGATCAGACGATCATCATTCATCTGCAGCCAACTTGCCCGTACCGAAGTCCTACGACTCAAGGCATCTGTGACTACATTTTCCTTTAGGGGAGTGTATTATATCCGGAAGGTGTAGTCCCCAAGGAATTCCATCCACCTTCGTTGCCGCATATTCAGATCTTTCTGATTTATCAAATATTTCAGGCTCTTATGGTCCGTGAATATATACACTTTCATGCCAAGTAGGTAGTGACACCACAACTTAAGTGCAAAGATCACAACTGCTAACTCTAAGTCGTGGACTGGATAGTTCCCCTCGTGGACTTTCAGCTGGCGTGAGCCATAAGCTATAACCTTTCTGAACTGAAGAAGAACACAACATAAGCAGCTCCCTGAAGCATCACTATACATCTCATAGCCGCCCGTACCATATGACGAACTCAAAATAGGTGTCGTGGTCAAATGACTCTTTAACTCTTCAAAAGCCCGTGCGCACTTAGGCATCCAAATGAACTTCTGATCTTTCCTTGTCAGTGTAGTGAGAGGTAAGGCTATCCGCGAAAAGGTCTTTACAAAGCGCTTGTAGTAATCAGCAAGTCCAAGGAAACTCCCGATTTATGCTACAGTTGACAACACAGGCCACTCCTGTATCACAACTATCTTCGCCGGATCCACCGCAATACCTTCTCCACTAACCACATGACAAAGAAAAGTCACTGACAATAGCCAAAACTCGCACTTTGAGAACTTGACATAAAGTTTATTTCTTCTCATGGTGTGCAAAACTAACCTCAAATGTTTTTGCATGTTCTTCTTCAGACTGAGAGTACACTAATATGTTATCAATAAAGACAATCACAAATAGATCTAAGTACTCCCAAAAGGTCTGATGCATCAAGTCCATGAATAATGATGTCACATTTGTTAACCCAAATGACATTATAGTGAACTCATAATGACCGTAGCGTGTACCAAACGCCGTCTTGAGAATGTCACATTCTCGAATCCTTAACTGGTAATAGCTAGACTTTAAATCTAGCTTCGAGTAGACATTTGATTCCACTAGCTGATCAAACAAGTCATCAATCCGTGGTATTAGATACTTGTTCTTCTTCGTCAACTTGTTTAATTCTCGATAGTCAATGCATAGACGCAAGCTTCCGTCCTTCTTCTTCACAAAGAGGACCGGTGCACTCTAAGATGACATACTTGGACGTATATAGCCTTGCTCTAGTAATTCTTGCAATTGAACTTTCAGCTCTGCCATCTCTTTGGCGCTACTCGGTACGGTGAGCGGGCAACAAGTTTCGCACCTGACACCAACTCAATAATAAAGTCAATCTCCCACTAGGGTGGAAGCCCAGGGAGATCCTTAGGAAACACATCTAAAAACTCCGATACAACAGGAATGCCATTTAAACTGGGCTTCGGCTCAACAACCTCCAACAATGTGAAGAACAACTCAACACCCTTCCGAACAGCCTTGACGACCTGGAGGGCAGACATCAATATCTTGCCCGCTCCTTGCATACCTGTGAACTTAGTCTCGCTTTTGGTATTTTTCCCCAGTATGACTTCCTTAGAGTTTCAATCTATATAGGCACGCTGCTCCGAGAGCCAATCCATACCAAAGATTACATCAAACTCAGATATCGGCAACATAAATACTTCCAAACCAAAGTCATGACTTTCTATCCGCACCTCAACATAGAAGAACCTATCTGCACACATCACGCATCCGTTAGGTCACAACACTTTTACTCTATCTGTTGACATCAGAGTAGGCACTTCGATCTGCGATATGAAGTCCTCAGATAGAAATGAATGGGAAGCACTAGTATCGAACAGTGCTCTCGCCAAATATTCCGATATCAGGATAAAGCCTAATTCAAACAAATCATACACAAGCAATGTACAAGGTATTAAGTATGAAAAGCAGTAAAAACTATATCTTAACTCATATCTGTTACAACGTCACTTTATTTTATGGCCTCATGCTGCCTAAGATTATAGACTCAGGATTGCTCTTGAGATGCAGTTGACTTTACCATTACTTTTCCCTTTCCAGCAAAGTCACACCTGTCTTTTTCTTCGTCTTCAGAGGGCCACTCCGACATTCTCGGGCCATGTGTCCCACCTTACCATATGTGTAACACGTGAGTGGACCTCACCCAGATGTCGCTCTAGACGTAAAAGAAGAAGGGGCCGGTGCATAAGCTTTAGACTTCTTATTCCATCGTCGATACCCAGACTTTGAAGAACTAGGTACCTTGAACTCTAGCTTTTTCACCTCCAAGTCAGTCTTACGTTACACACGTTTCATATCTTGCTCGAGTGAACAGGCCGTATTGACCAAGGTAAGAAAACCTTATGTCATCAGTCCTGAGAGAAGCAACCGTAAGTCATCTCTCAACCCTTCATAGAATCAATTTGTTTTTCGTTTTTCGCCTGCAAACGTAAAGCTTGCATATCTTCCCAATCTCATAAACTCGTGCAAGTATTCATCCACAGAACTCTCGCCTTGAGTTAGCCTTAAAAATTGGTTTTACATTGCAATCTGTTGTGCAGATGGAATATATCTCGCCAGGAAACACCTCGAGAATTCCTCCATCGAGATCTGAATCAATGACCGATTAGTAAACTGTTGCAGCTCTAACTCATCCCACCATAGCCTCGCCTCACTATCTAACAAAAAGGTGGCTACAGTGACTTTCTGCCACTCCTCCATTTCAGCTACCGTCAGAATTCTCTTTACTCTTGAGAGCCAATCTTTGGCTTGTGTAGGGGTTCCAGTACCAACAAACACAGGATGATTGAAATTCATTATTTGTTTCAATTGCTTTTTCGTCACTCGCCTTGCGGTCACTGGCTCAACGACCACTTGTCTTACCGCCACATGTTCAACTACACCAACCGGTTCCTGGACCACCGCAGAGGTAGGAGGTTGTACTCGCCCTCCTGGTTGCGCATTGATTAATGCAAACACAGCTTCAACAACCAACCATATAGTTTTTGAAGAAGGAGGAGGCGTTGGCACCTCAGTTGGTGCATTACTATCCGCCGAGCGCTGGGGTTCCTGCTGCCCCGCACCACTTCTCGTTGCCTATAATCATGAAGCACACAATTATGCAATGCACAATATTGCCAAAAACAATTATAGGTACACGCAAGTTCCTTCAACATGTGTATTTTCATTCCTAAGTGGGCATTCTTGAGTTAATTTTTGCTATAATAGTGAGCACATACACGTTCTCGCGACCCCTCAAAAGAATTCGACCACGAATTCATAGAGAAAAGACCGAGACAAACTGATTCAAAAATTGTAACACCTCCATCCATTACATGAAATATAACTGAGGGTACGGCCGGGGTCCCATGCCATATTCCACAGACAGTCGACAAAGTTACATGTTAATATCAAGGGAGCAAACAAATCCTAACTCAGAGCATTATAACGGAAGCTTCAATGGTTAAATTTGAATTCAATACATGAGAATGTCCACTAGTATATAAAACAAGAATGTCTTACAAAATACACAAAACATTATGACCTTAAGGTCTTACAACTGTTTCCTTTACAAAAAATGTTTTCATACATCGACATGCATGCTGGCCACACATGGAACAGTAAAAGTTCGCCTTTGGGTCTTCGACGGCCAGCCAATTGCAGCATAAGGGACTTCTGCCAGCTACTTTCAACTTGGCTCTCCAGCACCTGCATAGCACGACCCACCAAAACATGACAAACAAAGCAATGGTCAGCATTAGCTGACCTATTTATAATAACCTCACCCCTCACTCGGGGCGGCGGTTCTCCATCCCTGCAAGCAGTATATATATATATATATATATATATATATATATATATATATATATATATATATATATTGGCAATATGAACATGCAATTTAAGCACCATTCGTCACAGACACAGGCTCGATCGGCCACACGCCCTGTGCACTCAGGGCACATTCTCAGTGTACCAGATCTCCCTGGTACCATCACCATCCACAATCATAGACTTGATGTTCAAACTTGAGCATTTCTCTTTTCTTCCTATGAGTCGACAAAGTCAAAGGAGTTCTACTTTTAGAAGAAATCTAGTGACTCACTCCAAGTCGATCGTCATAAGGTGGGTGCAGGTTAGCCAAAGCCCATTGCTTAAATCGTCATGCGTCGAAAGTCGAAACCTTCATGGCTGTGACATGACGTGGGTCTGCGTCCCCCATGTGCCCAAGCAGAACTATTTAAGTTCTCACTAATAAACTGCAGAACTTTTTAAATCCTCGCGAATATATCATACATAGATATTAAGTAAAGGCCCTCAGGTCTCCCAGAGACAGGCCACATGCAAATATAACTCACTGGAAGCTATCGCCGGCGGTAGCACTACCGCCGCCTGGTCGGGACACAAATTACTTTTTCCCCCATTTTTGGGTGTTTTCCAGGAGATCATCTCCAATACTTCACGACAACATCCTGCACCCCCTAGACCCAGGATTCTACACATTTATCCATACATTTTATCCACGGAGTCTTCTCTGGCACGCAATACAATTCATCACCAATCCAGACCAACCTGTCCAGATGGGCTTCACACAACATGTCTATTCCGTACTTCGATTCCATATCTATATGCAAGTTTAGTGGAGATCATAATGATCTGCCCACCAGAAGCCACCTTTTCCACCTTTTGGTGAGTGGTTCCATATAAGTATGAAAATTGAGGACTTCATTTGTCCAAGGAGAATGTCGTTACCCTTATCAATCGCTTAGGAGCCATGTCCTTGTTCTTTGATCCTGATGGAACCGAGCATCACGACTTCCTCTCCGGGAACTAGCATCGACTTGTAATTCCGATCACAAGTACACCATGAATCGCTTCTCTCCTTGGCCTCCTGGACTTTCTTCCTCCTCTTCCCTTAAGAAACTCAATAACCAATAGAGAAAGTGTGAGAGAGGAAAATGAGAATGCAATCTCATGCCCAACTTATATTTGGGGCCTACCGTCGCGCGGTATCATAGGCGGTTACCCCTTGGCCCAATCGACACCGCGTTGTCGCTCCAAAACTACCTCCACCAAGCTGCCACGTGGCCAGCTACTGCCGCGCGTTAACTTGCTACCGCCAGACAGTAGTTTAACTCAAGCTATCTCCATGCATTAGCTGACTACCGCTGCGCGGTAGTCATTCAACGCTTCGTCGAGAGCGTTGAGTGTGCCGAGAGCGTCGAGTGCAATCGCCACGCAATAGCACACTTCCGCCGCGCGATATACCTATCAACGATTCATCGTGAGCATTGAGTGCTAGCGCGATGCGGTACCTTTCTCCGCCGCGCGGTAGATTCCTGAGCCATCAGGCGATTAAGTTCAATGGCTAACGCCAACGTTAACTCTACCGCCGAGCATTAACTTCCAATCCTTCCTTTTTAGGATTTTTGGGGCATTACAACTGGCTCGCCGACCCCTTCTCTTTGGAGAACAAAGTCATCACTTGGTTTGGAATTTGGACCCCACATCTATAAGAGACGCCGCGACGGGTTAGGAAATAAACTAATTAGGTCACACGCTTGAAATTGTGAGTCGTGAGGCACACCCCATTTTGGGGGAGTTTAGGGGGTCAATTTGGTGCCTACACCTGTAAAATTTAATGGTCACATTAATAATGAACCTAACATACTTTATATTTTTTTCCGAAAAATTGAACCTGGGCACGTGCCCAGGTACATATGTCTCTACATAGATCCACTCATGAGCATGACCTTCCAATCAATGTCTATTTGTTCCATCATTTAAAGTGAACTCAAATTCAAATCCAAACTAGAATCCGAATTCAAATACTTGAATGTGGTTAGTCTTTGTATTTTATGACAAATTTAGATTCGGTTTATGAACACTCCTAATTGAACGGGTCAAAGAGGGCCTTGGGTGTAATGCCCCTGCTTTTCTGATGTCATTATTTGGATTGTCGACGTCATGATTACGACGTCAGGGCGTTATCCCCTTTCTCGTTTTGTTGACGGCGCTGCACTGTTTGTGCGTTTTCGCGCCCGTCGGGCCTATTTATCTAGATTTTGGGATTCGGTTGAGTTGGAATGTCTTCTCTGTTATAAAGGTTGAGGTTTTGAGGACTTGGAATTGTCCGGTTTTGTTGCGTTCCGAGCATTTTGGAGTCTCGGAGCGTGTTTGGATCTTTGTGAGGATTTTCTTTGCATGTGTAAGCTTTTGATGATAGTGTCTCAAGAATGGTACGTCGGATTCTACGGATATTCCTCGCTCTAAATTCGTAGAGTCACATTTTATCCTGGATGTTAGTCAAATTAGAATTTCTGAAATTTACTCTGCTTTGTGCTCGATAAACTTTTCTTGTACTCGAGAACTGTCCTCCTGGTTCTCGAGGAGTCCTGTTATTCCCGAGAAATGCTGTTCTAGTTCCCGAGAAGTGTTTTTCCTTGTACTCGAGAGCTATTTTCTGGTTCTCTAGAAGACTTGTACTCGAGAACGGTCCTTCGTTCCCGAGAAGTATGTCATTACTGTTCTCGAGAACTACCTTCAGTTCTCGAGATGCCCTTGCTGTTCTCGAGAACTACCTTCTTTCTCGAGATGCCGTTGTTGTTCTCGAGATGCCTTTGCTGTTCTCTAGAACTATTTTCTATTCTCGAAAAGTGATTTCTTGTTCTCAAGAAGAGATTTCTTGTACTCGAGAGTTGATTTCTTGTTCTCGAGAGGGGTTGCCTGCTCTCGAGAAATTCTTTCTGTGTTCTCGAGAACGCCTTCTAGTTCTCGAGAATTGTCTGCTTGTTCTCGAATAGTCCTTATAGTACTCGAGTAGTCCTTGTAGTACTCGAGTAGTGTTCTCGAGTAGTTTTTCTTAGTACTAGAGTAGTCTTTCTAGTACTCGACTAGTGTTCTCGAGTAGTGTTCTCGAGTAGTCTCCTTAGTACTCGAGTAGTCCTTATAGTACCCGAGTAGTCCGTGAATTCTTCTCGAGAAGCCCGGTTCAGCTAATTCCCCCCTTTCTTTCTTTTTTCTCGGTTCTTTTCTTAGAAATGTAACTCTTATAGATAAAATTATTTTAATATTATAATTATACCATAAATATATATATGTACTTCTTCTTCCCCCTGGAGCCGACCGATCTACCATTCTTCTTTCCCGAACCCGAGCGACGTGAGAGAGAGAGAGAAGTTTTTTCGTGAATCTTCCGGTAGCCGCTGACGGTGCTCCGATGCTCGAAATCTTCAACCGATTATAGTTCCGAAAAGCTCTCAACGAGAGCTACGCCATCATGGTAAATTTTTCCCCATTCCTTGAGTTTTTCTCGCTAGGGTTTTCGGCCCTAACCCCTATTTTTGACCATCTTTGTTATATTTTGACTTCTCTCGTCTTCTTTAGCTCCGATCTACGCCGTGGTGCGATTTGGACGTCTTTCCCCGATAAAATCAAGGCAAGTGATGGTTTCCCACTTCTCTTCCTTTCTTCATCCCGATTTACAGAAATTTCTAACTTTTTGTTGTCATGATTATTAATTAACTTACTGAATTTTAGTGCGGTTTAGATCTCTTGTCTAGTTCATTTTTTTAGTAACCATGTTCTTAATTTTATTACCAAATCTTGCTAGTATTACATGTGGTGGAATCTTACTCTTATAACTGTTTCTCAACGTTTATATAGGACGTGTTAGAGTTCATGTAGGGTTGAAAATTCTTCCTAAAGGTTGATCAACCGTTTCATTCTAGAATTGTCTAGTAGAATCCGATGTGCTATTGTTGTCTTAAGATTTATATCATAGTTTCCTTTGTAGCGACGCCGTGGGGCGAGACACGCCTCTAGACCATGAAGGGTTGTGGTGGGCCTCTGAGCTCTAAACCCGGGTCGTTATGAGTTTTTTTTACCGGGTTGCCTTTGTTGCGGGTGTTATTTGTGGACGAAAACACCGCCGCAATGTTTGTTCTCCCTATTAGTACTTTTGGGGCTCCACCGGTTTTTTGGGCATTTACGGTGTATGGTGGAGTATCCAGTCTCCCCCGCTTTTCGATGGATGAATTGTCTTTGGGGTTGGCCACCCCGCTCGTCTTGGTTTTTTGGTGAAGTTGACCACAGGTGGCTAGTAGGGGTTTGTTCCCCTTCCTGATGATTTAATCTTGACCATTTACCCTTATAGTTTTGTGCATTTGGGGTGCTGTTGTTTTACGTGACGCTTCATGTAAGTGTTCCCTATTTACTTTTGTACCTTACTGTTGTAACTTATTTAAGTATTTTTTCCTTTGGTCTCGGGTTGGTACCCCTTGACTTTGATTACTTTTGTCTTACTTTCTGCCATCACTTGTACTTTCTTGCTGAGGTGTTCTGTCTTTGGAATGCCTCAGGTTCAGAGCTGTAGCTGATAGCCGCGCTGGTCTTGGAGTACTTGGGCAGCTGTCTTGGCTGTGGTTTGGGCCTCGCCGTAGCGAGGTAGTCTGTTGTTTGGTTTTTCTTTGATAGTTCATACATACTTTGTTTTATGTGGGTTCGTGTTAGTTGTTGACGCCCACAGGATTGTTGATTTTTGAATACTTTCTAGCTGTTAGTTTTTCCTTCTGTGTATATGATTACTTGCTCCCTGAGATGTTTTATGCTAGGAATGCATGTTAGGTATTTTCAAGTATAAAAACTACTTCTATTACCTCATGCATTGCACGTTTTTAAAATGTTAAATCACTATATTTAGCGACCGTAAAAAAATCTACTTTTATTACTATTATAAATTTAGCACTTGCATACATTGAGGTGTCCTTTGTGAACCTCTAAGCTCATGTAGGATGTCTAATCTTGTAAAAGAAGTATTTTCCGCAGCGTTTAACTACTTTTCTCGTGGACTAGACAAGCCACTAAGCCGAGAGATACAACTAACTTCCTCACTCAAACTGATTTTATCTTTAATCAACTTAAAGAATCTTTCTTCATGGTTACATAGGTGTTTTGCCTTAGCGTGTAACGCCCCAAAATTTGAAAGAGAGACGATCAGCATTTTTGGCCAAGATTGGGTCTTAGTTGGGCGTCACACGGCCTAGGACACGGGCGTGTCCCTGGCCGTGTCAAGCTCAGGCTCGTCGAGAGTCCGGGAAGTCGACGTCCTGCGCTCGACAAAGTATCGAGACAGGGAACATGGCCTAGGACACGGGCGTGTCCATGGGCGTGTCCCGCTCGGGTGGCGTAGTAAGGCGCGTGGTTGACGAATTTCGGTCGATGAAATGTTTGGGTGGTCACGCCCTGAAACACGGGCGTGACAGGGGGCGTGTCCCCTCGGTTCGACGATCGTCGAGTGTCGATCGTCGATCGTCGATCGTCGATCGTCGAGTGGCGATCGTCGAGTAGGGGTACACAGCCTGTGACACGGGCGTGTGTTGGAACCCTAGTTCTGATTTGGGCAAGGAACACTATTAGGAATATTAGATTGACCCACCATGTATAGTCATGGGTCATAGGACTTTTTCCAGGACAGGTCATTCAGAAGGACTCTCCAGAATTACTGAAAGAAATCTGAACAATAGTTAAGACAAAGCCAGAGAATCAGCTCGACGATCGTCGAACGCAGTTCGACGAACGGCGAGTTCAGGTCGACGAATGATGACAGAAGCTGAGTTCGACGAATGACGAACTCAGGTCGATGATTGGTAGACAACACTTGCTAAGCTCGACAAAATTAGCAAGTCAGTTTCTCAGCTCGACGAAACAGAAACTGAGCTCGACGAACTGCAAGCTCCGGTCGACGAACGCAGATAAGATATTCAGCTCGACGAATCTAGCTGAGTTCGACGATCGATGAACTCGACAAAAGTTCAAGTCGACGATTTCTGAGCAATCAGTAACAGTTGACAGAATTTATTGAGGATTAATTACAGTCAACATTCCCAGTGAAAATAGCCGTTCAAACGGACAATTATAGATGAATTAAGTCCGGATCAATTTCCAAAGCATCTTCACTCTCAGGAATGTTTCTTCCGCCATCAAATCTACGGAATTCAAATACAAGGAACAAGATAGAACAGACAGACAGCGATACAGAGAACAAGAAGAAGTGAAAAGGGCTTTTACAAAAAAAGGAACTCTGCATCATAAAAGAAAATAATCATCAGAGTTCTTCATCAGCTCCAGGCTTTCAAGAGACAACAAATCAATATTAGTCTAAGAAGCTTGCTGGAGACATCATCACTGTGAAGGCCTATCACCCTGCAGCAATGCTTCCTGCAAACCTGAACCAATCAATATCTCAGGGGGAGCTTTTGCTAACATTAATATCCACAAGTCTTCTCTCTGACTGTTGACAGAGAAGACACCATCATCTCTCACCCCCTCCTGTACAAAGGATTGTCATCTCCCTTCAAAAGTGATTCCTGGTTGCAAATCTCCTTCCAAAAGACTTGAGTTGGTTTTTGGAGACCTGATCAAAACCCATTGGTAGCAGTCACCTGATCAAAACCTGAGTGGATTCCTACCAGGGTGGTAGAAGAGTAGACTACCCAGATTTGGGGAACCACTACAAAATCCTTGTCTCTCTTCTGGTTGCTTGATTGCTTGTTTCCTTTGTTTTTATATTTCTTTGTGCTGTGGTATATATTTATATATATAACTCTGGTTAGTTATATTAAGATCTATCTCTCTCTTTCAATTGGTATCAGAGGGAGGTTGGTTAAAATACCACACCTTAACAGGTTGGTTAAACTACTACACCTTAAGAGGTTGGTAGTACAGGCTAACACCTGAACCAAATCGATCTGATAGATCTTAAATATCTTTTAGAGTTATCATGGCATAATTTGATGAGTTTTCAAGCACCAGACTACCCATGTGCAATCTAGACAAGCTTGCCCTATGGAAGACAAGGATTAGATTTTATATGGACTCCATTGATGAAAACATCTTTAAATCTATTTTGTCAGGTCCAGCTCAACCTCAGAAACCAACAAGTCCAAATGTTGTTCCATCATCTCAATGGACAGATGCCCAACAAAAGATGAAGATTGCTGATGTACAAGCAATGAACATTCTGACACAATCCATGTCTGATGACATCTTTGAAGAACTTGCTGAATGTTCATTTGCAAAAGAGATGTGGGGCTCCCTCACAGCAATGACTGCTGAATCAGCAAAAGAAAGCACATTTAAAGCTGAATCTTGGAGTGACTATGATGCTTCATCATGCACAACTGAGGATGAAGAAGAAATAAGAGCAAGAGAATTCTGCTTGATGGCAATCAATGCATCTTGCAGCAGCCATGATGCAGAAACAGACTCTAAAGAAGAACCAGAATGTGAATCAGAAGAAGAAGATCAGGTAATCTCTACCCTTGATCTTTCATAAGGTATAAATCTTCAGAAAAGCTTAGTTCAAAATAATTCGTCAAACGGAGATCGACGAAATCCATCCTATTCGTCGAACTCAGATCGACGATCGCTGAACAAAGATTTTGCCATGTACTGTTTAGGAATCTGTGCTAGACGAAATAGATATAATTCGTCGAACAGAGATCGAAGAAAATGGATCGTAGGAAACAATTATTATCACTCTGTGAATAGAGATCAACGATCTCAATATCATTCGTCGAACTCAGATCGACGAAAATATTTTTCGTCGAACTCAGAATTTCAAAACAGAAATTTTTATTCTTTTATTTCTGATTATTATAAAAGAGAACCAGGACCCAAGGTTATCTGAGTCCAGAACTCTTAACATCTCCTTGCAGGAAAAGAATTCAGTCCAGCTAATATACATGATATCAGTGGCTGAATAATTTGTGCAAGGCTATGCATATAGGGGGAGATGCCAGTAAATGAAGCTGCAGAAATTCTAGTAGCAGCAACAACAACAGATTATAATGCTGCAAGGATCAGCAACAGCAACAACAGATTTTCTTGATCTAGTTTTTATTGTATTTTAATTGTATTCTACTTGTATTTTACTTGTCTTGATGTAAACAGTGTCCTTACCCAAATAGGGGGAGATTGTTGGAACCCTAGTTCTGATTTGGGCAAGGAACACTATTAGGAATATTAGATTAACCCACCATGTATAGTCATGGGTCATAGGACTTTTTCCAGGACAGGTCATTCAGAAGGACTCTCCAGAATTGCTGAAAGAAATCTGAACAATAGTTAAGACAAAGCCAGAGAATCAGCTCGACGATCGTCGAATGCAGTTCGACGAACGGCGAGTTCAGGTCGACGAATGATGACAGAAGCTGAGTTCGATGAATGACGAACTCAGGTCGACGATTGGTGGACAACACTTGCTCAACTCGACAAAATTAGCAAGTTAGTTTCTCAGCTCGACGAAACAGAAACTGAGCTCGACGAACTGCAAGCTCCGGTCGACGAACGCAGGCAAGATATTCAGCTCGACGAATCTAGCTGAGTTCGACGAATGTCGAACTCAGGCCGACGATCGATGAACTTGACAAAAGTTCAGGTCGACGATTTCTGAGCAATCAGTAACAGTTGGCAGAATTTATTGAGGATTAATTACAGTCAACATTCCCAGTGAAAATAGCCGTTCAAACGGACAGTTACAGATGAATTAAGTCCGGATCAATTTCCAAAGCATCTTCACTCTCGAGAATGTTTCTTCCGCCATCAAATCTACGGAATTCAAATACAAGGAACAAGATAGAACAGACATACAACGATACAGAGAACAAGAAGAAGTGAAAATGGATTTTACAGAAAAAGGAACTCTACATCATAAAAGAAAATAATCATCAGAGTTCTTCATCAGCTCCAGGCTTTCAAGAGACAACAAATCAATATCAGTCTAAGAAGCTTGCTGGATACATCATCACTGTAAAGGCCTATCACCCTGCAGCAAAGCTTCCTGCAAACCTGAACCAATCAATATCTCAGGGGGAGCCTTTGCTAACATCAATATCCACAAGTCTTCTCTCTGATTGTTGACAGAGAAGACACCATCATCTCTCACCCCCTCTTGTACAAAGGGTTGTCATCTCCCTTCAAAAGTGATTCCTGATTGCAAATCTCCTTCCAAAAGACTTGAGTTGGTTTTTGGGGACCTGATCAAAACCCATTGGTGGCAGTCACCTAATAAAAACCTAAGTGGATCCTACCAAGGTGGTAAAAGAGTGGACTACCCAGATTTGGAGAACCACTATAAAATCCTTGTGTCTCTTCTGGTTGCTTGATTGCTTATTTCCTTTGTTTTTATATTTCTTTGTGCTGTGATATATATTTTTATATATATAACTCTGGTTAGTTATATTAAGATCTATCCCTCTCTTTCAGCATGTCACAGGGCGTGTCCCGCTGTGTCGATCGTGTTCGACGTTTTCTCTGCTAGTTCGACGAAGAGGTGTTCGACGATCGTCGAGGCTTCGAACACGGCCTGAGACACGGGCGTGTCCCAGGCCGTGTCCTTCTCGGGTTGTGAGTCGGGACGTGTAATGGGTTGGACACGGCCTGGAGCCCAGGCGTATTCAGGTTGGACACGGCCGTGTCAAATGTGACACGGGCATGCCAAGGCCCCGTGTCTTGTTTTGGGTGCGACAATTTTGGCGTCGATTGGGGAACACGGCCTTGGACACGAGCGTGTCACAAGCCGTGTTCGGCCCAGGTGTTTTGATTTTCAGTTCAAATTGTGGCCGTTCTTCCCTTTCTTTTGGGATCTGATGGTCCAGGATCGCTCTTGCTGAGTTGAGTCCGAGAATAGGGTTAGAAACCCTCATTCTTCTCCAAGCTTTCTCTTACTAAAGTTCTAGAGAGAGGGGAGAGCAAGGAAGAAGGTGAAGAAGAGATCCGGCTGTTGGAGAGGCTTCAGTGCTCCAAATCGCAAGCCGAGTCCAGATCCGTGGAGGCTAGATCGCTGCGAAGGTTTTCATCCGGCTATTTTTCCATGGCTAGGAAGAGGATTCGGAAGGTAACGATACTTCTCCTCTTGGTTTTAGGATGCATGTTTTAGCATCTTTTATTTTATAGTTTTTGGGCACCAAACTCTCAAATGAGAGGGGTTTGGGTCGCCAAGGTTCAAGAGGAACCTCCGGGTCAATTGAGTCCGTCCCCAACATGTTTTTGCATTAAAGATCCCCTTCGTTAGTGGATTAAGCATGGTGGGTGAAGCCGTAGTCGCGACCGTTAGTCCGACTCGGTGATGTTGCATATGAAGTTTAAGGATTCGTAGAGATCCGTTGCGGCAAGAGGACGTTTGTGATGTTTGTGATGTTCTTCCCTTAATCTTGCGTGAGTACGTGTGACCGGTACCGGACAAGGTTAGCTCCTCATTGGCGGTAGATGGTTTCCTTGATGGACAAGGTTAGCTCCGCATGGGTGGTAGATGGTTTCCTTGGTGCACGGGAACGCTGCAGTACGAATGAGGGATTAGGGTGGAATTATCTTGGATTGTGATGTGCCAAGGCATGGCTATGTCTCTGTGGTCGGCTGGCTATCCCGTCACGTGCACGTCATGTGTGGAGAGTGTCCCGGCGAGACTAGTCCCCTTGTGTTAGATTGACGAGAATGCCAAGCTTGGGGCAAGCCCAGACAATGAGGCCATGAGCGGGTGGGGTCCAGCAAGGCTTCTTAGAATCGATCTGTGTGTTTGTTGGAATCCTGAGATGAGAAGTCAGAGCTTGCAGGCAAGCCTGAGTTTAAGACCTTGAGCGGGTGGGGCCTTGGCAAGAGTTTCGTGTGGCGGCTTGTGTGCTGTTGGGGGGAAAATTGGTAAACCCACTTTGTTTGCGGCTTTATGCCAATGGGGAAATGATGAGTACCCATATGATGTGATGATATGCTAGATGCATAAGCGATAGGGTGTCTTGGGTGAAGCCCAGGTTGTTGCATACATGCTGCATAAGTAGGCCCCTTTTATTATATGCTCAACAATAGAGAACATGTATGTTATTTGAGACATCCAAGCATGTTCTTAGTGCATTACTTGTTTATATATATATTGCATACGAAGTGCTGACTTGCAGGTTAGAGGGTTCCCCGGGGTCCGTTAGGGGTGTCCAGGAGGAGATGTGTTGGTTACACAGTTGGAGGTCAGCCTTTGCTGACCCACGTTACTAATAATTTTTACAGGGCAAGGATCGCAAGCAAGAGCTAGCTCGCCGGCCAGAAAGGCCTAAGCCTCATGAAGTGTTACCTTTTTGCTGTAGCTCTACTTTTATGACATTATATGTTTGATGCCCATATTGACCGGCTTGCATGCCGAGGTAGATTAGGAGTGCTTATGCACTTTTATGACTGATGTATTATTTGAGTTTGGACTCACTTTTATTGTAAGGCCATAAGGCCATTTCGTTACTCTAGTAGGTGTGGATAACTTATAGTCTTGCTTGTTGTTTTCGCTATGTTGTGTTATGAGTTTTGAGATTGGGTAGCTATATCATCTTATAATACTGAAGCTGTGGCGTCTGTATGTTGTGGGGCCCCGGCCGGACCCATATTATACGGTCATTACAGGGGAGGTGTTACAATTTGGTATCAGAGGCAGGTTAGATTCAAGGTCAGTGCGTAGATAAGTTATCCACATAAGAGTAACGCGGGAACATGAGTGTCCTTATGTTTAAGTCTTGAGATTAGAGACTGATTCCTTGTTTGCTTGTTTTCTTGAAGACTGCAAGCAACGAGGCGTGTACGTCGAGAGCAAGAGAAGAGCTTTTGGCGAGCAGCGCTACTGCTCAAGGTCAGGTGGGCATGGGTGTAAACACGGCAGACTTCTGCCGCATGCTTGCAGAAGCGATGGTGGCAGCCCAAGCTGCAGCGACAGCTCAGGTAGCAACCCCGGTTGCTCAGGTAGCAACTCCTGCTACACCGGATACGACGACAGCCGTTCCAGGCGGAGAAGCCAGACGAGTAGAGCCTTTGGCAGAAAGAGTGGTGGTCGGGCATGGGGACCGGCAGATGAAGTACTTTCTGAGCTTCCATCCCCCGTCGTTCAAGGGAGTTGGTACGCCAAATGATGCAGAGGATTGGTGGGCTCGGATTCAAGAGCTTTTGAGGGCGACAGAGACGCCAGAAGAGAAGAAATCTGAGTATGCGACGTTCATGTTAGAAGGAGACGCCAAGTTGTGGTGGGTGAGCCATAGAGGCCGCCAATTTCCTGGACACACCCCGTCGATGGAAGAATTTGGGGATGCTTTTCTAAAGAGGTACATTCTCGTTTCTACACTGTTGGCCCTTCAGAGGCAGTTTCTGCACTTAATGCAGCGAGACAAGATGGTGGACGAGTATGTGCAGGAGTTCACCCGTTTGTGTTGTTACGCTGGAACGACGATGATAGATGATGTAGAGAGAGATAACCTCTTTTATCAAGGGCTGAGGGAGAATCTAAGACAACCCCTCATTGCCATGAAGAGGGCTGGTTTCAATGAACTAGTGGAGGCTGTCAGAACTTTGGAAAGTGATCTAAAGCAAAGCCAACATCGTAAGGGCTTTGTGCCCAAGCAAGGAGAAGGGAAGCCTTCTCAATCCCAAGGAAAGTCGGAAGGGAATAGATGGAGGAAGAAGCTTCACCCATACAAGTCCGGTGAGAAAAGCAAATGGACGTCCGGAGGGTCTCACTCCAAGGGGCCACCGACGTGTTTTGACTGCGGAATGGTGGGACACATTGCTCGCTTTTGTAATCAAGGAGGTGCGGAGCAGGAGCCAAGACAAGAGCAGACTGTGCGCTCCGGCCCCAGTGTCGCAGAAAAAGGAAAGATGGCGGAGTCGAGCGCTTCTCGGTTCCAACCGGTGCAACCAAGGGCTTACAACCTTGGACAGCAGGAAGCAATCCACCAACCCGACGTGGTGACAGTCTTCGTGTTAGTTTCCGGATACCCCACTAGGGTATTGTTTGATACGGGAGCGTCGCACTCCTTTCTTGCGGAAAGCTTCATCTAGAGGATTGGAGTTGAGCTTTTTTCGGCGGACGCGGAGCTGAAGGTGCGCATGCCCAATGGGTCATCCATGACCACCAGAAAGAAAGGGCGCAGTTGTTGGGAGCTAGATGGTGTTGACTTTGTGCTGATAGCAGCGGTCTTACCATTGGCAAAATTTGATGTGATATTGGGAATGGATTGGTTACCGAACAACATGCCAGTATTGATTGCCTATCCAAGGTAGTGACCCTAAGGAGCAAAGGGCAGACGGAAGTCAAATTTGAGGGCCTTTGTGGAGTGGCCTATTCCCTGATTTCGGCCATGCAGTTGATGCAAACGGTTAACCAGGGTGGTGTAGCGCTTGTAGCGTTATTGGAGGTTCGCCTCTCCCAGTTGTTTATTGAGGAAGTGCCCGTAGTGGCAGAGTTCAAGGATGTGTTTCCGGATGAACTTCCTGGAGTGCCTCCTCGGCGGGAGATCGACTTCTCGACCGAGTTAGTGCCGGAGGCTAGGCCGGTGTCACGTCCTCCGTTTAGGATGGCACCAAAGGAGTTGGCTGAACTCAAAGTACAGTTGCAGGAACTATTGGAGCAAGGGTATATCAGACCCAGTTATTCACCGTGGAGCGCGCCGATGTTGTTTGTAAAGAAGAAAGACGGTAGTATGCGGCTATGCATAGACTACCGAGAGCTGAATAAACTGACCTTCAAGAATAAGTATCCGATTCCTCGGATAGACGACTTGTTCGACCAGTTGGTGGGGTCAGTGGTGTATTCAAAATTTGACTTGAAGTCAGGCTATTATCAGTTGCGAATTTGGGACGAGAACATACCCAAGACTGCATTTGATATGAGGTATGGACACTTTGAGTTTACGGTGATGCCGTTCGGGCTGACGAACACACCATCTGTATTCATGGATTTGATAAATCGGGTGTTCCGACAATACTTGGACTCTTTTGTAGTTGTCTTTATTGACGACATCTTGGTGTACTCCAAATCGGAAATGGAGCATGAGACTCACTTGCGAATGGTCTTGCAAGTGTTGAGGGAGAATCAGTTGTATGCAAAGTTCTCGAAGTACGAGTTCTGGTTAGAGAAGGTGGCATTTTTGGGTCACGTGATTAGTAGGGATGGGGTGGCGGTTGATCCAACAAAGGTGGAAGCCATCAGAGATTGGCCAATTTTGAGAACCGTGGCGGAAGTCCAAAGTTTTCTTGGACTAGCCGGGTACTATAGGAGATTCGTGGAAAACTTTTCGCGGATAGCTCTTGTAAGACCCCCTTTTTTTCTTTTAAAACACCGGGGTCTTAGGCCCAGAACCGCTGTTTTGCGGTGACTCCTTCATGCCCTGAAGGGTCATCACCACAAAGCGCCGATTCTGCCGGCCAATTCGATCACAAAAAAGTAGCAAAACAAAGTAAATGCAAACTAGCAGTCCACAGAAAATCACATATCATATAGATAATCTCCACGAAGGGAGTGTCCACAGAATAATATATCAGAGTACTAAAATACGGGCTTATGCCCGGTACATCATGTCCTCACGACAAATCACTCACGCGGAAGCAAAAACAGAACATCTACTCAAGGTCGAGACTCATAGTCCCGGCTGTATGAACTCCGGAGCTAGACTGCCCCATCTCCAAGTGCACCGGTCTCTGGGGCTGCTCCCCCGTGCTAGGCTCCACGATTCCCTAAAATGATGCGGTTCGAAAACCGTTAGTCTAAAAGACTAAGCCCTATCATCCCCCACCCCTTCCCCCATGGCTCCTAGGCACCGAGCGGAGAGGAAGAAAGGGGAGGACTTGAAGGTGGAGAATAATCAAAAACAGATGGCAGTGGATCTATACTAGCAAATCTATAATAGATATTGACAATAAGATGAAATATGAAAATTAACCTTCACTTATGTGAGAACACATAAGCCAAGGGGTCTTCTGCAAGTCTTCCATCGTATAAAAAGTCTCATACCAATTTATACGTTGGGGTGTCTGTTATCAAACAGCAGTAAATATATATCAAAATTAATCTTAATTTATAAACTTGCCCACACAAGCTTATAGACCAAGGGATCGTTTTGCAGGTTCTAATGTATAAGCGTCCCATTCCACTTATACCTTAAGTGTCAGGGTTAAATGAATCGATTATGCTATGACATGCAAGTGGGTATGATGGAACATACAAGTGCAACACACATACCCGACTCTGTGCACACAGACCTTTAGTTCCACCTTTCTAGAGCCGTAACCTCCCAGGATACCTCCGTAGTGGCAGACAGAAGCGGTGGGTTGGGCCTCGCCCACCTCTAAACCAGTAAAAGCACTACCGGTCAGACCTATCGTACGCCTCAACGCTGGTGCACTAAGCGGAGCTCCTGCGTACTCTTGCCGGCTGGCGCACCGGACTTCTGTTGGCGAAGTGCTAGCCACACTTGCCGAGTCAACGTATTGGCGTCGGTGCATCGACCCTCCAATACCGAAGACCCACCATCTTAATTTTCTTTCCTTTTCTGCACATGCAAATTTAACGTATTCAAAAACCGAGCCGAAGCTCCCCGGACTAAAATGTCCGTCTCAAACAATCGAGCTGAAGCTCCCCGGACCAAAATGCATGTCTCTCAACTATCTGAGCCGTAGCTCCCAACTATCTTCCTATGCTATCTGTGTTCGTGAAATGTGCAACCCTAATTACTAAGTTACTCTTTTCAGCTTGTTAATACAGTTTACGTTAACCCAGGACTGCCCCCGGTATTCTCTATGAAGGGCTCTCAAGGGGCACTAGGAACTATTATAGGATTACGCTCATCGTTCCCTTTCACAAGGTACTTATTATTATTATTGGTTGATTCCCTTACCCATTACCTTCTCGTGTTACGATAGACTAACCTAGTGTGATTTTTAACCTTCCTCTCTTCCGGAAAGACGATCTTTCGTCGAACCCGAGCACCTCTTAACTCTAGCCAACACCACTTCTCACCAACCTTCCCATCCTTATATGGTGAACACTTTCACATCCATCCAATTCATCAGATTAACTAACTCCAACGCTATGCCCCATCATATCCTATGACTGTTAACTCAAATTGCTAATTGCAGACTATTTTATGCTATATGTCGAACCGGATAGGAAATGATCCAATACTCATCCAAATGCCCTAACTTATTTACTGGAGGTATATCATGATATAATTAGCCTATAATCAGAAAATTATAATTTTTCCTAATTTATCTAGCATTTAATTAATTTCCTCAAAAATTCCAAGGGCTATCGGTTTGAACATGAACTACCCTAAGTACTCATGAAAGATGTCCAACAAAATTATTATAAATATTATGTTATATTAATATGGTAAATCTAAAGTATCATAATTTTTCTATCACCAAAAGGGCACTAAAACTATTTTAGTAATATTTACTATCTTCCGTTGTTTAT
The DNA here is from genome assembly GCA_039583875.1 of Platanthera guangdongensis. Taxonomy (NCBI): domain Eukaryota; kingdom Viridiplantae; phylum Streptophyta; class Magnoliopsida; order Asparagales; family Orchidaceae; genus Platanthera; species Platanthera guangdongensis. The sequence goes on from CM077152.1 coordinate 186,503,858, forward strand.
GAATCAAGTATAGAAAATATCCATCCAAATATTATAAATTAATTATACTATATAGATACAACCTTAAAAGTAACATTGGCCAAGTTTCATAATTTTTCAGCAAGTATTAATCTCTGAATAAATTAATTATCAAAAATCTCCATATTATGGACTTGTAAAGAAAGTACTGTAATCAACCCTCTAAAATTATGAATAAATTTCTACAAGCATAGTTTGGCCTGAAATCATCAGTACATAAGTCTCATGATTTTTCAACAGATATATCATCTATAAATAATTTTATACCACCAAAGCCCCTTTTTGAAACTAGTGAAGGAAGTACTAAATATCATCAATTAAAAATTGTAACAAAATTCAGGGATATTCACTTAGAACTAGATCATCTACTGACCAAGTTTCATCAGTTTCAAATGAACAAAATAATCAAATTAATTAAAACACCATTTTGGGCCTATTGATATTTAACAAATAAAGTACCAGAAATATAATCCATACAATTCTAATAAAATTACTAGGGGTTCTAGATGGTCTAAAACTTACTCTACCCAAGTTTCACAACCTTTAAATAAGGTTTAGTGGCTGAATTTGCAAAATTGTGCTTCTACCCTAAAACTAGGGTTAGGGTTTTGAGGTTTCTACCTTCCTCCAAGCCTCTAAAATTCCTTCCAGAGAACTTAGGTTACACTACCTTCAATTCTACTGAGTTTTCAAGGTCATACAAAGGCATTAGCCCCCATGTCCTTCACAACCCCCAAAAGTCCTTCCTTAGGGTTTGAGGTTGAACCATAGGGTAAATCAAGCCTAAATCACCCCATTTTACTTAAGAGGGTGACATTGGCCATACTAAGTTAGTGTCCAAAACCTCTGCCTCTGTTGATGGGAGGTGGCCACCCTAAGCCCATGGTGCACTTTTAATCAAAAACACATCCTTAAGGCCAAAATAGGGTTTGGTGATTACCTAACTAAAACCCACCCAAATGAGTTGAAATTTTGTACATAGCTTGGTATTGATGCCAGGGACCACTCACCAAAATTTGGGAGGGTTTGGAGGTCATTAGACCACTTAATTAAAATACCCTAGCATTATTAAATAAAAGTAAACACTTTAGGCAAAGTGTCTCCAAAAAATCCCAATTTTGGACAGACCTTAGGTATAGTTAGGACTGATCCCCTCTCCAAATTTCAGCCCATTTGGACAAGGGATGAAGGATGAGCATCCATTTGAATCTCAGGACAGCCCTAGGTATAGGTCCCACCAAAATGGGTGCCCTGGTCCAACCAGAGGGCCAAATTGGTCCAAATCAATTTTGAATTAAATAGACCCATAGGGCTACAACTTTCATATTGAAAGTTTTTCCACCAGGTGGCCCTAAGTAATTTTAAAAATTAAAACCATTTACTGTAAATAATGTGATAGAAATGAAATTAAATCAAAATAATCAGATTCTTATCAAAGGTGCCGCACGAATCTTGGCGCAATCCAAGGGCAGCCGAGTCGTCTTCCTCCTTGAGCCGACGGCCATGATGTCCCCGTCCTGGGCCGCCTTGCGGGCTGATTTCCCGGCCACCCGTCCACTTCCCCGACCGGCCACCGCCACCACTCCCTTGTGGCTACCCTCAGCCGGCAGCACGACCGCCGGAGTGTCCGTTTCCGACGATCCCGATAAGAATAATTTCCTTGGAAAATCCAGGAAATCAAAACATGGATCGGGCTCAATTGAGCCCGAACCTTGAACCTAATTAGCCCTAAGATCTACCAATGAAGTAAGGAGAGGGGGATGACATTTCTGGCGGCCTGAATGCGGGAGGAACGGCGGGATGCCATGGTCGACGGAGGCGGCGCTCGACTTCTGCAACAGTACAGTGGGACAACTTGTTACTTCCAGGTAAGAGTTCTAAAATGCTCCCCTTTGCCCACTGATGATGTTTAAATGGTCAATTGAGGAGGGGGGCGGCTGGTTCTTCAATGCCCATCAAACACCATTAAAGGTGTGGCTCGGGTTGAGTGGGGGGGGGGGGGGGGGGGGGGGGCTGAACCTACCTCTTGGTGGCCGGGAAACGGCTGGAATCAACTCCTATTCTCTAGAGGAGTTGATTGCAGCCATAAAGGATTGCTGTTGACCTCCTTTGGCCGGTTCCCACCCATCCCTTCCTCTCCCCCAATTCTCTCTCTCCACCATTTTCATGAAAGGAAGCTCCTTTCTCTCTCCTAGTGATCCATATTGACTGGTCAACTCCATAGGATATGTTCAGCCCACTTAATCATAATAATTATGAAAAGTGAGGTTAGCCTAAGGGAAAAATTGCTTGAGCTTGGGTTAGCCCATTTGGGCTAGGTTTGACTTGGCTTAGGCTAGGGTTGACTTAGGTCAATTTGATCATTTGGGTTGACCCCAATGGGTCCTTGGTGACCCATTGGCCTCCCTTAAGGTCTATGTAGGGTTGGGTAGGGTTAACTTGGCACCTTGGAGGTCACTTGACCCTTGGTAAGGGCACTTTGACCACTTTGGGGCTTGAGTTGACTTGGGTCAACTTAGCCACTAGGTTTGACTCCAATGGGTACCTAGTGACCCATTGACCTCACTTTAGGTTTATGAAGCCCTGAGTAAGGTTGGTTGGGCACATTAGAGGTCAACTGCCCTTGATTAGGGCACCTTGCCCTATTTAGGCCTATGGTGGTCCTAGGTAAAATTGGCCACTTGGGGTTGACTCCAATGGAACCTTAAGGCTTTAGTGGACCCTCTAATGGGTTAGTGATGTTGTGGTGGGGTCATGGAGTCATGGTGAAGGCCTAAGGTCAAACCCTAGGTTTGGTGATGAGGTTGTGCCATAGGCAGACCATGGTGATCCTCACCTTGGCCTTCTATCTCTTGGCCCACTTCTGGCTTTCTAGGGTTTTGTCATGACCTAATCATAGACAAAATCACTCTTAGGGGTCTAGTTGGAAATGAGATGTTACAAATCCCAATAAACAAAACAAAGATTTCGTCCCCGAAATCAAGGTTATGCCTACGGGAATTTCTACCGAAGAAAAGAAACTCGTAACATCCCATCATGACGCCATGTTTGCTAAATTAGGTTTAAAGAAAAACCTAAATCTATGACCAATTCGCCCAATTGGCAAACCAAGATCCCAATAAACAAAAGATTAGCCTCTATTCTTCCTGGAGCAGCCTTACTAGTTTAAAGCAGGAAAATAAATTAAACATCTTGAGGGGTTGTGAGGTATACCTGACTGAACAGCTCTGGGTACTTTTGTCGCATCAGGTCCTGCGGTTCCCAGGTATGCTCCTCTTGGCCGTGGTTCCTCCACAGAACTTTGACTAACAGAACCTTCTTGCGATGCAAAATCCGTACTCCTCTGTCATCGATCCGAACCGGCTCTAAGCGAACTGACCAGTCTGAAGCTACCGGTCTATCTGTGGTCGAAATCTACTGCTCCGGGCGTAGTAGAGCCCTCCTGAGCAAGGAAATATGGAACACATCATGCAAGGCTACCAGCTCTGGTGGCAAATCCAGCCTGTAAGCTAGGGGTCCGATCCGCTCCAGGATCCTGTAAGGGCCCATATACCTTGGGCTGAGCTTCTTCTTCCGACCACGCACCCGTGAAACTCCATGCATGGGCCGGATCTTCAGAAACACTCGGTCCCCCACCTGAAACTCCACCTGACAATGCCGAGCGTCATAGTACTTAGCCTGTCTGCTCTGCGCCTCTAACATCCTGTCTCTGATCAGCCTCACCTGAGCTTCAGTGTCTTAGACAAAATCCGATCCCAATGCCTTCGGATCCTCATCCTGAATCCATGAAAGTGGAGTCCTACATCTCCTTCCGTACAAGGGTGGAGAGTTGTGTTGAATATCGACCGAGAGCCCAGATAAGCCTGAACTGATCTTCTCTCCTTGGACGTACACTATCCAGCCTGATTCAACATGATCATCTTGAGCACACCATGATAATGAACAACTACTCACAAAACTTATGAAACACCTACGGGAGTTTTCTTTTTGGTCAGGGTGACCCTAGATATCTCGGCCAGTCTATCGTTGATGTTCCAATTATAATTATGCCCGGAGTGCGGATGAGGAATCATGTGTATGAAAATCCCTAATTATATCCTCAAACTTCCACTCTAACCAGGCAGTGACTGTAATAGTTTCCCAAAAGTTCTTGCACTTAACCTTCATCGGGCGACGGACCTCACCGTGCATCACAAAATCCATGACGCCCTTCTTCACTCCAGGAAGATACACGTTCCGAGATACACCAAACTTCCGATGATTAAATTTCTCATTTGTATGGGTAGCCAATGACTCTATAAAATCTCCACTTCGCAATCAGATTCTTATCCTTACGAATACGCCCGAGTAACACCGAATACGGTTTACGTCCATTTCACTATATTTACGACGCAAACTTTTCTAGATGAGATCTAAGGGAAACCCAAGTCAGTAACTAATTTGCCCAATAAACAAAAGACAGACCCCCAATAAACAAAAGATAAGCCCCCAATAAACAAAAGATAAGCCTCTACCTACCTTGGGCTGAGTATCTTTGATATTACCATGTTATATCCATCCTAGCTGGGTGCCCAATCCCTAGGGCATCAATCTTTGACTTGGGGTTCCAACCTGAATCTGTTGATATACTCCATACTTAAAACCCTCCGAGTCATATTTACGACAACCTTATCCGGGTCAAAAAGTTCCCAATCCCAAGCGAGTCTCTTCTGAACTTGAATTCTTATCCGACCCTCGGTGCTTGTCATGGTGGTTGTCTCCAGGTAATCTTATTACTGGTATGAGGGTTGAGACTATGTGTCTTCTACCATTCTGCTCATGGATTATTGGTCTCAATTCTCCTTAAAGCAATCCTTCCGGTTTGAGTAATCCTTGATAGGGACCGTAGGGCTACCTGAGTTTATGGCTTAGGTAGCCATTCTCGTGTTATACTCCTCCTTTATTCTCTTTAGGTATCTCCTTAGCTTAACCAAGTTCATACCCAAAGTCTATTTCAGACTAGGGCATACTATAAGTTATCGTGGTTAGTCATGTCTCCTAGTGGGTTGAGTCTAACTCGTTGACTAGAGAATTATAAGATGAGATTTTTGTAGCCGGAGGTGCTCCCTGCTGGGGGCAGGGTTTGCCGCAGGCTTCAAAAATGAATTCCAATTGCTAGCTGATGAACAAGTGGAATTAATGAAAAGGTGGACTTTACATGTGATTCCCCTTATGGGCACACCACTGCTTCCGCTGCTTAGTTTGTCCCCAAACTAAGCTCGCGCGGGGGTGACCCAGGGTTGTGGACTGCTACTTTTCGATCGAGGTCTGCTCTGATACCACTTGTAAGTCCCTTTTTTTTCTTTTAAAACACCGGGGTCTTAGGACCAGAACTGCTGTTTTGCGGTGACTCCTTCACGCCCTGAAGGATCATCACCACAAAGCGCCGATTCTGCCGGCCAATTCGATCACAGAAAAGTAGCAAAACAAAGTAAATGCAAAGTAGCAGTACACATAAAATCATATATCATATAGATAATCTCCACGAAGGGAGTGTCCACAAAATAATATATCAGAGTACTAAAATACGGGCTTATGCCCGGTACATCATGTCCTCACTACAAATCACTCATGCGGAAGCAAAAACAGAACATCTACTCAAGGTCGAGACTCATAGTCCCGGCTATATGAACTCCAGAGCTAGACTGCCCCATCTCCAAGCACACCCGTCTTTGGGGCTGCTCCCCCGTGCTGGGCTCCACGATTCCCTAAAATGATGTGGTTCAAAAACCGTTAGTCTAAAAGACTAAGCCCTATCATCCCCCACCTCTTCCCCCATGGATCCTAGGCACCGAGCGAAGAGGAAGAAAGAGGAGGACTTGAAGGTGGAGAATAATCAAAAACAGATGGCAGCGGACCTATACTAGCAAATCTATAATAGATATTGACAATAAGATGAAATATGAAAAGTAACCTTCACTTATGTGAGAACACATAAGCCAAGGGGTCTTCTGCAAGGCTCCCATCGTATAAAATGTCTCATAACAATTTATACGTTGGGGTGTCGGTTATCAAACAGCAGTAAATATATATCAAAATTGACCTTAATTTATAAACTTGCCCATGCTTCCAGCTGCAGATCAATTGGTGATGAGAGTTGAAAGAACTCCATAGTTAAGCGTGCTCGGGCTGGAGTAGTACTAGGATGGGTGACCTCCTGGGAAGTCCCGTACGACCCAGCTTAACTGTTGAGTTCGCTCATCAAAGGGAGGCTGTGGCCACCAACAACCCGCCTGTGGAGGGAGAGGGGTTGGGGTGCTTGGGCTGCAGCCCTGTAGCATCGCCTGTGAGTTAGTACGGACCATTCAAGAGCGTATGAAGGTGGCGCAAGACCGGCAAGCAAAATACTTTAATGCTCGTCACAGGAAGTTGGAGTTTGCGGTAGGTGATTGGGTCTATTTGAAGATCAAGCCGTTCAAAGGCATCTCATGGATTCGCCGACTCAAGAAGTTGAGTCCAAGGTTTTTGGGACCTTTTGAAGTTGTTGAACGGGTGGGAGAAGCAGCCTATCGGTTGGCGTTGTCCGCGGAGCTGAGTGGATTGCACGACGTCTTCCATGTCTCTGTCTTGAGGAAAGCCTTGGTGGAGGCCAGTATGGTGATCGAGCCGGCATCAGTGCCGATAGAGGAAGACTTGAGGACGCGAGTCCGTCCAATTGCTATAGAGGATTCGGAGATTCGGCAGTTTCGGAATAAAGAGGTCAAACTCGTGAAAGTCTGATGGGACAACTGCGGTCGTGAGGAGCTCTCTTGGGAGCGAGAACAAACCATACTGGAAGAGTATCCAGAGCTCTTCAGTTCAGGTACCATTTAAGTTTTGTTCCCTTTTTGCTTTGTAATTTCGGGACGAAATTCTTTTAAGGGGGAGAGAGTTGTAACACCCCAAAATTTGAAAGAGGGACGATCAGCGTTTTTGGCCAAGATTGGGTCTTAGTTGGGGGCCACACGGCCTAAGACACGAGCGTGTCACTGGCCGTGTCAAGCTCAGGCTCGTCGAGAGTCCAGGAAGTCGATGTCCTGCACTCGACGAAGTGTCGAGACAGGGAACACAACCTCGGACACGGGCGTGTCCATGGGCGTGTCCCGCTCGGGTGGCGTAGTAAGGCGCGTGGTCGACGAATTTCGGTCGACAAAATGTTTGGGTGGTCACGCCCTGGAATACGGGCGTGACAGTGGGCGTTTCCCCTCAGTTCGACGATCGTCGAGTGTCGATCGTCGATCGTCGATCGTCGATCGTCGAGTGGCGATCATCGAGTAGGGGTACACGGCCTGTGACACGGGCGTGTCACATGGAGTGTCCTGCTGTGTCGATCGTGTTCGATGTTTTCTCTGCTAGTTCGACGAAGAGGCATTCGACGATCATCGAGGCTTCGAACACGGCCTGAGACACGGGTGTGTCCCAGGCCGTGTCCTTCTCGGGTTGTGAGCCGGGACGTGTAAGGGGTTGGACACGGCCTGGAGCCCAGGCGTGTTCAGGTTGGACACGGCCGTGTCAAATGTGACATGGGCATGTCAAGGCCCCATGTCTTGTTTTGGGTGCGACAGTTTCAGCGTCGATTGGGGAACACGGCCTTGGACACGGGAGTGTCACAAGCCGTGTTCGGCCCAGGTGTTTTGATTTTCAGTTCGAATCGTGGCCGTTCTTCCCTTTATTTTGGGATCTGATGGTCCAGGATTGCTCTTGCTGAGTTAAGTCCGAGAATAGGGTTAGAAACCATCATTCTTCTCCAAGCTTTCTCTTACTAAAGTTCTAGAGAGAGGGGAGAGCAAGGAAGAAGGTGAAGAATAGATCCGGCTGTTGGAGAGGCTTCGATGCTCTAAATCGCGAGCCGAGTCCAGATCCGTGGCGGCTAGATCGTTGCAAAGGTTTTCATCCGTCTATTTTTCCATGGCTAGGAAGAGGAGTCGGAAGGTAACAAAACTTCTCCTCTTGCTTTTAGGATGCATGTTTTAGCATCTTTATTTTCTAGTTTTTGGGCACCAAACTCTCAAATGAGAGGGGTTTGAGTCGCCAAGGTTCAAGAGGAACCTCCGGGTCGATTGAGTCCGTCCCCGACATGTTTTTGCATTGGAGATCCGCTTCGTTAGTGGATTAGGCATGGTGGGTGAAGCCGTAGTCGCGACCGTTAGTCCGACTCGGTGATATTGCATACGAGGTTTAAGGATTCGTAGAGATCCGTTGCGGCAAGAGGCCGTTTGTGATGATTGTGATGTTCTTCCCTTTATCTTGCGTGAGTACGTGTGACTGGTACCGGACAAGGTTAGCTCCTCATTGGCGGTAGATGGTTTCCTTGGTGGACAAGGTTAGCTCCGCATGGGTGGTAGATGGTTTCCTTGGTGCACGGGAACACTGCAGTACAAATGAGGGATTAGGGTGGAATTGTCTTGGATTGTGATGTGCCAAGGCGTGGCTGTGTCTCCGTGGTCGGCTGGCTATCCCGTGACGTGCACGTCATGTGTGGAGAGTGTCCCGGCGAGACTAGTCCTCTTCTGTGAGACTGACGAGAATGCCAAGCTTGGGGCAAGCCCAGGCAATGAGGCCATGAGCGGGTGGGGTCCAGCAAGGCTTCTTAGAATCGGTCTGTGTGTTTGTTGGAATCCTGAGATGAGAAGTCAGAGCTTGCAGGCAAGCCCGGGTTTAAGACCTTGAACGGGTGGGGCCTTGGCAAGAGTTCCGTGTGGCGGCTTTTGTGCCGTTGGGGGAAAGTTGGTAAACCCCCTTTGTTTGCGGCTTTATGCCAATGGAGAAATGATGAGTACCCATATGATGTGACGATGTGCTATATGTATACGCGATAGGGTGCCTTGGGTGAAGCCCGAGTTGTTGCATACATGCTGCATAAGTAGACCCCTTTTATTGTATGCTCAATAATAAAGAACATGTATGTTGTTTGAGACATCCAAACCTGTTCTTAGTGCATTACTTGTTTATATATATATTGCATACGAAGTGCTGACTTGCAGGTTGGAGGGTTCCCCGGGGTTTGTTAGGGGCGGCCGGGAGGAGATGTGTTGGTTACACAGTTTGAGGTCAGCCTTTGCTGACCCACGTTACTAATAATTTTTACAGGGCAAGGATCGCAAGCAGGAGCTAGCTCGCCGGCCAGAAAGGCCTAAACCTCATGAAGTGTTACATTTTTGCTGTAGCTCTACTTTTATGACATTGTATGCTTGATGCCCATGTTGACCGACTTGCATGCCGAGGTAGACTAGGAGTGCTTATGCACTTTTATGACTGATGTATTATTTGAGTTTGGACTCACTTTTATTGTAAGGCCATAAAGCCATTTCGTGACTCTAGTAGGTGTTGATAACTTCTAGTCTTGCTTGTTGTTTCCGTTGTGTTGTGTTATGAGTTTTGAGATTGGATAGCTATATTATCTTATAATACTGAAGCTGTGGTGTCTGTATGTTGTGGGGCCCCGGCCGGACCCATATTATACGGTCATTACATGGGAGGTGTTACATAGCGTGCGCAGTTATCCCCTACTGACGTGACATCATAGCGCACATTTTTTCCCTTGCTCTGATACACCTTTATTGGTGGTGAAAAATGCGGGTTGTGACATTGGGGCTCCGTATTAAGAAAACCAGGCTCTTCAATTAAATTCTAGAAACATTAACAGAATGAATTAAATAAAAATAATATAAGTATATAACATCTTTTTAAAATATAGAAATTATAAATAAACCTAAAAAATATAAGATAAATATTAAATTGTTAACAATAAATAAACTTCAAAAAACCGGCAAGCTAGGGCCGGTCCCAGGCTTTTGCCCAAATTGGCTTTTGCCAGCCCAGGTCCACTCTTCATAGGTAGAAATTTTTTGATCCGCTGATCGGACCTAGAGGAAGGTGCGCTTAAAATCTAGTCGTGCGATCATTGATTAAACCGCCAGCGAAATTCGTGATTTTAAAAAATTCAAAAAAATGATATCCGACCGGAGTTTAAAAGACGAGATATCAGATCAGATTTATTTTTAAAAATATTTTTTATAGCAAAATAAGATCTTAAAATGTTGATAAAAATCCTAATTTATACTTTTTTAATTTATTTTAGAAAATAATAATTTGTAAACAGGTTAAAATCAAATTTTTGGTGCACATGCGAATCTTCTGTTGAGTTTTGAAGTGAGTCGGGGGGTCTGTTGATGTAGGCCGGACGGTTTGTTGTTTTTGTTGAAATAAGCTTGGGGGATCCGTTGCGAGCTGAGGTTGATATTTTATTTTTTGCTGTTTGGTGTTCTGGAGAATTCCCCCTTATAAATAGGACCTTTTGGAAAGGCATGATTAAGTTCAGTTCTGAGAAAGGTGAAGTTGTTGCAGTCTAGTTTTTTGGTTGTGCAATTTGTGTGGGCTAGTCGGCTAGTTGTGTGAGCTCAGTCTACCGGGAGAAGTGGAGGCGCTCAGGAAGTCCTGATCAGGGTACATGTTGTAGAAAAACTGCGGTCTGGTTCTTTCCATTCGTCGGCTAGTTGAAGTGGAGTGCTCCTGGCGAGCTGTGGTTGAGGTCACTGGCAAGTAGTGAAAGTTGAGGTCGTTGTCAAGTAGTGAAGTGGTCTATTTTCTCTGTTTGTCGGCGAGTTGAAACTTGTGGATTGCTGGTTGTTGAAGCTTGTGGATTGCTGGTTGTAGAAGCTTGTGGATTGCCGGGTTGGTGAAGCATGCGGCTTGTTGATTGTTGAAGCTTGCAGACTGTTAAGGCTGTTGGTGAGGTGTTTGGTTGAAGCGGTTTGTGTCAGTCACAAGTCAGAGTTGGTCTGTGGTTTGATCATGTTGATTGGAAGTTGGAAGTGGTGGCGGTCTGAGACTTGAAGGTGCGGCCTCAAGAAGTCTTTTGCGAGAAGAAGCTGCAGATAAGTCTTGTTAAGTTACTGTTTTGTTCAGCTTTGGTGTATCTTGTAACTATCCAATACCTCGCAAAACTGTCTTGCATTGGTCGTGCTCCCTGAAATTGCTTATCTTCTTTGTGTAATGCAAGTATCTTGATCTCTATCATTGTGCAACAATTTTTCAAGAAAATTGTTGAAGCTTGCAGACTGTTAAGGCCAGGCCTGTCCAAAAGGCCCGATCGGGCCGACCCGGACCGGGCCTGATCGGGCCAGGGCTTTTGCAAACCGGGCCGAGCCCGGGCCTTTTCTTTATCGGGTTCGGGCCGGGCCCGGACTTTGACCCCGGGAAGGGGCCCGAGCCGCCCCCCGGGCCGGGCCGGGCCCTCTTAAGAAAAAAATGCTACTTAAAAAAATAGAATAAAAAATTTTATTAATATTGAAATTTTAAAAAATAAAATTACACTTTTAAAAAATAAAAGTAGAAAAAAAATGGAATTTATTATTTTAAATGATAATAAAAAAATTACATTTTTACAAATTCAGGTTGTCCATCTCCTCTTCAATTTTCTTGGAGCTCTCCTCCAACGCTGAAATGTGTTGCTTCCTATTCGTAGCATCCAAATAATCCTTGTAACAGATGCATAGTTCGAGTGATTCTTAATTTAGTCGGCTCCTCCGCGTGTTCAAAATCCTGCCACAAAGAGAAAAAGCGGACTCCGAGGCTACTGTACTAGCTTGAATTGTTAGTAAATCACATGCCATATATGCCAAAATAGGATAGGTATTAGCTTTAGCTTTCCATCACTTTAAGATATCGAAGTTTTCGATCTCTTCCGTAGTCATAAAATCACGAAATTGAGTTTTCATATACAGTCCTAATTCGTTTAAACTACTCGATGTACGTGTTTTTTTTCCTGGAAGTTAATTCTAAAATTTTATTTGTAAAAGAATTTTTTGTGCTAGGTTGCGTTATTTCTTCTCGGGGTCGTGAGACATATACGTTGTCGTAATAATTAAAACATTCGGTAAAAATAGAATTAAATTTAGTAGTACTAACGTCATCAACGTCATCGAAACTTATATTTATGTCTAAGTTAACGTTAATTTCATCTATTAAATTTTCTACGCCATCTATAGCGAATAACGAGTTTAAAGCGGCGGCGCATGAAAATGCAGAAGACATTTCTCTATAATATTTTAAAATTTTTTTTCTTCTATTACTTCAATTAAAGGAAGCCATCCGGAGTGTTGCTTAAAATAGTTTAGTTTTTGTGCGATATTTACAAAATTTTCGACTACTAACGAGCTAATGAGATAATACACACCAGATAAAAAAACAGTCGCCCTATAAAAACATTTTAATAAATCCATATAATGAAATAGTACGTCCCAATCGTTATCAGTTAAATTATGATTATTTGTCATAGTGTAATATTCCATAAAAAGTGTTTTTTGTTGAAACGCTCTTTTTAACATTTTATATGTGGAGTTCTATCTTACAAGCATATCAAATTGAGGTTTCAAATATTTTTGACCTTGTGCGATCACAAATTTTCGAAAATCTGGACTTCGTTGTTTGGTACAATAAATAAATCTAAGCATAGTACGAATTTTCTCAACATATGATTCAATAGCTTCTAAGCTATCTTGTACCACTAAGTTTAAAATTGTGAGTCGTGAGGCACACCCCATTTTGGGGTAGTTTAGGGCGTCAATTTGGTGCGTACACCTGTAAAATTTAAAGGTCACATATTAATAATGAACCCAACATACTTTATATAATGTTTTTCCTGAAAAATTGAACCTGAGCACGTGCCCAGGTACACATGTCTCTACATAGATCCACCCATGAGCATGACCTTTCAATCAATGTCTATTTTTTCCATCATTTAAAGTGAACTCAAATTCAAACCCAAAATAGAAACGGAATTCAAATACTTCAATGTAACCAAGTCTTTATATTTTATGACAAATTTAGATTCGGTTTATGAACACTCCTAAATGAACAGGTCAAAGAGGGCCTTGTTAAGAAAATCAGGCTCTTCAATTAAATTCTAGAAACATTAACAGAATGAATTAAATAAAAATAATAGAAGTATATAACATATTTTTAAAATATAAAATTATAACTAAACCCAAAACAATATAAGATAAATATTAAATTATTAACAATAAATAAACTTCAAAAAACCGGCAAGCTAGGGACGGTCCCAGCGTTTTGCCCAAACTGGCTTTTGCTAGCCCAAGTCCACTCTTCATAGGGAGAAATTTTTTGATCCGCTGATCGGACCTAGAGGAAGGTACGCTTAAAATCTGGTCGTGTGATCATTGATTAGACCGCCAGCGAAATTCGTGATTTTAAAAATTCAAAAAATGATATCCGATCGGATTTATTTTAAAAAATAAATTTTTTTTAGGAAAGTAAGATCTTAAACTGTTGATAAAAATCCTAATTTATTTTTTTAAATTTATTTTAGAAAATAATAATTTGTAACCGGGTTAAAATAAATTTTTGGTGCGCTTGTGAATCTTCTATTGAGTTTTGAAGTGAGTCGGGCAGTCTGTTGATGTAGGTCGGACGGTTTGTTGTTTTTGTTGAAATAAGCTTGGGGGATCCGTTGCGAGCTGAGGTTGATATTATATTTTTTGTTGTTTGGTGTTCTGGAGAATTCCCACTTATAAATAGGACCTTTTGGAGAGGCATGATTAAGTTCAGATGTGAGAAAGGTGTAGTTGTTGCGGTCTGATTTTTTGGTTGTGCAGTTTGTGTGAGCTAGTCGGCTAGTTGTGTGAGTTCAGTCTACCAGGAGAAGTGGAAGAGGTCAGGAAGTCCTGATCAGGGTACATGTTGTAGAAAAAACTGCGGTCTGGTTCTTTCCATTCGTCGGCTAGTTGAAGTGGAGTGCACTTGGCGAGCTGTGGTTGAGGTCACTGGCGAGTAGTGAAACTTGAGGTCGTTGTCGAGTAGTGAAGTGGTCTATTTTCTCTGTTCGTCGGCGAGTTGAAGCTTGTGGATTCCTGGTTGTTGAAGCTTGTGGATTGCTGGTTGTAGAAGCTTGCGGATTGTCGGGTTGGTGAAGCATGCAGCTTGTTGATTGTTGAAGCTTGCAGACTGTTAAGATTGTTGGTGAGGTGTTTGGTTGAAGCGGTTTGTGTGTCAGTCACAAGTCAGAGTTGATCTGCGGTTTGATCCTGTTGATTGGAAGTTGGAAGTGGTGGCGGTCTGAGACTTGAAGGTGCGGCCTCAAGAAGTCATTTGCGAGAAGAACCTGCAGATAAGTGTTGTTCAATTATTGTCTTGTTCAGCTTTGGTGTAGCTTGTAACTGTCCAATACCTCGCAAAACTGTCTTCCATTGGTCGTGCTCCCTGGTATTGCTTATCTTCTGTGTAATGCAAGTATCTTGATCTCTATCATTGTGCAACAATTTTTTCAAGAAAATTTAAATGTTTAAATTATTTTTTATAATTAAAATATTTGTGCGTTGTACTGATTTTGTAAAAGATGGCTACTATGGAAAGGGTTATTGAAAGGAAGTTCTTTCTATACTTTATGTTTAATGTAGAGCTATTCCGGATATTTATCCCGGGAGGAGGGGCATGCCATTTTTAGAAAATAAATATATAGTTTGAAATACTTATATTATTAAAATTTATAGAAATTATGTTAAAGCTTAAATTATTATTAGTTTTTTCTATAAGATATTTTACACAGTTTATAGAAAATAGATGATTAAAAGTTAAGGCACATAAAAACATGAGCAATATTTATATATAATTTTTTTTAAAATTCCATTATTTGAATTAACTAACGCAAACCTAGGCCTGCCCAAAAGGCCCGATCGGGCCGGCCCGGACCGGGCCTGATCGGGCCCGGGCTTTTGCAAACCGGGCCGAGCCCGGGCACTTTCTTTATCGGGCTCGGGCCGGGCCCGGGCTTTGACCCCGGGAAGGGGCCCGAGCTTTTGCCTAGGCCCTAGGCCAAAGTACTGCAGCCAGCAGGGCTGCAGCAGCCCTGCTGGCTGCAGTTCCAACGGCTCTAAGAGCCGTTGGATTTCCTACGGCTCTTAGAGCCGATGGCAGCAGGTCCGGGCCGGCCTGCGGGCTTCGTCCGGGCCCGGGTCCGGGCCTGGGTCAGGGCCCAGGCCGACCCGATTTTCGGGCTTTGCCCGGCCCGGGCTAGCCCCCAAAACCAGGGTCCTGTAAGGGCCCTGAGCCCAGTCTCGGCCCGGGCCGGGCTTTTTTTTTTCGGGCCGGACCGAAATAGGCTTTCACCGGGCCGGGCTCGGGCCGGCCCACTGGGCCCGGGCCTTTTGGACAGGACTACGCAAACCCATGTATTGTTTATAATAATTAATTTGTTGTGCAATATTTATAATTTTTTTTAATAAGTGTTGGAGTAACTAAACTAATAAAATAATAAAAGTCAGATAAAAATTGTTAATCTATAAAAACACTATGATAAATTCATATAGTTTTCAATTACTTTCTTATCTAAATCATTAAAATCATGAATTTTGAAACTATAATAAAATTTCATAAATAACAACCTTTGTTGCATTGATTTTGTCAGCACAACTAAATTTAAAACAAAAAAAATATCATTTAACATAGGATTCAAATTCAGTTTTAAACATTCAATTGTCGTTGCATTATTAATGACGTTATCGAAAAAAATATTAATAATTTTATTTTAAATTTTTAGATTTCAAATACATTTCACAACAGGTGTGAAAAACTTCAAAACAATCTCCAGTTCTAACACAAAAACATGTTGTTCCTCTCTGTATCAGTGTTATTGGTACATCTTTATATAAATTATGAATTGATAGGCACAACAACACAAAAACATGTTGTTCCTCTCTGTACTTGTGATATTGGTACATCTCTATATAAATTATGAATTGATGGGCATGACAACACAAAAACATGAAGAATTTAGTTGAAGAAGAGCAAATTTTTTGTACGCTCAATTTATATGAGCATGGTGTGCATGATGCATCCGCGCCATTGATCGACAACAAAGATACATCAAGCGCACTATGCTTCATATACGCTCGACCCACAAAAAATTTGATCGTTGAAGAAATCACAGTGATTGGGCCATAAATAATAGAACTAGGACATTGAGACCACGAATGACAGAATACCCGAAAATAAATGAAAGAGAAAAAACTACCTTGATTTCGATGATTCTTGAGGAAGTGGTGTACTTTTGAGCCTCTGAATCACTATAGGATATCTTCGGAGGTGCTTGAAACTCCGATCGAGGCATCTTGCTCTTCCTTCGCTGCTGGAGACGAGATAAACTGAAAAAGAATTGTCTTCAATATACACTGATCGGAGGCGTAGAATTGACGTCGGGGGAAGAGGGAAAAAAGCAGGACAGCTGGGAAAGAAATCGTAAATTCTGCCCTAATATGATGTCGTAGGTCGGTCGGAATTGGAGGGGATTGAGGTTGCACTGAAAGAGGGGCTCAGGGTTGTTGGGTGTACTTTTCCAGATCAAATAGTCCATCAATAATTATAAGTCTCTGTTTAGCACTGTGGGGGCGATTAGAGAAACAATGGCGAAATAATCAGTTATTTTGCGGAGTGGTGACAGAATCTGTGAAAATATTTGTAAAAATAGCGTTTACAATGCATCCCTAAATCAAAAAACTGAGATTGAAAAAACTTATCAAAAACATATGCATTTAGAAATCCTTTTTACTTTTTCTCTTTTCTTCAAAAAATAACAGTTTGAATAGTTTTTCATCTATAAACACTGCCAAACAGGAAAATTAGAAGGGAATACAGGATAAATGGAATTTGCTAATCTAGGCATCATAACCCATCATTCATTATTCTGACATCAAAATCCTTGATGATGCTCCAAGATACAGAAAAACAAAATCAAACACATATAAAATGACATTTTAGTGCCACTGATCTGATTTTTTTTAGCTTTGTCGGGAAGAGCAAATCAGAGAAATAACAAAATAGAGGAAGAGCAAACCAGTGGAAGAAGAAGAGATCCAAGGTCTGGATCGGTATGAAGGAGGCGAGGATGATTCCGCCTTTGTTAGTGACGCCAAAGCTGGTCCTAGAATTGGCACCGAGGATGACTGAAGGTGAGGATCAATGCGATGGTTTAGGGAAGGTGATGCAATCGGGATTCCTCCGCATTTTGAGAAGTGAAATATATTCACGACTCAGAAACACGCGATTTTGGCATTCCGCCAAAGGGGCTTCTCCCACCATTGCATCTATTTTTTATGTTTGTCAGGGCGGTGGAAAAAATCGTGGCACACCACTCCTAAAACATGCTGCCAAACAGAGCCTAAGTGAGTAATGGATTTGAAAAAATTTGATTAAGATTTGTATTTCTTAAATTTGAATCCGGATTCAAATCAAAGTTCGAATTTAAGATGTACTGGAAGTCAAATTCGAATAATTTTTTCTCTGTTATCAAGTGAATAGTTCATGAATAATATGAATGTCTATATTATATATAAAGATGATTATGATCGTGGCAGAACTTGGATTTTTCTATAACCCTGACACCAATTAAAAGTAACTAAAAATGATATTTTTTTCATTTAAAACATCAAAATGAATGAATGTTTGTACAATGATCCTATAAATTAGGTAATGAGACCTAGAGATTATCACTTGTCCCACAGTTTTTGGATCTCTTTAGATTTTAAGCTCAAAATGAGATCCAAATAATTCTCGAGAGATGATCTTCGGGAGATCCAAATGATATATGAAGATAAAAACAATTATTTGGGAGTCATCATTCTTAACCTTAAACATGAGTGAAAAGATAAAGAATATAAATAGGGCGTAAGGGCATTGTTGGTTGTCTGGTTTGCTACAACTCAGTAGTGAAAAAAAAAATCTTAACACAGGGTCGCTGGCTCGCCGACCCCTTCTCTTTGGAGAACAAAGTCGGCACTCGAATTGGAATTTTGACCCCACATCTATAGGAGACGTCTCAGCGGGTCAGGAAATAAACTAATTAGGTCATACATGCTTGAAACCGTGAGACGTGAACCACACCACATTTTGGAGGAGTTTAGGGGGCCAATTTAGTGTTTACACATGCAAAAATTAAAGGTCAGACATTAATAATGGACCTAACATACTTTACATAATATTTTTTTCCGAAAAATTGAACTCGGGCATGTGCCCATGTATGTCTTTACATAGATACGCCCCTAAGCATTACCTTTCGATCAATGTCTATTTGTGTCATCATTTAAAGTGAACTCAAATTCAAACTCAAACTAGAATCCGAATTGAAATGCTTTAATGTTACCAAGTCTTTGTATGCAGTGCCCCAAACATCCTGAAAATAACAGGAAGTTGGTCACTGGAGGTTCCCGCTAGGAGGTAGAGCTAGCGCTGGAGGTATCCAGTTGATTTAAAATTTCAGCGTCTCTGGAAAGTATCGCACGACGGTAGTGTGGTATCACGCGGTGGTAGCCATTGATTTAATTCAACTATTGTCTCTGGCACTTAACGTATGGTGGTTGGGGTACCGCTGGTGGTAGCGTGTCACGTGTCAGATAAGGTTGAGGCGGTCTTTAAGCGGCAGAGCGGTGCTGATTTGGCCAAGTGGACAACGCCTAAGCTACCGCATCACAGTAACTACGTACCTCGCGGTTGTAGCGTTATGTTAAATATTCCTCATTTCTCTCTCTCTCTTGGATCTTAAGATAGAAGAAGGAGAAGGATAAGAGAGTAAGGGCAAGACTGATCTAGCCTTGAAGGGAAACTGTGAAGGCATTCTTGTGGTTGGATTTGCGAGCTGAAGCC
The DNA here is from genome assembly GCA_039583875.1 of Platanthera guangdongensis. Classification (NCBI taxonomy): domain Eukaryota; kingdom Viridiplantae; phylum Streptophyta; class Magnoliopsida; order Asparagales; family Orchidaceae; genus Platanthera; species Platanthera guangdongensis. The sequence continues at coordinate 186,522,548 of CM077152.1, forward strand.
AGATTCACAGAGAGGAAGGTGTTGTGACCGTTTTCATCCAGATCAGCTGTGATTTCATGGCTCCTAAGCGATTAACAGTGGTAACTCTCTTTTTTCTTGGACATGTATAGTCCTTAATTTGGCATAGATATATGAAGTCCCCCATTAATTGGTGAAAAGCGAAGGGATTTCCAACTGGTTGATCGATGATATTCGCGATAGAAATTAATATAGAATCTGAAATCAAAGTACGAAATATGCATGCTGTGAGAAATTCATCTGGACAGGTTAGTCTGTATTGGTGATGTTTATCTTTTGTTTATGTGCCAGGGAAGACTCTGTGGTTAAACATGTAGTTTACAAAATCATGTGGTGTATGGGTGGCTGCAGTGAGAGTATTGAAGTTGGTCTCCAAGAAAACACCCAAATTTGGAAAAGAAATGATGTTCTGTCCCCTAAGACGTGACGGTAGTGCTACCACTGATGGTATCTCCTAGAGAACTATATTTGTGAGGTCTATCTCTTTAAGACTAGGGGACAATATATTAAGTTGTGGGCTTAGAGTGCCCAACTTTGGTGGTCGTAAGTATCAGCCTTGAATTATTGAGTTGTCAGCTTAAAGTGCTCGGCTATGGTGGTCGTGAGTGTTAGCCTTGAAACATAATGTGGTTATGTATTTTATTAATGGGCAATGGGAAGCTGACGCGCATCGTGGTTTGTTGCACCCGATGATTTGGGTAAACAGACTGTGGCTGAACTGTACCCACCCTATGTCGATCGACTTAGAGTGTGTCACTGAAGTGAATTTTGGAGAATGTCTTTGACTATGTCGTAGCTGAAAGTATTTTAATATAAGTGTAACTAATCACCTAGAGAGGGGGGGGGGGGGGGAATAGGTTTCTTGAGCTTTTTAGTTACTTTTAACCTTTACCGCATTATGTTGTGTTATGATATGATTGCTGATGCTTTCAAGATTATCACCCAGACAACACAGTAGCTTTATAGTGGTTTCCTAGTATATGGGTACATCCACTGCCCCTCCCGCCTTTCTAAAAGAATGTTAGACAAGACACTTCTCCAATAACTTGGCTCCTCAGAGATTACAACACGATCCCATAGGATCACTCAGTCTCCACTGAGACTTACAACATAGGCACACATCCCAACGTCTAAGTAATCACCTGATCACTATCACAAGCATAAATGCCCCACAACACAGGCTGGAAAAACAGCTCTATCACATAGATTCAAGACTGAATCCTACCACTCAGATCTATACCAGATCCTATACTCAGCCTTTATGAATTAATCTTACAATACAGATCTCACCAGATCTAACTCTCAGCCTTTATAAAATAGGCTTACAACATAGATCTTGAACAGATCCTATAGAATTTGAATAGAAAAGTTGTTTTGACTCAAGTGAAATTAATTACTGAGTCAATTACCTCCTGAGATGAGTGAATCTCAGCCCTATCTACTTCACAACAACAAGAATAACTATACCCAAGAATCTGCTACTTGTGCTGAAAGTAACTCAGAACCTTGATTCTGATTCTGCTGATAAAGGAGAGAGAGGAGAGATCTTATATCAACAAACCTGTTTTATAGAACACAGATTATTCTACCTCTTCTTCACAGATCTAAAGATTGATCTTCAAATTTGGTTCGACTTGGATCTTGAAGCAACTTCAGCTAGGGCTGGCCTTGGCTGATTCTTCTTCCTCAAAGAAATCCTCTAATCCTGCTATAACATATGTTGATTGTCGCAGCTAACTCAAAAACCCTTCAGAATCGTCGATTCAATCTTCTTGTTTATGTAACAATGGCGAGGGAAGAAGAAGTCCCGCTCCTCTATTTCGTAATGAATTGATCTCTCAGAAACTTATATTTGATCCAGATCTCATCTTCTATTTATAATCCCGTCAACCAACGAGATGATTAACGCGTGTCATTGCTTTAACGGCTGATTATATCCTAAGTTTTACAGTATGAGACTGACATCGACGTTAGTAATGGATTACAACTCTCCCTTAGTCATTTTGAATTTTGTTGACTTTTTGTTGACTTTGCTGACGACAGCCATTATGGACTTAGAAAATTTCAGACAACTACCCAGGCATTGAGTGCGTTGAGTGAATAAGCTTCACTCAATGATTTTGGACTTAGAATAATTTTGCTCTGCATGAAAGCGTTGAGAGCGTTGAGTATATAAGCTTCACTCAACATTTTTATGCTTAGCAAAATTTCCTTGTATCTGAAGGCGTTGTGTGAGCTGACCTGTAACACCCCAAATCCCAATTTGGGTTCAGGTTGGGCGACACGGCCTGGGATATGGGCGTGTCCCAGGTCGTGTCCTGCTCGGGTTGAGCAGCTTGTAGAGTGCTTGATTAAATGCACTCGACGAAGTTTTTGAGGGGGAACATGCCCTGTGATACGGGCATGTATAGGGGCGTGTCCGAGGCATGTTCGATGAATTTCACTCGAGTAGCTGCGCTCGACGAATTCTCGAGAGAGAGGGCATACGGCCTGTGACACGGGCGTGTCACATGGTCGTGTCCTGCTCTATGTATACTCGAGTAGGTATCTCGAGTAGGTCTTAAATGTCTCGAGTACGGGTGTGACACGGGCGTGTCAGCCATATGACATGGGCATGTCATGTCCAACTACTCGAGTAGTTGTCTCGAGTAGGTCTCGAGTGGGTCTCGAGAGGTAGACACGGGTGTGTCAGCCATATGTCACGGGCGTGTCAGCCATGTGACACGGGCGTGTCAGCCATGTGACACGGGCGTGTCAGCCATGTGACACGGGCGTGTCAGCCATGTGACACGGGCGTGTCACATGGCCGTGTCCTGTTCTGGATAAGGCGGTTCATGTGCCATTTAAGGGACACGACCTATGACACGGGCGTGTCACAGGGCGTGTCAGACACAAAAGATCCATTTCAGAGATTTTTGTAGTTGTTCATTTCCTTCCTCTGGGATCTGATGGCCCAGGTTTCTCCTTGCTGCCTTAAGGCCGAAAGGGAGAAGATAATCCTCATTCCATCTTTGGCCATTCTCTTTCTAAAAGAGAGCTAGAGAGAAGGGAGAGAGGAGGAAGAAGGAGAAGGACCAGCTGCCGAAGGATCGTTAGCGTGCCAAATCGAGAGTCAAGCTCAGATTCGTGTAGGCAAAGCCGTGGCGGTGATTTTCATCCGTCTAGTTCATGGATCCAAAGCGATCGTCTAGGGTAACGATCTCCTTCTTGGACAAGCGAAGTTCTTTCTTTATGCATATGCATGGAATCCTCCACAAGGAGGTGGACAGCGTAAGTGATTCCAGGTTGAGTTTGCATTTAGAGCCAGAAATAGGCAGTACGACGTAGGCTTACCATGTGAAGCCCATCCGAATGGTTAGTCTGGATTGGTGATGGTTATGTGTGAACTGGAGAAGACTCTATGTGTTCTATGGATGCGCGTGAATTGGGAATGTAAGCTCCTTTTGTTGTGAGCTCTGCATGAGCTGTTTGCTAATCTTGGATGCTTTGCGTAAGCTCCTTGTGATGCGAGCGCTGTGAGCGCTATTTGCTCTGAGAGAGCGGAAAGCTGCGACTAATCAGGAGGGAAAACTGAACCGCGTTATGTGGTGCGCTACTGATGGTTTGAGCAATGGGAAAAGGCTGACCTGCCCCTGGTTGTTTTAGTAGATTGATTGGTGGCAAGGCTTGGGAGGATGCGAGGCAGACCCGACTTGCTGCACCACAATGGTGGGTCGATCTTAATGCTCAAGTTTGCCGTGAGGTTATCACCTCTGAGTGGGTTGGGCGGAATGTGCCCAACATGCGTGTTGCGGTGGCTAGGACCAGCCAGCCAACATGTTAATAACCTTTGATCGGTGGTGTTGCCACGGAGTCCGGTACACTGTAATGTGCCCTGCATGCACGGAGCGTCTGGTAGAGTCCGGCGTTTGTGATACTGTTGTGATACTTGTTGTGATATCTAGATGTTATGGCAATGCATATAGGGAAGTAACCACTTCCCCGGGTAAGGAGTAAAGTCGTTATAATTGGTCAGCTAATGCGGATCATTGCTTTGTATACCGCTCTTGGGTGGATGTCTAATTATAGGTGTAGACTGGTTGAATTGAATTGAGCGGAATGAAGCCCTTGCTGCTTAAAGGCCCTTGAAGGCAATGCGAAGAATTCTTGGATTTCATTGTGGTCGGCCTGCGTGTCGATGTATGAAGCTGTATATTTGTAAAGAGTAACTTGTAAGGCCTTAAGGCCATGAGTGTTGTGTATTTGTATACATTCCTGGTGTTATATATTTAGTGGACATTCACTGTGATGAGTTCTTGCAACTTAAAATGCTGCGCTAGAATGCTCTGAGTTAGGATGCGAGTAGAACGTGATTTTTATATTCATACGTAATTCCGCCGTTTGTCTGTGAAATATGGCGTGGGTCCCCGGCCGGACCCACCGTTATATTTCATATGACGAATGAAGGCGTTACATGGCCTCACTCAACTCTTTCTGCCTTTGCTTTTGAAATCTGGCGTTGAGTGCGTTGAGTGAACTGGCTTCACTAAATGCTTCTGGACTTAGCCTATTTCTCAGTTTCCTCTTAGGCTGACTGCATTAGCTTGACTCAAAGCCTTTTGATCTTGGCGTTGAGTGAGATGGTTTCACTCAACGCTTCTGGACTTTGTCAATTTTCCGTCTCCTTTTCTTTGGCTTTGATAGAAACTGCATGACGTTGAGTGAACAAGCTTCACTCAACGCTTCTGGACTTAACTAATTTTCTATCTCTTTCTTCCATGGCTTTGACAGAAAAAACATGACTCAACGCTTTTGACTATATGGCGTTGATTGAGTTGACTTCACTCAACGCCTGTGGACTTAGCTACTTTTCTGCCTTGCCAAACCTTAAATCTTTGACTGCCTGCCCTCTTTCAGCGCTGTTAGCTGTATGACGTTGAGTGAACTGACTTCACTCAACACCTGTTGACTTAGTCATTTTTCTGCATTGTAACTTGTTGGGCTTTGACTGTCCTAACTTCACTCAATGATATTAGCTTTATGTCATTGAGTGAACTAGCTTCACTCAACGCCTGTGGACTTTGTCATTTTTCTTCACTATCACTGGCTTCTGGTTCATATGGCATGGAGTGAGCTTGCTTCACTCAACACATATGGACTTAGGCAATTTCTTGTCTTTTTAGTCAGTTTCCTTGAGTCCACCTGTGTAAGACCCCCCATTTTTGCTACTCTACCAGGTCTTACGCCCAGAATCGCCATTTTGCGGTAACACCGATACTCAGGAGGGTTGCCACTACAGAATGCCGATCCTGCCGGCATTAATGATCACCAAAGAAGTAGAAGTACAATAGTAAAGACAACCAAGTCAAGTCCACAAATCACAATATATATTTGTGTATGAAATCACAACAAAGTCCATATGAGATAAAGCTACTGAAATAAAATAGTAACAAAGAAATATAAACAGATTCATGCCCGGTACATCATGACCTCACTACAACACTCTCGCAAAATCTATGTAAAACTAACACTCACGGAGCCAGAGGCTGGTGCTCCTATGCTAGACTGTCCTACCTCCACGTGCACCACACTCCGCTAGTGCTGCATCTCCTACTGTTGCTCCCTGTCTCCCATCCGGAGCCCATAAAATGATTGGTACACCGACCGTTAGTCAAAAAGACTAAGCCTGGTTTCCCCTACCCCTCCCCCAGTGGCTCCTAGGCACCATGCCAGACGAATGATAAGGAAGCTTTGATGGTGAAGAGTAAACAAAAACAGGTGACAGTGGACCTAATCTAGCAGTTTTATTATAATGTTCACAATGCTATAAAAAGAAATATGAGCTATCAATACTATGGTAATAAAGCAGTAAAGAGTAGAAAGAAAAGCGCATCATAAAGAAAAGTAATAAATATCCACAAGGAAAGTAACCATAGCATATAAGCATGCCCACACAAACTTATAAACTATGAGGTCGTTTTGCAAGACCTAACGTATAAAAAGTCTCATACCAATTTATACGTTAGGGGTAAAGGTTGAAGTATGATGATGACATGATATGTTATGTAGGTTTAATGATATGTTCATACAAGTGAAACACACACACACGACTCTTATGCGCACAGACCTTTAGTTCCTCGATTTTGGAAGCTAGCTTCACTTACAGGAGCCTCCGTAGTGGCCAACGGAGAAAGTGGGTTGGGCCACCCAACTCCTATGCGGGTATCCACACTACCAGGACTAGCCCTTACGTACGCCTCTGAAGGACACACCAGAGTCACCACATACTAATGTTGACAAGCCCACCAGTCTTTTTCTTGGCTAAGTGTAAATCACACCCGCTAATTCATCATATCGACGTCGGTGTGAACGACCATCAAATACCGAAGATCCACCACCTTATGCACATGCAACCATGAATTCCCGAGCAATCGGCTCCCCGGACTGTCCTGTCCATTACAACTACCTTCCAAGCCTTCGGCTTGCCGGGCTAACTTGCCCATTTCCACAACCACCGAGTATATCGCTCGGACATACCAACCAAGCTAACCTCCCGAGTCATCGAGGTGAGTGAAGGTGAAGCCCTAGTTTTTATTAATTTCCCTTTAAAATTTTAGTCTTACGGTTTAAGATTAACCTTATACTGCCTAGAGCATTCCCTATGAAGGGCTCTTGAGGGTACTATTAAAGAAATTGTACCTAATCACCTAGAGGGGGGGGGGGGGGGTGAATAGGTGAACTTATCTTTTTAAACTTTTAGGCAGAATAATCACAGAATTCACAGAACTTTAACACAGCATACACAGAATCAATCACACACACAGAGTACACACAGTTTTATAGTGGTTCCCCAAGGTATGGGTACATCCACTTTCCCCTTCGCTTATCTAGTTGTGTACTAGATTCAGCCCAACTTCTCCACTATTCCTCAGATCCTCAGATCTTACACTCAGAACCCCAAATAGGTTCCTACAGCTCAGAGTGATCCCACTCCTACAACTCAGGCACACAACCCTACCACTCAATCTTCACCAAGACCTACACTCAGCCTTCAACAAGGCCTACACTCAGAGAAAAGTATCTCCTACACTCAGGCACACATGCCCTACCACTCAGCCTTTATAATTTCAGGCTTACAACTCAGATCCCTAAGGATCCTACAAGAAATTAAAAATACAAGGTATATAACCACAACTCAGAATAAGAGAGAAGAGTTGTCTGGTTTATTGATGAGTTCTTGGAAGAACTTTACTGAGATCAACCTTCTTTGACTTCCTTCAAATCTTCTTGAATTTAGAACACAATAGAGTTGAGTCTCTATGCAGCTGATCTTCAATCACTGCTAACTTAAGAATCAGAATTCAATCTGAAACTTTTCTTTACAGCCTGGTTCAACAGCTGTCTTCTTAGAAGGAGCTCTCTCTCTCCAACTTCTTAGATCTTCTGATCACTTCAGTTGATTGTTGTTAATCATCATCTTTTGTTGACAGAATAAGCCTTTATATAGGCTTCCTTCATGGTGACCGGCTGATCCGGTTTCTAACAGCTTTGACAGTTGCAGTAGACCGGCTGGAATGACAGTTGTCAAGTCATCCAGTCACTTATTGAATTCTCTATAACTGTCTGAAAGTGTCGAGACAGTCAGTCTTCAAGTGTTGACACTGATAGACTAAGTGTCGACACAAGTTGACTAAGTGTCGACACTAGCCTTCATGGTGTCGACACAACTCCTTGTGTTGTAGAATCTGCTTCTCGACACTGCTTCTTCAACATGTGTCGACACTAATATTGTGTGTCGACACAACTCCTTGTTCTTTAGTACTTAGTTGAATTCTTGTAAGTGTCGACACAACTCCTTTGTGTCGACACATCTTCTTGTGTTGATACTCGCTGAGTGTCGACACATTTCTTAGTGTCGACACATGCCTTCTGTGTTGATACTTGCTGAGTGTCGACACATTTTCTTAGTATCGACACTTGTACTTAGACTTCATTGAAATTTGCTGAGTGTCGACACAACCTCCTAGTGTCGACACTTTCTTCATATATTGAGACTTTTGCTGTGTGTCGACATATTCTTCATTATGTCAACACTTGTACTTGAACTTTGTTGAGATTTTGCTGAGTGTCGACACAGCCTCCTAGTGTCGACACTTTTGATGTCGACAAAGTTCCTCTGGGTGTCGACACTGCTTCTAAGTGTCGACCCAGCTTCTCTGGACATTTCTTCATTGTGTGTCGACATAGCCTGTATGTGTCGACACTTTCCTTCTGGTGTCGACTCTGCATTCCTGGTGTCGACACAATTACTCCAAGTGTCGACACAACTTCTCTGGGTGTCGACACAAGTCTTCTTGAGTGTCGACACTTTACTTCTAGGTGTCGACACATGGACTTAGAAACTTTTCAGCTTTCCCCGCAAATACTTAACCTGCACAACTAAACTCAAAACACATCAAATACATTTTGTTGTATATCATTGAGTAGGGTGAGGCTTCTTCAAATCAGGTACATTTATTCCAATGTACCCAACAATCTCCCCCTATTTGGAGAAGTCATAACCCTTAGTCAATGATATACACCATACATAACAAATTCACAGTATGATGTAAAACATGATTATATAATAGGGTAAGTACATAAACATGTATTAAACAAAACATGTATACACAAATATCTCAGAACATTAATGTAATAGATTTAACATATATCACATTGTTCTAACAACTTCAACATATTCATTATTCAAAAGTTTACAGAAAGTTGAATGCAACTGATTACACATAGTAAACTTAAGAAAATTCCTATCCTAAGGCTGCTCAGGCTCCTTGATAACTATGCCCTTTCTAGATTGTATCTTTGCTTGGACAGGAGCTTCAGTGTCTTCAGCAGCAGCAAGCTTCTTTCCTTTAAGATCCTTCTTTTTCAATTCTTCAGCTTTGATCTTCTACCTTTCAAAGTAATGATAAGGCTTAGGGAAGTACTTGCTAGGCTCCTGTGCAGTAGGAGGTAGCTTTCCCATCTTAGCCTTTCTTCTATATTACACAATGGCCTCTTGCCTGTTCTCATGCTTCCTCCACTCCAGTTCAGAATACCACTTGTTTCTATCCTGGATATTATCCTTGGCAGCCTTCCATGTAGTCAAGATAATATTCCTGGAAGTGGGGCTCCATTGTTCAAAGTCAGGCCTAAGTTCAGCTTGCTCTCTGAATCTTTTCTTAGACAATTGAGTCTTTTGTTCTTTTAGCAAAGCTTCTTGTTCTTTCAGTATTGCCTCTGGCACTGGCTGAACTACTTTCTCTATGATGACCTTCTGATTTCCCTCAGGAGGGCTATACATTGTTTGTATATCTTGATGTATCATATCAAAGTCTGGTGGAGGGTATATTACTTGAGCCACTTCAGCTTGCTCCCCTCAAAGATATGCAGGATTAATTCCAGACTTTGCAACATTGTCATCATCACATAATGGAGGATATCCAAGGGTGGCTCTGATGGAATTTGAAATCCACTTTGCATGATCAGAGCCTGCTTTGACTAACACCCTCTCCCCCTTTATGACTTCTCTAACAATGTGATCTCTCAGATCATCTTTCTGAAACCTTATCTGTTCATTTAGATAGTTTACTCCATCTTTATAGAAGGGTTTTAACCTTTGAAGCTTGGCAGTAATTTCCTTCTGAGAGTCTTCAATGGCAGTCTTAACAGCAATGATGTTCTCTTGGAACTTCTTATCAAACTCTTCCGGGAAGTTGTCCTTGCTGTAGTTTGAGCAGCAGCCAGATTCTGCATCTCAGTGACTATCACATTGTGTGATTCAGTCAAATTGTCATTCATTCTTATCTGGTTTTCCAGGACATACCCTTGCTTCACTTCGAGCTCATCAAGTTGTTTCTTGAGATTCTCTTGATGTGTAGCCAGATAGACCACTACATTGCCTCCCTTATAGAAGCAGTCAGTCATTTCTTTCTTATTCTGATTAACTTCAAATCTTATAGACTTGATGTCTTGGGCCAGATCAAACTGAAGTGACTTATTCCCTTCATTCATATATTTTTCCAGAGTTTGCCTTTGCTCATCTAGCTTAATCTGCATTGCCACCATCAATGAACTGTAGTCAGTAGATGGGGCAGGCTGTGGAGCAATTGTTTGCAGTGCCTTTTTATATGTCTGGCTCCTCCTCTTGAAGACTTAAAATTTCCTCTTCTTGGCTCTTGCATCCTCTTCATCTTTAGAAGCAGATGTGCTAGCTATATCAACCCTGTCCTTAGGACTAGGATATGAATCCTTCTCAGTACTTTGTGGTTGCACATCATCCTTGGGCTGCTCAGGCTCTTGGGTAGCAGTTACCTCTACATTTTTCATATGCTCCCCCTCAGTATGGGCCTTCTCCCCCTCAGCAGCAGCTATATCTTTCTCAAGATCTGTCTGTAGAAGATCAGGAAACAGTTCTTCTAATGTGAATTCCTGTTGAGAGTAAGCTGGAGAATCTCTGACCTCATCTACCACTTTAGCAGTAACAGATGTATCCTCCATGACAACATCTTGGGGTTGACTAAGAATCTGAGGTTGCTGATTAACATCAGATAATCTGTCAGTCATATCTTCATTCTCAAAAGGGAAATCTAAATGTTGGATTTCAGTTATTACCTCAAGTATGGTTTCGGTAGCTTGTTCACTCTCATGGAGTTGGCTCTTCCACAAGTAGAGGCTCCCCCTGGATTGAATCCTGGTGAACTGGGCTAGCTTGTGGTAGCTCCCTCTACCTGTCTGCATCTTCTTGTCTAGCTGGAGACTGTCCAGCATTCCTTCCTTGTTCATCATCAGAACTAAATACCACTAGCTCTTCAGAGCTGCTTGAGGATTCTTGAGCCACTAGGGCTGTCTTCTTCTTCTTTTTCTGGGGTGTTTCCTTCTCTGGAGTTGGCATCTCTTTGGTCAGTACTCTATCCCACCTAGAGAAGATTCTCAAATCCATTCTTCTCATGTGGTTAATCTTAGATCCAACTGCTTGATTCATCACCTCTGGTATACTACCAACTAGGTATAGACTTAGTATTCTTCCCAAATTGGGCTTCTTCATACTCTCTTTAATCTTATCAAACAATACTCTAGACCAATCAGTACTCAGTTTGAATATGATCCTTGTCATTAGATTGAACATTTGAGCTAAAATCCTATCATGTCCTCCAGGCTTACACAGGATAACCTTGCCCACAATCTCAGATAGAAACTTGCCTTGCATATTCATTCCCTTTCTATTGAATACAGATCCTATCTTTAGGTTAGAGTCAAGTCCACACCATGTTAATGCTTCTCTAGTCTTAGAAGTAGAAACATCTCTTCTTCCTTAGTCCTTGGTAGTTGTAGTACCTTTCTCAGACTCTTAGGAGAGACCTTTACCTTTTCCCCATGAACTCTTGACTTAATCTTGAGTCCTGATTCATCTATTGTTGCTGCATTCAGAAACTCCAGGACCTCCTTCTTCCAGATCTTGATCGGTTCTGAAACAAGAAATTCTAAACCAGTCTCAGCTATTAGGGTTATCATGCCTTTGATCTCGGGTTCCGCGTCATCAAATACGTGTCGCACGAGTTCATATCCTTCATTCACATTCTCTTCTAGCTTGGGCACCATTAGGGTTTGAAGAAATTTGAATCTAGAGAAGAGAGGTGTCGACACACAAGTTTGGTCTCGAAACTTTGGTGAGCGTGTCGACAGACAATGACAAAAACCTATTTATACCTTTCTAGAATCGAAGATGAAAGGGCGCGTCAAAATACTTAAATTGTGTCGACACTACTGAAAAGTGTCGACACAGACTTATAATGTCTCGACAACTATGTGTCAACACAAGTATAGTCGACAGAATATATGTGTCGACACTTGTTTATGTGTTGACACCGCTTTGCTCGACACTTAGTCGAGACTCTACTAGACTAAATCTGTGTAAAGCCTAAGTGTCGACACCACCTTTGATGTGTCGACACCTATACTGCATGTATCGACACTAATTCTCTGAAGTGTCGACATAGACTTCCTAGATGTGTCGACACCTTTTCTCGGAAGTGTCGACACCACTTCTATGTGTCGACACAGACAACTCTATGTGTCGACACCTTTTTACTTAGCCAATTTTTGTAAACTATTCTAAGTTTATCATCCCTAATTCAATTTTGAATTTATTGAATTTGGTTTCATCTAAAGGCTTAGTATACATGTCAGCTAGCTGATTATCTGTATTAACATACTCTAGTGAAATATCTCCTTTTTCCACATGTTCCCTTAGAAAATGGTATTTTATTTCTATGTGCTTAGTCCTACTATGGGAGACAGGATTGTTTGCAATAGAAATAGCACTAGTAGAATCACAAAATAGAGGTGTTCTACTTACTTGAATACCATAATCTTCTAATTGATGTTGAATCCATAGAAGTTGAGCACAGCAACTTCCTGCAGCAACATACTCTGATTCTGCTGTGGAGATAGCCACACTTATTTGTTTCTTGCTACTCCATGATATCAGTCTTCCACCTAGGAATTGACAGGTACCTGTTGTACTTTTCCTATCTTCCTTGCAGCCTGCAAAATCTGCATCTGAATAACCTGTCCGTTCAAAGTCTCCATTCCTAGGGTACCAAAGGCCTAGATAAGGTGTGCCCTTGAGATATCTCAGAATTCTTTTGACTGCTGTCAAATGAGATTCTTTAGGGTAAGCTTGGTACCTAGCACGGACACATGTAGCATACATGATATCTGGTCTACTTGCAGTCAAATATAGTAGGGAGCCAACTATCCCTCTAAACAAAGTCTCATCTACAGGTTTCCCTGCATCATCTTTGCTAAGAGACATACTTGACCCCATAGGAGTTTTCAAGGTACTGGATGATTCCATACCATACTTCCTTATCAGTTCTAGGGTGAACTTAGACTGGCATATGGATAAACCATCCTCAGTCTGTCTAACTTGGAGACCCAAGAAGAACTTAAGTTCCCCCATACTGCTCATTTCAAATTGTCCTTGCATTAGTTTTGCAAACTTTTTGCAAAGACTACTTTCAGTAGACCCAAATATGATGTCATCTACATATATTTGGACTAGAATGATCTTGCCTCTGGATTCCCTAAGGAATAGAGACTTGTCTATTTTCCCCCTTGTGAATTTATTCTCAATGAGGAAACTAGACAGGGTTTCATACCAAGCCCTAGGGGCTTGTTTTAACCCATACAAAGCCTTCCTAAGTCTATAGACATAATTAGGTTTGATAGAATCAACAAAACCTGATGGCTGTTCTACATAGACTTCTTCTTTCAGATTTCCATTCAAAAAAGCTGACTTAACATCCATTTGGTATACTTTAAACCCTTGATAGGTTGCATAAGCCAGGAACATCCTTATAGCTTCCAGTCTGGCTACTGGAGCAAAGGTTTGATCAAAGTCAATACCTTCTTCCTGTCTATAACCTTTTGCAACCAGTCTTGCTTTGTTCTTTATAATAACTCCATGTTCATCCAGCTTATTCCTAAAGATCCACTTAGTTCCAATTATGTTGTGGTCTTTTGGTTTAAGAACTAGCTCCCAGACTTTGCATCTTTTGAACTGATTCAGCTCCTCTTACATTGCCTCAATCCAATGAGGGTCTAGGATGACTTCTTCAAATTTCTTTGGCTCTACTTGGGATAGAAAACTGGAGTAGAGTACTGAACTTAGATTTCTGCTCCTTGTTTGTACCCCTTGTCTGAGATCACCAATAATTTGATTGGCTGGATGATCTTTTAAATGTCTATTTCCTGGAGGCAGCCTATCTTCAGGTTGTACTCCTTCAGCTTCTTCAACTTGCTGCACCCCTTGGTCTTCTTCTACATCAGGTGCATCTAGTACTCCCCCTGGACAACAGCCACTATCATCCACTTGCTGACTTGTAGTAGTACCTTCTTCAATAGTAAGCTTGTCTATCTTCTCAGTCACACATGTGGAGCTGCAAATACTTCTAGACAATTCATTGTTAATGAGTCTAGCTTCATCAAACACTACATGTACTGACTCTTCTACAACTTGAGTAGTCAAGTTGTAGACTCTATAAGCCTTACTGTTATTGCTGTACCCAACAAAGATCCCCTCTTGGGATTTGGCAACAAACTTGGTTAAGTAAGACTTACCATTGTTAAGTATATAGCATTTACAACCAAAGATCCTGAAATAGGATAGATTTGGTTTTCTGCCTTTCACAATCTCATAGGGGGTCTTCTTTTGGCTCTTGGTAATGGTAGCCCTATTAATCACATGACATGCAGTATTAACTGCCTCAGCCCAGAAGTATTCAGGGAGAGATGTGTCACTTAATAGGGTTCTACCAGCCTCAATCAAGGTTCTATTTTTCCTTTCAGCAATGCCATTTTGCTGAGGTGTTCTTGGTGAGGAAAATTCCTGAAATATCCTAAACTCTTCACATAGCTTTGTAATACTATCAGACTGGAATTCAGTACCATGGTCACTTCTTCTTTTGACCACTGTACTGTCTAACTCATTCTGAATTTGTTTGACAAAACTATAGAAGATACTAGGTGTTTCAGATTTTTGCCTTAGGAAGAATACCCGGGAAAACCTTGAGTAGTCATCAACTATCACAAATGTATAGACCTTCCTACCTAGGCTGTGAACTGGCATAGGACCAAAGAGATCCATATGCAAGAGGTATAAGCACCTCACAACATCTTTGTTCTCAATGTTATTAAAGGTGGATCTAGTCTGCTTGTCCTTTTGACAAGCTGAGCATATCCCAACCTTAATACACTTAACATGAGGACCATTCCTCACTAACTCTTTACTAAAGAGTTGACCAATTGTCTTATAGTTAAGATAGGCTAGCCTCTTGTGCCATTTGACACAATGAGAGACTTTCTCATCAGCTACAAGACACACATGAGAACCATTGTTCTCACACATAATGTCTAGACAATAGATATTTCTCTTCCTATAACCAGTCAGAATGATCTCTTGATCATTTGATCTCCTGATATGACAATCATCTTTGACAAATGAGATGTCATATCCTAAATCACTCAGCTGACTTATACTAATGAGGTTGTGTTTCAAACCTTTAACATAAGCCACTTGAGTAATTGTTATAAGGTTGCTAGAAATGTTACCAAAACCTTTGATGATTACTTTTTCAGAACCACTAAAGGTGACTTTAGGACCATCCTTGATTGGTGTATAGTCCTTTAGCAATCTCCTAGTTCCAGTCATGTGCCTGGAACATCCACTGTCCAAGTACCATATTGGGGCATGGCCACTTGGAATTACCTGCAAAACAGATTAGTTAACCTTAGAACCCAAAGAATTCTTGGGTCCTTGGTGCTGGTTAGTTTGCCTTTTAACAAAGCTACCTGCAGATCTTCCAACAGGCAGTTTGCTACTCACCTTGGAACTAGAATTGTGCCAACAGTCTATGGCAAAGTGGCCTACCTTGCCACAACACCAGCACTCAAATCTGTTGTACCTTTGCTTAGGTACAACCCTGACTGTAGTATCTACAACAGGCTTATTGAGTACTAGGGCTTTACTCTTAGACTTGGACTGAACAGTCCTGGCAGGTTTAGTAAACCCCAATCCAGTTTTACCCTTTTGAGAAATGAACTCATCTATTAAAGGTAGAACCGACTTTGGTTTAGAAAACCTTGCTACTATATCTCTCTCTTTCTGAAGACTAATCTCCAGATTTCTGATTTGATCATTTTTAAATGTTATAGTTCCCATCTGAATAACAGTAATGTTCTTCAGCCTGGCTATTTCATTTAGTTTTTGATCAAGCAACTTATCAAAATCTGTTGCAGCCACTTTGAGATTAGCAATCTCCTTAGCCTGACTCTTGGCCAAGGATTTGCTTTTCTTCAAAGCCTGCAACACTACTCTATATTCATCAATTAATTGATGAATGTCTCCTTCAAATTCAGATCCACTCTCATCACTTGATGATGATGTATCTGAATCTGACTCAGTACTAGAAATTGAATCAGCAGAACAATTTTGTACCTGACTAGGTCCACGCTGATCCTGGATTTTGTCTCCTTCTGATAAGGCCATCAGTCCCTGGCACTGATTGTCCTCTTGCTCATATATAGAGTTCATTAATTGTATGAACTCATCTTCCTCTTCTTTAGCAAACAGTCCAATGTAAGCTTCAGCTTCTGAATCTGATTCTGAAGATGACATATCAGACAGACTTTTGTCCTTCTTAGCAACAAAGGACCTTTCCTTTTTGCCCTTGATTTGAGTATTATTCTTATCAGTAGATTCTTTCCTCTTCTCTGGACAGTCAGCAACAACATGTCCCTGTTTGTTACAACAATAACAGACTATCTTTGAAGATGTTGTTTTACTTGTCTTGGCCTTTCTCCTGTCATTCTTTGATGACTTCTGTGAAGTGGATGGCTTAGACCTCCACTGTTTCTTCTTTAGGAGCTTCTGAAAATGTCTAGTGAAAGCTGCAAAATCTTCATCACTCTCACTGTTTTCAGAATTCTTGCTTTCTGACTCATCTATCTCAGTCTCAGCAACTTTTGGAGGTGGAGATGAAGACTTACTTTTATATTTCCTAGTGGCTTCTGTCTTGAAAGCCACAACTCTTTCTTTATGCTCAACTCTGGTAGTCTTCTCCTCCTCCTTTCTTACCATTAACTGCATCTCATATGATAATAGTTTTCCAAACAATGTTGGAGGAGGTATATCTGCTAACTTGGCCATTTCCCTTATGACACAAATCTTAGTATCCCAGTCTTTAGTTAGGGATCTCAAGAACTTATCATTCAGCTCATAATTGCTTAATTCTCTTCCATAGGACATTAACTCATTAACTATCCTATAGAATTTCTTGTAGCACTCAGTTATGCTATCAGACCTTCCTTGTCTGAAGCTCTCATACTCTTGGTTTAATAAAAACTTTCTGTCATGTCTAACTTCTTCAGAGCCCTCCATGTACACTATCAGTGTGTCCCACATTTCCTTTGATGTTTTACAATGAATCAAATTCTGGAATGTGGCATCATCTATTGCACTCACTATAATATTCCGAGCCCTCTTGTCCATAGTGGCCAGAATAATCTCATCCTTAGTCATTTCAGAATAGTCTTTTGGAGTTCTCTGATTTGCATCTAACACAGATACCTTCATTGGCACATATGACCCTTCTTTAACAGTAATATAAATTCTAGGGTCAGAGGCTTCCATAAATAGTCTAACCCTTTCCTTCCAGATGCCAAAGATCTCCTTTCTGCAGATTGGCAACTTCATGGATCCTAGTTCTTTGTGATTCTCTGTTGAACCCATTTTCTTGATTTTCTTGATTATGCTGAATCTGCCAACAGGATCTTTACTCAGACTGTTATGTCCTTTTTGAGTAACCTCGCTTTGATACCACTTGAAAGAAATTGTACCTAATCACCTAGAGGGGGGGGGGTGAATAGGTGACCTTATCTTTTTAAACTTTTAGGCAGAATAATCGCAAAATTCACAGAACTTTAACACAGCATACACAGAATCAATCACACACACAGAGTACACACAGTTTTATAGTGGTTCCCCAAGGTCTGGGTACATCCACTGAAAGAAATTGTACCTAATCACCTGGGGGGGGGGGGGGTGAATAGGTGATTTAATCTTTTTAAAACGTTTTAGGCAGATTGCAGATTATATCACAGATTTATAATTACTACTTCACAGAAATCAAACAACAATCACAGAATCACACATACACACAGTGAACACACAGATTTATAGTGGTTCCCCAAGGTTTGGGTACATCCACTTTCCCCCTTCGCCTATCTAGTAGTGTACTAGATTCGGCCAAACTCGTCCACTATCTCAGATCCTTAGATCTTACACTCAGAACCCCAAACAGGTTCCTACAGCTCAGACCCAAGGCCCTACAACTCAGTCTTCTCCAAAGACCTACACTCAGCTTCTTCATAAAGCCTACACTTAGCCACAACAGGCCTACACTCAGAGAATTAGATCTCCTACACTCAGGCACACAGGCCCTATCACTCAGCCTTTATAATTACAGGCTTACAACTCAGATCCCTGAGGATCCTACAAGAAAATATAGAATACAAATTGTATACCTACAACTCAGAAAATGAGAGATGAGTTGACATGTTCTTGATGAGTTCTTGGAAGAACTCTGCTGAGATCAACCTCACTTGGCTTTTCTTCAAAGCTTCTTGAATGTAGAACACAATAGGGTTGATCTTCTCTGCAGCTGATCTTTGATCTCTGCAACTTAAGATTCAGAACTAGGTCTGAATCCTTCTTCACAGCCTGGTTCCAACGGCTGTCTTCTTGGATGGAGCTCTCTCTCTCCAACTACTTAGATCTTCAGTTCACTTCAACTGATTTGTGTTAATCTCTGTTGAATCTTCTCTATCTGTTGATAGAATAGGCCTATATATAGGCCTTCTTCATGGTGACCGGCTGATCCGGTTCCTAACAGCTTTCTGACAACTCTGACAGGTGTAGTAGACCGGCTGTAATGGCAGCTGTCAAGTCATCCAGTCAGTTCTTGAAATAACTGTAACTGTCTGAAAGTGTCGAGACAGTCTGTCTTTAAGTGTCGACACTTATAGACCAAGTGTCGACACAAGTTGACTAAGTGTCGACACTAGCCTTCAAGGTGTCGACACAACTCCTTGTGTTGTAGAATTCACTTCTAGACACAGCTTCTTCATCATGTGTCGACACTGATATTGTGTGTCGACACAGCTTCTTGTTCTTCAGTACTTAGTTGAATTCTTGTAAGTGTCGACACAACTCCTTGTGTCGACACATCTTCATATGTTGAACTTGTTCAGTGTCGACACTTCTTCTTGGTGTCGACACTTGTCTTCTGTGTTGATACTTGCTGAGTGTCGACAGTTCTCCTTGTGTCGACACATCCTTCTTTTGTTGAGACTTTAGCTGAGTGTCGACACATCTCCTTTGTGTCGACACTTGTACTTAGAATTTTTTTGAACATTGCTAAGTGTCGACACAGCACCCTAGTGTCGACACTTTCTTCATGTATTGAGTCTTCTGTTGAGTGTCGACACATTCTTTCTTGTGTCGACACTTATACTTAGACTCTGCTGACTTTTGCTCAGTGTCGACATAGCCTCCAAATGTCGACACTTTCTGATATAGACACAGTTTCTCTGGGTGTCGACACTACTACTAAGTGTCGACACAGCTTCACTGGACTTTTCTTCATTGAGTGTCGACACAGCTCCTTGTGTCGACACTTTCTGTCTGGTGTCGACTCTGCATCCCTGGTGTCGACACAAGTACTCCAAGTGTCGACACTGCTTTCCTGGGTGTCGACACAAGTCTTCTTAAGTGTCGACACTTTCCTTCTGGGTGTCGACACATGGACTTAGAATCTTTTCATCTTTCCCTGCAAATACTTAACCTGCACAAGGCAACTCAAAAATACATCAAATACATTTTGATGTATATCATTGAGGAGGGTGAGGCTTCTTCAAATCAGGTACATTAGAACCAATGTACCCAACAATCTCCCCCTATTTGGAGAAGTCATAACCCTTAGTCAATGATATACACCATACAGAATAAAATCATAGCATGATGTAAAGCAGGATTATATAACAGGGCAAACATAAACATGTATTAAACAAACATGTATACATAGATATCATCTCAGAACAATTATGAAATAGATTTATCACACAACACATTGTTCTAACAACTTTGTCATATTCATTTTACAAAAGTTTACAAAATGTTTAAAATCAAAAGATTACAATTGTAAACTGAAGAAAATTCTGCTCTATTTTTGCTCAGCATCCTTGATCACTATTCCCTTTCCAGACTGTATCTTGGCTTACACAGGGGCTTCAGCATCTTCAGTATCAGCAGACTTTTTCTCTTTCAGCTCCTTCTTCTTTAGCTCTTCAGCTTTAATCTTCTGCCTCTCAAAGTAATGATAAGGCTTGGGAAAGTACTTGCTAGGCTCCTGGGCAGTAGGAGGTAGCTTTCCCATCTTTGCCTTTCTTCTATATTGCACTATGGCTTCTTGCCTGTTTTCATGCTTTCTCCATTTGTTTCTGTCTTGAATATTATCTTTGGCAGCCTTCCAAGCAGTCAAAATAATATTTCTTAAAGTGGGGCTCCACTGTTCAAAATCAGGCCTTTGTTCAGCTTGCTCTCTGAATCTCTTCTTAGACAGTTTGGCTTCTTGTTCTTTCAGCAAAGCTTCTTACATAGCCTCAGATACTGGCTGAACCACTTTTTCTATAATGACATTGTGTTTTCCCTCAGGTGGGCTATACATGGACTGTATATCTGCCTGTACCATATCAAAGTCTGGAGGAGGGTAGATTACTTGAGCCACTTCAGGTTGCTCCCCTCCTAGATATGCAGGATGTATCCCAGACTCTGCCACATTGTCATCATCACATAAAGGAGGATAACCAAGAGTTGCTCTGATAGAATTAGAAATCCACTTTGCATGATCAGAGCTGGCTTTGACTAACACCCCCCCTTTATTACTTCTCTTTCCATGTGATCCCTTAGATCATCCTTTTGAAATCTTATTTGGTTATCCAAATAGTTTACTCCATCTTTAAAGAAAGGTTTCAACCTTTGGAGTTTTTCAGTTATCAACTTCTGAGAATTTTCAATTGCAGAAGTAACAGTAGTTATACTCTCTTGTAAAGCTTTATCAAACTCTGCCTTAGTAGTAGCAGTAGAAGTAGTCTGTCCAGCAGCTATATTCTTCATCTCTGTGACAATTGCATTGTGTGAAGCAGTCAAATTGTCATTCATTCTGAGCTGGTTCTCCAGAACATATCCTTGCTTCAGTGCAATGTCATCCACTTGAGCTTTTATTTTCTCCTGATGAGTAGCTAAGTAGACTACTGCATTTCCTCCCTTGTGGAAGCAGTCAGTCATTCCTTCTTATTGAGATTCATTCAAATCTTATAGACTTAATGTCTTGGGCCAGATCAAACTGTAAAGACTTATGCCCCTCATCCATATATGTTTCTATGGCTTTCCTGTGCTCATCAAGCTTAATTTGCATAGCAACCATCAGAGCACTGTAATCTACAGTTGGTGCTGGCTGTAGTGCAGGCTATGGTGCTATAGTTTGCAGAGATTTCTTATAAGTCTGGCTCCTCCTCTTGAAGACTTGAAATTTCCTTTTCTTTGCTCTTGTAGCCTCCTCATCTTCAGAAGCAGAGGTGCTTGCTATCTACCCTCTCCCTAGGTAGCTCCTCAACTTCCTTTTGCTTCTCAGGCTCTTTCCTTGCTATTTCTTCTAGAATTTCCACTGCTCCCCCTCAACTTGAGCATTCTCCCCTCAGCAGCAGCACTTTCCTTCTCAAAGTCTGTTGGTCAGATAAGGAAGAGATCTTCCATTGTAAACTCTTATGAGGTAGTGATAGAAGATTCTCTTATCTCATCAGTTACTTGATGTGGGTCAACTTGAGCTGCAACAGATGTGTCCTCCATGACAATATCTGGGGTTGGCTATAATGTTGGAGTTTGCTGATTAACATCATTTAATGAATCAGACAAAACGTATCCTCTAAAGAAAAACTAAGTTATTGATTTCAGTGAGTACCTCAAGTATGGTGTGGGTTGCTTGTTCACTTTCTAGTGGAGTTGGTTCTTCCACTACTAGAGGCTCCCCCTGGAGAGAACTGGTGTATTGGGCTAGCTTGAGGTAGCTCCCCCCGCCTCTCTGCAACTTCTTGTAGCTGGAGACTTTTCAGCAATTCAGTGTCTTCTCATCAGGAGTGAAGACAACTTGCTCCTCAGAACTGCTAGATGAATCTTGAGCCATTGGGGCTGTCTTCTTCTTCTTCTGTGGAGTTATTTTCTCAGGAGTAGGTAATTCCTTTGTCAAGACCCTATCCCATCTTGTGAAGAGTATCATGTCCATCTTCCTCATATGATTGATTTTAGAGCCTGCAGCTTGACTCATTACTTCTGGTATACTACCAGCCAAGTAAAGACTGAGTATCCTACCCAAATTGGGTTTCTTCAGACTCTCCTTAATCTTATCAAAGACTACTACAGACCAATCAGTTTTCAATGTGAAGATAATCCTTGTCATAAGATTGAACATATGGGCTGATACCCTGTCATGCCCTCCAGGCTTACTCAAGATCACCTTGCCAACAATTTCTGAGAGAAATTTGCCTTGTCTGTTCATCCCCTTTCTATTGAATACTGATCCAATTTTCAGCTTGGAATCCAGTCCACACCATGTGAAAGCTTCTCTGGTCTTAGAAGCAGTAACTTCATCTTCTTCCTTTGTCCTTGGTAGGTTTAGTACCTTTCTCACACTCTTAGGTGATACCTTCACCTTTTCTCCATGAACCCTTGACTTTATCTTGAGTCTAGAGTCATCTAGGGTTGCTCCATTCAGAAATTCCAATACTTCCTTCTTCCATATTTTGGTTGGCTCTGAAACAAGAAAATCTAACCCTGAGTTTGCGACTAGGGTTACCACATCCTTGATCTCCGATTCTGCGTCATCAAACGCATGCCGCACCAGTTCATAGCCTTCATTTACATTCTCTTCGAGCTTTGGCGCCATTAGGGTTTGAAGAATTTGAATTGAGAGAAGAGAGATGTCGACACACAAGTTTGGTCTCGAAACTTTGGTGAGCGTATCGACAGACAATAGCGAAATCCTATTTATACCTTTCTAGGTTTGAAGATGAAAGGGGGCGTCAAGAAACTCAAATTGTGTCGACACTGGTGATAAGTGTCGACACAGACTTATAATGTCTCGACACCTATGTGTCGACACAAGTATAGTCGACAGAACATATGTGTCGACACTTGTCTATGTGTTGACACCGCTTATCTTGACACTTAGTCGAGACTTTACTTCACTAATTCTGCATAAGGTCTAAGTATCGACACCACCTTGTATGTGTCGACAACTACCCTGTATGTGTCGACACTAATTTTCTGAAGTGTCGACACCAACTTCCTAGATGTGACGACACCTTTTCCCTGAAGTGTCGACACCACTTTTCTGTGTCGACACAGATAACTCTGTGTGTCGACACCTTTTTACATAGCCATTTCTGTAAACTTATTCTAAGTTTATCATACTTAATTCAATTTTGAACCTATTGGATTTGGTTTCTTCTAGGGGCTTAGTATACATGTCAGCTAGTTGATTATCTGTATTTACATACTCTAGTGATATATCTTCTTTTTCTACATGTTCCCTTAGAAAATGATATTTTATCTCAATATGTTTAGTTCTACCATGGGAAACAGGATTGTTAGCAATAGATATAGCACTAGTAGAATCACAAAATAGTGGTGTTCTACTTACTTGAATACCATAATCCTCAAGCTGATGTTGTATCCATAAAAGTTGAGCACAGCAACTTCCTACAGCCACATATTCTGATTCTGCTGTGGAGATAGCCACACTTGTTTGCTTCTTGCTACTCCAAGATATCAGTCTTCCACCTAGGAATTGACAGGTTCCAGTTGTACTTTTTCTGTCTTCTTTGCAGCCTGCAAAATCTGCATCTGAATAACCTGTTAGTTCAAAGTCTCCATTCCTAAGGTACCAAAGGCCTAGATAAGGAGTGCCCTTTAGATATCTCAGTATTCTTTTGACTGCTGTCAAATGAGACTCTTTAGGGCACACTTGGTACCTAGCACAGACACATGTAACATACATGATATCTGGTCTACTTGCAGTCAAGTATAGAAGGGAACCAACTATCCCTCTATATAAAGTCTCATCTACAGGTTTCCCTGCATCATCTTTGCTAAGAGACATACTTGACCCCATAGGAGTTTTCATGGTACTGGATGAATCCATACCATACTTCCTTATCAGTTCTAGGGTGAACTTAGACTGGCATATGGATAAACCATTCTCAGTCTGTCTAACTTGGAGACCCAAGAAGAACTTAAGTTCCCCCATACTGCTCATCTCAAATTGTCCTTGCATCAGTTTTGCAAACTTTTTGCAAAGACTACTTTCAGTAGACCCAAATATGATGTCATCTACATATATTTGGACTAGTATGATCTTGCCTCTGGATTCCCTAAGGAATAGAGTCTTGTCTATTTTCCCCCTTGTGAATTTATTCTCAATGAGGAAACTAGACAGGGTTTCATACCAAGCCCTAGGGTCTTGTTTTAACCCATATAAAGCCTTCCTAAGTCTATAGACATAATTAGGTTGAGTTAAATCAACAAAACCTGATGGCTGTTCCACATACACATCCTCTTTCAGATTGTCATTCAAAAAGGCTGACTTCACATCCATTTGGAATACTTTAAATCCTTGATAGGTTGTATAGGCCAGGAACATCCTTATGGCTTCCAGTCTGGATACTGGAGCAAAGGTTTGATCAAAGTCAATACCTTCTTCCTGCCTATATCCCTTAGCAACCAGTCTAGCTTTGTTCTTAATAATCACTCCATGTTCATCCATCTTGTTCCTAAAGATCCACTTGGTTCCAATTATGTTGTGGTCTTTTGGTTTAGGAACAAGCTCCCAGACTTTGCATCTCTTGAACTGATTCAGCTCCTCTTGCATTGCCTCAATCCAATGAGGGTCTAGGATGGCTTCTTCAAACTTCTTTGACTCTACTTGGGATAGAAAATTGGAGTAGAGTACTGCATTTAGATTTCTGCTCCTTGTTTGTACCCCTTGTCTTAGATCACTAATGATTTGTTCTGCTGGATGATCTCTTAGATGTCTATTAGCTGGAGGCAGCCTGACTTCAGGTTGAACTCCTTCAGCTTCTTCAACTTGCTGCACTAATTGATCTTCTTCTGCATTTGGTACATGTAGTACTCCCCCTGGACAACATCCACTATCATCCACTAGCTAATTTGCAGTAGATTTTTCTTCAATAGTGAGCTTGTCCATCTTTTTAGTTACACCTGTGGAGCTGCAAATACTTCTAGACAACTCATGGTTAATAAGTCTAGCTTCATCAAATACTACATGTACTGACTCTTCTACAACTTGAGTAGACAAGTTGTAAACCCTATAAGCCTTACTATTGTTGCTGTACCCAACAAAGATCCTCTCTTGGGACTTGACAGCAAACTTAGTCAAGTAAGACTTACCATTGTTAAGTATAAAGCATTTACAACCAAAGATCCTGAAGTAGGATAGGTTTGGTTTTCTGCCTTTCACAATCTCATAGGGGGTCTTATTGTGGCTTTTAGTAATGGTAGCCCTATTAATTACATGGCATGCAGTATTCACTGCCTCAGCCCAGAAATATTCTGGTAGAGATGTATCACTTAATAGGGTTCTACCAGCCTCAATCAAGGTTCTATTTTTCCTCTCAGCAATGCCATTTTGCTGAGGTGTTCTTGGTGAAGAAAATTCCTGAAATATCCCAAATTCTTCACATAGTTTTGTCATGCTATCAGACTGGAATTCAGTACCATGGTCACTTCTTATCTTGACAACTGTACTGTCTAGTTCATTCTGAATTTGTTTGACAAAGCTATAGAAGATACTAGGTGTTTCAGATTTATGTCTAAGGAAGAACACCCAGGAAAACCTTGAGTAGTCATCTACAACCACAAAGGTATAAACCTTCCTACCTAGGCTGTGAACTGGCATAGGACCAAAGAGATCCATATGCAAGAGGTATAAACACCTCACAGCATCTTTGTTTTCAATGCTACTAAAGGTGGATCTAGTCTGCTTGCCCTTTTGACAAGCTGAGCATATTCCATCTTTAATACACTTAACTTGAGGACCATTCCTCACTAACTCTTTGCTATAGAGTTGGACAATTGTCTTGTAGTTGAGATGGGCTAGCCTCTTGTGCCATTTGACACAATGAGAGACTTTCTCATCAGCTACAAGACACACTGGAGAACCATTGTTCTCAACCATAATGTCTAGGCAATAGACATTCCTCTTTCTATAACCTGTCAAAATGATCTCTTGATCATTTGACCTCCTGATATGTCAACCGTCTTTAACAAATGAGATGTCATATCCTAAATCACTCAGTTGACTTATACTAATAAGGTTATGTTTCAAACCTTTAACATAAGCCACTTGAGTAATAGTTATATGGGAGCTAGAAATGTTACCAAAACCCTTGATGATTCCTTTTTCAGAACCACCAAAGGTGACTTTAGGACCATCCTTGATTGGTGTGTAGTCCTTTAGCAATCCCCTAGTTCCAGTCATGTGTCTGGAACATCCACTGTCCAAGTACCATATTGGGGCATGGCCACTTGGACTCACCTGCAAAACAGATTAGTTGACCTTAGAACCCAAAGAATTCTTGGGTCCTTGGTGCTGGTTAGTTTGCCTCTTTTCAAAGCTACCTGCTGATCTTCCAACAGGCAGTTTGATACTCAACTTGGCATTAGAATTATGCCAACAGTCTATGGCAAAGTGGCCTACCTTGCCACAGCACCAACACTCAAACCTATTGTACCTTTGCTTAGGTACATTCCTAGCTGTTTTATCTACAGCTGGCTTGTTGAGAGCTGGGGCTTTGCCCTTAGACTTGGACTGAATAGTCCTAGCAGGTTTAGTAAACCCCAGTCCAGCTTTACCCTTGTGAGGTATAAAACTCATCAATCAAAGGTAGAACTGACTTGGTTTAGAAAACCTAGCAACTATATCTCTCTCCTTCTGAAGACTAATCTCCAGACTTTGATTTGCTCATTCTTAAATGTTATAGTCCCCATCTGAATAACAGTTATGTTTTTCAGTCTGACTATTTCATTTAATTTTTGATCAAACAACTTCTCAAAATCAGTTGCAGCCACTTTGAGACTTGCAATCTCCTTAGGCTGACTCTTGGCCAAGGATTTTCTTTTCTTAAATGCTTGCAACAGAACTCTATATTCATCAATCAATTGATGAATATCCCCTTCAGACTCAGATGCACTCTCATCACTTGATGATGATGAATCTGATTCTGAATTAGCACAAGAAATTGAACTTAAAGAACAATTTTGTACCTTACTAGTTCCAGGCTGCTCCTGGATTTTGTCACCTTCTGTTAAGGCCATCAGTACTTGGCACTGAGTGTCCTCTTACTCATATATAGAGTTCATTATCTGGATGAACTCTTCTTCCTCTTCTTCAGCAAACAGTCCTATGTATGCTTCAGCTTCTGACTCAGTTTCTAAAGAAGATATATCTGACAGGCTTTTTCCTTCTTGGCAACAAAGGACCTTTACTTCTTGCCCTTGAAATGAGTCTTCTTCTTATCATTAGACTCTTTCCTTTTCTCTGGACAATCTGCAATAACATGTCCTTGTCTGTTACAGCAATAGCATACAATTTTTGATAGAGATGCTTTGCTTGACTTGGGCTTTCTCTTGTCTTTCTTTGATGACTTTTTGTTCTGATAATAGTCATCTTTACCCTGTGATGTGGATGACTTTGTCCTCCACTGTTTCTTCTTTAGAAACTTCTGAAAGTATCTTGTGAATGCTGCAAAGTCCTCATCACTTTCACTGCTTTCAGACTTTCTGCTTTCTGAATCATCTGACTCAGTCTCAGCAACCTTTGGAGGTGGTGAAGGAGACTTACTTTTGTATTTTCTGGTGGATTCTGTCTTGAATGCCACTGTTCTTTCTTTATTCTCAATTCTGATAGTCTTCTCCTCTTCTTTCCTCACCATCAACTGCATCTCATAGGATAGCAGTTTTCCAAACAATGTTGGAGGAGGGATATCTGCTAACTTGGCCATTTCTCTAATGGCACAGATCTTGGTGTCCCAATCCTTTGTTAGGGACCTCAAGAATTTATCATTCAGCTCATAATTACTGAAATCTCTTCCATAGGACATTAGCTCATTCACAATCCTATAGAACTTCTTATAGCATTCTGTTATGCTATCAGACTTACCTTGCCTGAAACTTTCATATTCCTGGTTTAACAATGACTTTCTGTCCTGCCTCACTTCTTCAGAACCCTCCATATACACTATTAAGGTATCCCACATCTCCTTAGATGTCTTACAGTGTATCAAATTCTGAAAGGTAGCATCATCTATGACACTCACAATGATATTCTGAGCCCTCTTATCCATTGTGGCTAGAATTATCTCATCTTTTGTCATTTCAGAGAAGTCCTTAGGTGTTCTCTGATTTGCATCTAGGACTGAAACCTTCATAGGCACATATGGCCCTTCTTTAACTGTGATATATATTTTAGGATCTGAGTCTTCCATAAACAGTCTCACCCTTTCCTTCCAGATGCCAAAAATTTCTTTTCTGCAAATGGGCAACTTCATGGATCCAAGTTCCTTATGATTCTCTGTTGAACCCATGTTTCTTGATTTTCTTGATTCTGCAATTTACTTATACTGAATCTGCCAACATGATCTACTCAGACAGTTAAGTCCTTTTTGAGTAACCTCGCTTTGATACCACTTGAAAGAAATTGTACCTAATCACCTAGGGGGGGGGGGGTGAATAGGTGACTTAATCTTTTTAAAACTTTTTAGGCAGATTGTAGATTATATCACAGATTTATAATTACTACTTCACAGAAATCAAACGACAATCACAGAATCACACATACACACAGTGAACACACAGATTTATAGTGGTTCCCCAAGGTTTGGGTACATCCACTTTCCCCCTTCGCCTATCTAGTAGTGTACTAGATTCAGCCAAACTTCTCCACTATCTCAGATTCTCAGATCTTACACTCAGAACCCCAAACAGGTTCCTACAGCTCAGGCCCAAGGCCCTACAACTCAGTCTTCTCCAAAGACCTACACTCAACTTCTTCACAAAGCCTACACTCAGCCACAACAGGCCTACACCCAGAGAATTATATCTCCTACACTCAGGCACACAGGCCCTACCACTCAGCCTTTATAATTACAGGATTACAACTCAGATCCCTGAGGATCCTACAAGAAAATATAGAATACAAATTGTATACCTACAACTCAGAAAATGAGAGATGAGTTGACAGGTTCTTGATGAGTTCTTGGAAGAACTCTGCTGAGATCAACCTCACTGGGCTTTTCTTCAAAGCTTCTTGAATGTAGAACACAATAGGGTTGATCTTCTCTACAGCTTATCTTTGATCTCTGCAACTTAAGATTCAGAACTAGGTCTGAATCCTTCTTCACAGCCTGGTTCCAACGGCTGTCTTCTTGGATGGAGCTCTCTCTCTCCAACTACTTAGATCTTCAGATCACTTCAACTGATTTGTGTTAATCTCTGTTGAATCTTCTCTATCTGTTGATAGAATATGCCTATATATAGGCCTTCTTCATGGTGACCGGCTGATCCGGTTCCTAACAGCTTTCTAACAACTCTGACAGGTGTAATAGATCGGCTGGAATGGCAGCTGTCAAGTCATCCAGCCAGTTCTTGAAATAACTGTAACTGTCTGAAAGTGTCGAGACAGTCTGTCTTTAAGTGTCGACACTTATAGACCAAGTGTCAACACAAGTTGACTAAGTGTCGACACTAGCCTTCAAGGTGTCGACACAACTCCTTGTGTTGTAGAATTCACTTCTCAACACAGCTTCTTCATCATGTGTCAACACTGATATTGTTTGTCGACACAGCTTCTTGTTCTTCAGTACTTAGTTGAATTCTTGTAAGTGTCGACACAACTCCTTGTGTCGACACATCTTCATGTGTTGAACTTGTTCAGTGTCGACACTTCTTCTTGGTGTCGACACTTGTCTTCTGTGTTGATACTTGCTGAGTGTCGACACTTCTCCTTGTGTCGACACATCCTTCTTTTGTTGAGACTTTAGCTGAGTGTCGACACATCTCCTTTGTGTCGACACTTATACTTAGAATTTTGTTGAACATTGCTATGTGTCGACACAGCATCCTAGTGTCGACACTTTCTTCATGTATTGAGTCTTCTGCTGAGTGTCGACACATTATTTCTTGTGTCGACACTTATACTTAGACTCTGCTGACTTTTACTGAGTGTCGATACAGCCTCCAAGTGTCGACACTTTCTGATGTAGACACAGTTCCTCTGGGTGTCAACACTACTGCTAAGTGTCGACACAGCTTCACTGGACTTTTCTTCATTGAGTGTCAACACAGCTCCTTGTGTCGACACTTTCTGTCTGGTGTCGACTCTGCATCCCTGGTGTCGACACAAGTACTCCAAGTGTCGACACTGCTTGCCTGAGTGTCGACACAAGTCTTCTTAAGTGTCAACACTTTCCTTCTGGGTGTCGACACATGGACTTAGAATCTTTTCATCTTTCCCTGCAAATACTTAACCTGCACAAGGCAACTCAAAAATACATCAAATACATTTTGATGTATATCATTGAGGAGGGTGAAGCTTCTTCAAATCAGGTACATTAGAACCAATGTACCCAATATCCACTTTCCCCCTTCGCCTATCTAGTTGTGTACTAGATTCGGCCCAACTTCTCCACTATTCCTCAGATCCTCAGATCTTACACTCAGAACCCCAAATAGGTTCCTACAGCTCAGAGTGATCCCACTCCTACAACTCAGGCACACAGCCCTACCACTCAGTCTTCACCAAGACCTACACTCAGCCTTCAACAAGGCCTACACTCAGAGAAAAGTATCTCCTACACTCAGGCACACAGGCCCTACCACTCAGCCTTTATAATTTCAGGCTTACAACTCATATCCCTAAGGATCCTACAAGAAATTAAAAATACAAGGTATATAACCAAAACTCAGAATAAGAGAGAAGAGTTGTCTGGTTTCTTGATGAGTTCTTGGAAGAACTTTGCTGAGATCAACCTTCCTTGGCTTCCTTCAAAGCTTCTTGAATTTATAACACAATAGGGTTGAGTCTCTATGCAGCTGATCTTCAATCACTGCTAACTTAAGATTCAGAATTCAATCTGAAACTTTTCTTTATAGCCTGGTTCAACAGCTGTCTTCTTAGAAGGAGCTCTCTCTCTCTCCAACTTATTAGATCTTCTAATCACTTCAGTTGATTTTTGTTAATCATCATCTTCTGTTGACAGAATAAGCCTTTATATAGGCTTCCTTCATGGTGACCGACTGATCCGGTTTCTAACAGCTTTCTGACAGCTTTGACAGTTGCAGTAGACCGGCTGGAATGGCAGTTGTCAAGTCATCCAGTCACTTCTTGAATTCTCTGTAACTGTCTGAAAGTGTCGAGACAGTCAGTCTTCAAGTGTCGACACTGATAGACTAAGTGTCGACACAAGTTGACTAAGTGTCGACACTAGCCTTCATGGTGTCGACACAACTCCTTGTGTTGTAGAATCTGCTTCTCGACACTGCTTCTTCACCATGTGTCGACACTGATGTTGTGTGTCGACACAACTCCTTGTTCTTTAGTACTTAGTTGAATTCTTGTAAGTGTCGACACAACTCCTTTGTGTCGACATATCTTCTTATGTTGATACTCGCTGAGTATCGACACATTTCTTAGTGTCGACACATGCCTTCTGTGTTGATACTTGCTGAGTGTCGACACATTTTCTTAGTGTCGACACTTGTACTTAGACTTCATTAAAATTTGCTGAGTGTCGACACAGCCTCCTAGTGTCGACACTTTCTTCATGTGTTGAGACTTTTGCTGTGTGTCGACACATTCTTCATTATGTCAATACTTGTACTTGAACTTTGTTGAGATTTTGCTGAGTGTCGACACAACCTCCTAGTGTCGACACTTTTGATGTCGACAAAGTTCCTCTGGGTGTCGACACTGCTTCTAAGTGTCGACATAGCTTCTCTGGACATTTCTTCATTGTGTGTCGACACAGCCTGTATGTGTCGACACTTTCCTTCTGGTGTCGACTCTGTATTCCTGGTGTCGACACAATTACTCCAAGTGTCGACACAGCTTCTCTGGGTGTCGACACAAGTCTTCTTGAGTGTCGACACTTTGCTTCTAGGTGTCGACACATGGACTTAGAAACTTTTCAGCTTTCCCCGCAAATACTTAACCTGCACAACTAAACTCAAAACACATCAAGTACATTTTGATGTATATCATTGAGTAGGGTGAAGCTTCTTCAAATTAGGTACATTTATTCCAATGTACCCAACAACTAGGAACTACGATGAGCTGAAGCCCAAAACTCTCTTTCATAAGTGTTGAAACCGAGAAATCAGTCTCTGTGGAGTTCGGGGTCCCTAAAAAGGGGTGACCTCACACTGACTGCACTCAGGCTGATGTCACGGCTCAAAGGCTCAGGAAACTAGGAACAGATCCTCGGCTTTAGCGTGGAGGTCCCTCCTCACACACGGAAGACCTTGGTGATCTCCCCCTCCCTATCCAATGCTAAGCTAGGTGCTTTGGAGGATGAAGAAAAGAGGGTGAAGAAGTAATGCCCTCCAAGGCACCCTAAGGGTCTATTTATAGTTTTTTTGGGAGCGGCATGCAAATAACCAACCTCCGCTGCTCTGAAAATTACTGAAATGCACCTGGGTTGGTCTGCCAACAGCCAAACCCGCTGTTCTAAGCGGCTAATTGCAGTCCCCCAGGGGCTGACCCTCAAGTCGAGCGAGCTGGCGGTTAGGCGAGAAGCGGGGGGCGGCCTGAGCGAACAGGCGGCTTGCTAGTGGAGACCTGGCGGGCTCGGCGACTAGGTGAGCTGGGGCCGGGCGAGCTGGCTGCGAGGCGAGCTGAGGTCGGGCGAGCTGGCGCCGGGCGAGCTGGGGCCGGGCGAGTTGTGGCCGGGTGAGCTAGCTGTTAGGAGAGCTGAGGCTGGGCGAGCTGAGGTCGGGTGAGCTTGGGTCGGGCGAGCTGGGGCAGGGCAAGCTGGTTGCTAGGCGAGCTAAGGTCGGGCGAGCTGGGGCCGGGTGAGCTAGGGCAGGGCGAGCTGGGGCCGGGCGAGCTGGGGCCGGGCGAGCTGCGGCCGGGCGAGCTGGGGCTGGGCGAGCGGGCGAGCTGGATGCTAGGTGAGCTGAGGCTGGGAGAGCTGGGGCCAGTCGAGCTACTGCTAGGCGAGCTGAGGCTGGGCGAGCTGAGGCTGGGCGAGCTGGGGTCGGGCGAGCTGAAGCAGGGCAAGCTGAGGCTGGGCGGCTGGGGACGGGCAAGCTGAGGCCGGGCGAGTTGGCTGTTAGGCGAGCTGGGCGACCTGCGGGCTGAGGCGGCTGGGCAGCCTGCGTAGCTAATGGAGTTGGGCGACCTGCGGGCTAAGGCGGCTGGGCGGCCTGCGCAGCTAGGGGAGCTAGGCGGCCTGGCCGGTGTACAACCTCGGGCTCGTAGAATCAGATTGGGCTCAAAGAGAGGGGAAGGTAAGGCAAGATGGACTCTTTGGCAGAAGCCTACTCACTGGCAAGTGGGTCCCAGGAAAAGGGCTACTTGTCGGGTTAAGGCCAGCTCGCTAGGCGAGAGGGCCCCTGCAATTCGGGAGAGAAGGGCCCAGTGGCTCAGGCGAGAGACCTCCTAGGCGAGACAGACACAACGAGATGGCCCAGTGGCTCAGGCGAGATCCTTCTCAGGCGAGAAGGACCCAGCGAGAGGGCCCAGCGGCTCAGGCGAGAGCCTCTCCAAGCGAGATGAGCCCAATAGGTGGGAGTTCTTGCCCGCGAGACGGTGCTCTCGCCAAATGCCGGTTCAGGCGTTTCACCTTTTTAGCCCTAGGTGATTTTACGCCTTTGCCCTCGGTGGTATGTATATAACCATTCAAAACAACGGAGTTTGGCTGTTGGCAGACCCAACCAAGGGTGTTTTGGTAATTTCAGATCAGTTCAGTTTGGTTATTTGCAGTTCAAACTCAAAAAACTATAAATAGGCCCATAGGGGTTCTCTAGAAGCACTTTTTTCCCAGGACTTTGGAAGAGTTTTTTGTTCTTTCTGAGTAGCTCAAAGCCCAGCTTTTGGCTTTGGAGGGGAAGCTATTGGAACACCCTATTACTAATTTGGGTCAGGATCACTATGTCTCTTAGGAAACCTGTTTTGACCTCATTGTATAGATCTAAAGGTCAATTAGAATTGAGTCTAAGGGTTAGTACTTAGGTTCGGAAGCTGCCCTCAAGACCAGGTTTTTCAGAATACTAAGTCATTTCATCCAGCTCAGTACGACGAATCGTCGAACTCCATTCGACGATCGTTGAGCTCACTTCGACGGATCGTCGAACTCCATTCGACGATCGCTGAGCTCAACTTCAACAAGTCGTCGAACTCCATTCGACGATCTTCGAGCTCAGATCGACGATCTTGACTCCAGTTTGTTTCTCAATCTCTGAGCTCAGTTCGACAATAGTTAAGCTCAGATCGACGATCTCTGTTTCTGTCTAAGTCCAAATCTCTGAGCTCAGTTCAACGATAGTGGAGATCAGTTCAACGATAGTGGAGCTCAGTTCGACGGTTTTCTGAAGAGTTAAATGATTTTCAAGATTCAAATTCAAACAGTTAAGGAATTATTCTCAGCAATTAATTCAAAGATCTTGTAGCCGTTTTTCATTTAATCTGGAGCAAGATTCAAGGAATTATCAAGGAATGTTTTATTGGACTTTCCTCTAGAAGACAAAAGCAATTAAGGAAGTCATTTATGACAGGCCAACGACTATCTTGGACAGTAGATCATTTCTATTCAGAAAAAGAGAACAAAAGATTAGATTTTTCAGAGATGAAAAAGAAGAACAAGGAGAGACACATATTCTGCAATATTCAATACTCTGCAAACTTCTTCTGCAACAACTCTTACAACATCAACATCAATTACACAAGAGAAAAAAAAAGAGTTGCAGACATTCTTAGTCTCAAAGATTCATACAAGAACACCAACACCAAAAGGAGATCAACAAACTGAAATCTTCAGATCTCTTTTGATTCAAGTGTTTAAGGCCATCATCATTCAAAACTCCAGATACCTCACATTTCAGTTGTTGCTAAAATCATCATTTGCTGGAGATCAATTTTCTGAAGGCCTATCACCCTACTGCAAAGCTTCACTTCCTGAACAACTACAGATCTCAGGGGGAGCTTTGACAACATCCACAATCTTCTCTCTGACTGTTGACAGAGAAGATCATCTCTTTCCCTCTCTCTCTCTCTGCTGTAAAGGGTTTTTCAAACTCCCTTCAAAAGTTTGTGTTTGGTTTCTGAGACCTTATCAATACTCAGTGGTGGCAAGACACCTGATCAAAAAATCTGGTTTGGTTTTTGAGCACCTTATCAAAAGCTCATTGGTGCCCAGGACACCTGATCAACTCATCCTGTAGTGGATTCCTACCTAGGGTGGTAGAAGAGTGGATGCACCCAGGTTGATTGGGGAACCACTATAGCTCCTTGTGTCATCTGGTTGCTTACTTTCTTTTTGTTTCTGGCTGTGGTTTGTGACTAGTTTGCTCTGTGATTAGATAGTTGCTGTGTTTAGATTTACCTTATATTATTTGCTTCCCTGTTCACATTAGAATACAACAACTGTTGTAAAAGTTTTTAGCAAGCACCATACTCTATTCACCCCCTCTAGAGTATATCAGATCTAACTCACACTTTCAATTGGTATCAGAGGGAGGTTGGTTAAACATACCACACCTTGGTGGTTGCACAGGCTAACACCTGAACCCAAAGATTCCTATAGTTAGATCTGCTTGTTGTAGATTTTGTTATTAGAATTATATCTTCACAAATCATGGCCCAAAATAAAGATTATGCTAGCACCAGACCTCCAGTGTGCAATCTATCCAAGTTTGCACTTTGGAAGGCAAGAATTAGAATCTACATGAATTCTATTGATGAGGACATCTTCAATTCTATTTTGGCAGTGTGTCCAAGACCTCCAGAGAGCACAAGTACAAATGCTGTTCCACCTCCCTCAGGAACAGATACAAAGATCAAGAAGTGGAAAGTAGCAGATGCAAAGGCTATGAATATCTTAGCCCAGACTATGTCTGATGACATTTTCCAAAAGGTGGCTGAATGCAACTCAATAAAGGAAATCTGGGATAAGCTATCTGAGATAGTCTCAGGATCTGCTGATGAAAGAAAGGATAGAAGATCTCACCTCATATCCCAATATGAGAATTTCAAGAAAGGAGAAGCTGAGTCAGTAGCTGAAATGTATAATAGACTCAGTATGATAGTCAATGAACTGAAAACTTTGGATAAAGAGATCTCATTAACTGAGCTAAATGACAAAATCCTAATGTGATTCCCAAGCACTTGGGACTCAAGGATCTGGCCGATCAAGGATGTCAGAAGTCTCAATGAGATCACCACAGAAGCTCTCTTGGGCAAGCTCAAGCCTTATGAGCTGCTCATTAAAAATAGAGAAGAAGAGCAGAAGGCTGCCTCACCACCCACAAGAAAAGAGAAGTCAATAGCTTTCAAAGCCACTGAAGATCAGCCTGAAGACAAGGTCATAGGCAATGATGAGCTGCTTAGTCTACTGGCCAAAATATTTTACAAGATGGCCAGAAAGGACTTCAGGAAGAGATCATACAAAGAACATGACAAGCTAAGGTATGATAAATCAAATAATAAAGAAATTATTTGCTTTGGTTGCAGAAAACCAGGCCACATTGTGCCTGACTGTCCAGAGAACAAAAACAAGGACAGAAAGGATAAGAGAGAAAGAAGAAATGACAAGACTTCAAGAAGAACAGCAATGACAAACCCTCCTCAAGAAAGAACAAACACACAAGGAAGGGATTTGTTGCTGAATCTTGGAGTGAGACAGAAGAAGAATCAGAAGCTTCATCAAGCTCCAGTGATGATGAAGATGATGCTGAAGAGAAGGAATTCTGCATGATGGCTATCAATGCCTCACAACACAATTTAGATGCAGAAGAGTCAGAGTTAGACTCAGAGACTCAACCTGAAGAAGACCAGGTAATAGACTCATTTGATTTCAATTCTGAGGACTTTAAGTATGAATTTAAAGCACTGTGCTTAGACTTATTAAAATCTGAGAAGGAAATTATCTCTCTCAGAAATCAATTATCTGAACACAGTTCCTTAAAATCAGAAAACCTCAACCTCTCTGAGGAGTTGGAGTGCTGTAGGGAGCAGATAGCTTCACTGAAAAGTGAGCTATCAGAGGCCAAAAAGCTTGAAGAATCCCTTAATGGGAGAAGCATCAAGCTAATGGACATCACAAGTACAGTGAACTCCAGATTCAATAGTATACTGGGCTTGGGTGCTTCATCCAGCCAACCTATAGTACTAACAACCCCAATTAAATTTATCTCTGATAAAGGGAAGGGAGTTGTAGAGGTAGCTAGGAAAAATTCTGATTTACCCAAGAAAACAAGTGTTCAACAGAAATCGTTGAATGGAGCTAGACGATCGTCGAATGCAGATCGATGATCTCAGGCAAAATCGTCGAACTCAGGTCGACGATCACTAAACCCTGAACTCTGCGACAGTTGATCGTCGAATGACGCTCGACGATCTGACCCAAGATCGTCGAACGCAGCTCAACGATCGTCGAGCAGAGATCAGAGATTTGAAAACTTCTTCAAGGGTAAATCAAATTCAAATCCTAGGGGTCCTTCATCCCGATTTAACCCTTATACTGAATGGATAATACCTCTAAGGAGATATCATCCTGAAGGTTATAAGAGTCAACCAGGGATGTCATTTATTTCTGAATTTAAAGGTTATCAACCTAGGCCCAAGGTAAACTGGGTCAAAAACAAGTAAATTATTTTATGTGCAGGTGAAGACCTATCCAACATCAAACCAACAATGGTATCTGGATAGTGGGTGCTCAAAGCACATGACAGGAAGCAAGGACATTCTCACATCCTTTAAAGCCAAGCTTGGACCCAAAGTCATATTTGGTGATTCAAACTTTGGACTAACAAAAGGATATGGTGCAGTCTAAATTGGGACAATCACATTCAAGAAGGTAGCCTATGTGGAAGGACTGAAGCACAACCTGATCAACATCAGTCAGCTATGTGATGAAGGCTACAGGGTGACTTTCAGCAAATCCTTATGCAGGATCAAATCAGAGGACAACACAACTGTGTTGACATGTAAAAGGAAAGGTAACATCTATTTAGTAGACTTTCTTTCAACTGAAGTAGACATTTGCCTGTTTAACTCTGTTAGTAGACCTAATGTATTATGACATAAGAGATTAGGGCATATAAACCTTAGAACCATTGCTAGGCTATCCAAGGACAACCTTGTTAGAGGACTACCTTCTGGCCCCTACAAGAAGAAAGGACTCTGCAGGGCTTGTCAATTAGGTAAGCAAACAAAAAATAGTTTCAAGTCACTTAATAAGAGTGATTCACCTAGGATTTTGTATCTGTTACACATGGATCTTTTTAGACCCATTACAGTACAAAGCTTAAGAGGGAAATCTTACACTTTAGTAGTTGTAGATGACTTCTCTAGATTCACATGGGTGTTCTTTATGAGGAAGAAGTCTGATAACTTTAAGTGTTTGATAGAGTTTCTCAAATGCATACAGACTGAGTTCAATACTCACATTGCCCTGATCAGAAGTGATCATGGGACAGAGTTTGATTCTCTTCTTATGCAAGAGTTCTGTCAGAGTGAAGGGATCAGACACACTTTCTCAGCTCCTCGAACTCCTCAACAAAATGGGGGTAGCTGAAAGGAAAAATAGAACCCTTATTGAATCTGCTACTACATTGTTGTCAGATGCTCACCTTCCTCTATCCTTTTGGGCAGAGACAGTGAACACCTCCAACTATGTGCTGAACAGAAGTCTAATACATAAACTGAAGGGCAAGACTCCCTATGAATTACTTAAAGGGAAGAAACCTAAAGTAGATTATTTTAGAATTTTTGGCTGTATTTGTTATATTCATAATAATGACAAGAAATATTTAGCAAAATTTCAAGCTAAAGCTGATGAAGGAGTGTTTCTGGGTACTCCATGATCAGTAAGGCTTATAGGGTATATAATAAATCAACTCTTAAAATTGAAGAATCTGTTCACATATCTTTTGATGAAACTAACATGTCTTTCAAGGAGAA
This sequence comes from Platanthera guangdongensis, assembly GCA_039583875.1. NCBI lineage: Eukaryota > Viridiplantae > Streptophyta > Magnoliopsida > Asparagales > Orchidaceae > Platanthera > Platanthera guangdongensis. Next base: position 186,561,451 of record CM077152.1, read on the forward strand.
GAACACTTCTACCATAGAACCTTTGCAGGTACATTCTCTTGCTGAAGACTTGGACAGATTACAAATCATTCAAAAAGAGGAAAGCAATGAAGATGAAGAAGACAATCAACACCTTGAAGAGAAACTTCTTGAAGAGCCAGTTGTTGTACCATAAGAGGAAACAACAACACAGGTTGGTGAACAATCAACACCACCTGTTGATTTAGTAACATCAAGAGACCATCCAATTTCCCAAGTAATTGGAGACATCTCAGCTGGTGTGCAAACCAGAAATCAGGCCAACCAAAACCTGTTGCACACTTGCTTCCTATCTCAAATTGAACCTCAATCCATTCAAGATGCTGAGCAAGATCCACACTGGATCATTGCAATGCAAGAAGAGTTGTATCAATTTGAAAGGAACAAAGTTTGGGAACTAGTACCAAGGCCTAAAGATCACTCCATTGTTGGAACAAAGTGGGTGTTCAGAAACAAATTGGATGATCAAGGAGTAATTGTAAGGAACAAGGCAAGGCTAGTTGCTTAAGGGTACTCTCAAGAAGAAGGCATAGATTATGACCAGACTTTTGCACCAGTTGCAAGGTTGGAGGCTATTAGAATCTTCTTAGCATATGCAGCACACAAAGGCTTCAAAGTATACTAGATGGATGTAAAGAGTGCCTTTCTCAATGGAGACATCAAAGAAGTAGTCTATGTCAGACAACCTCCAGGTTTTTTCTCTTCATCTGATCCTGATTATGTTTTTAAATTGAATAAAGCATTATATGGTCTCAAGCAAGCTCCTAGAGCATGGTATGAGACCCTATCATGCTTTCTCCTGAAAAATGAGTTTATAAGGGGTAGAGTAGACCAAACTCTTTTTATTAGAACCCATAAGTCTCATACCCTACTAGTACAAATCTATGTAGATGATATTATTTTTGGTTCTACTGATTCAAATTTGTGCAGAAGGTTCTCCAATCTAATGCATTCTAAATTTGAAATGAGTAGCATGGGTGAGCTATCCTTCTTCCTAGGATTGCAAGTCAAACAACATGCTGAAGGCATATTCATTTCTTAAACCAAGTATGCAAAAGAATTGGTTAAGAAATTTGGTATGTCCGAAGCATCTTGTATGAAAACACCTATGCTTACTAATGCTGTATTAGATGCTGATGAACATGGGAAACCTGTTGATCAGACAACATATAGAGCAATGATTGGCTCCTTATTGTACCTTACAACTAGTAAACCTGACATAATGTTTGCTATATGCATATGTGCTAGATTCCAAGTGAGCCCTAGAGAGTCACACCTAACATTAGTAAAAAGGATTCTCAGGTATGTAAAAAGTTGTCCAAATATAGGTCTCTGGTATCCCAAAGATTCAGCATTTGATTTAACTGGATTTTCTGATGCTGATTATGCTGGATGCAGAATTGACAGGAAAAGCACCAGTGGAACTTGTCAGTTTCTTGGTGACAGACTTGTCTCTTGGTTTTGCAAGAAACAAACTTCTGTGTCAACTTCAACTGCTGAAGCTGAATATATGACTGCAGGTAGTTGTAGTTCACAAATCTTGTGGATTCAAAACCAACTCCTAGACTATGGCTACAACTTAGAGAAGTCTAAAATCTTTTGTGATAATACAAGTGCTATTTCTATAGCTCAAAATCCAGTCCTCCATAGTAGGACAAAACACATAGAAATTAGGCATCACTTATTAAGGGATAATGTTGAGAAAAATAAAATTGAACTTCAATATATCCCAACTGATTTGCAAAGGGGAGATATTTTCACCAAACTCTTGGATGAAAAGAAACACACCTTCTTCCTGAATCAGTTAGGAATGTTAGATGGAGGAAGTTTAAAATAAGTTCCAAGATTTTAAAACTCTAAAAATGACCAAGACTAGGCAAACTTCTTAATTTTTCTAGTGTATAGAGTGTTTCTGGTCTCTGAACTGCGCTCGACGATTTTCGAAATCGTCAACCAGAGTTCAGCGCTTCTCAGATAGTGCTCAACTATCTTTTCAGGTCGGCGATCGTCGAACGAAGCTCGACGATTTTGTTTTCTGAACTATCGTCGAACAGAGCTCGACGCTCTCCAATATCGTCGAACGGAGATCGACGATGTTGATGACCTTTCAGTTTCCTTTAGAAGCCCCGATCGTCGAACTGAGTTCAACGATCTTTCCTTTTCTGCGTCGAACCCTAATATAAAATTCATTTTTCGGCCGTCGTTCTCCTTTTGCGCTTTCAATCTCTCTGCAAATTTTCTCTTTCCATCCAAACTTCTCTACACTTGGTCGTTTTGTTGTTTATTTTTTTGCAGGAAACAATGGCCGTCTCAGTTACAGTTCTGGCCGCCATGAAATTTGATGCAGGTTTTGACATTGACATGGATTCTTTCAGCACCAGTGATCAAATCTTACAAGATATTCTAGAACTTTTCAAGGAGCAAAAGCTAGTTACTATAATGTCCACCAGAATCAAATTGGATGCTGATGAAATCAAGGAGTGGGTATATACTGCCCACAACTAGGACCAGAATACAGTTGTTGGATCAGTATCAGGAACTCATGTACCTCTTACACCTGCTACCCTGATAGAAATTTTTGGATTAAATTCTGGAGAGGACTCTGCTGAACTGTCTGGAGAAGAATTTTCTGATTTACTTGCTAGAATGGGTCATTCTGATGCAAACCCTAGCAAGCTGCTGAAAAAGAATTTATCTGTGGAGTACAGATTTTTGGCTGATGTTGTAGGAAATGTGCTGTTGGCCAAGCACTCAGCCCATGATACCATCTCCAGGTATCAACTATGTTTGATGGGTGCTCTTGTAGATAAGAAACAGTTAAACTGGGGAGAAGTTTTCTTTGATCTGATTAAGAAAAAGATCAACAAGAATTTTGTCAACTTTGGAAGGATACTAGGGCTATTTCTTCAAAATAGATGCCCTGCTCTGCTAGTATCGAATGAGATGCACATCAATGCCTCTAAGAGGCTCTCCTGTGCCCTGTTTGGAAAGTGGGACAGGCAAATAGTGAAGCCTAGCAGGCCCTCTGCATCTACAACTTCAGGCACAAGGGCTGTTGCAGTCTCTTCCCCTCCAGTCTCTGCCCCTACAGAAGACTTGCCTAGATCTTCTTCTCCTCCTCCACCTCTTATTTCATCTCCACCAGTCACCTCCACCATTCAAATTTCCTCCACAATCATTATTTAAACCCCATCTCCAACTTCAATTTCTCCACCTCCACCTCTCACAGAAGAACTCTTCCATCCTCTACATCTCTACCCACAACAAGACATTGACTCATCATCTCATCTTCCATCCTTCAATCTCATAGATGATTCCTTTATGGATGATTCCCCTTCATCCCCTCCTGATCTACCGTCTTCATCCACATCATATCAACAACTACTGCAAGACATCATTACACAACCCTCCTTCACACCCTCTGTTTCCATTCCATTATCTTCAATTTCCACAATCCCCATATCTCAACCTTCACTTCCACCATCCACCAGCTCTCCACCAACATCTCCAGCTGCTCCACCTTTAGTCCCTACCTCTGCTCAAATCCATACTGGGCATGTAGATATTCCAGCCTTAGCAGACAGACTTTATGAGCTAATAGCTCCCAGGCTATCCCTCTTGTTGGAGACCTCCTTGGCTCAACTTTTAAAGTCAGTTGCAGACCTGTCTGCCAGGCTCTCCTCCCTCATTCCACCTCAGGCAATCCCTTCATCTGGGTGCCTTGATCCAGTCCTGACTGAATCTAGGCAGGGGGAGATGCCTCATGAAGCTGCTAGATTGCCTCCTGCTCCTGCTGCTGCTGTTACTTCTATCCATGCTCAAGCCTCAGTACCTCCTATTGCAGTTTTCTCAATGGACCTCAGGACACTTTTATCAGATTTTGATTATATATATTTCAGCTGTCTTCCAGAGCATAATGCAGTCCAGCCATCAGAAGATCTGTCTAAGGCTATTGTGCCCTTTTCCAGCTGTGACACCAGTCTCATTAATTCTTTTGTACAGTCCCTTTCTGATACTGCCCCTGCTGTTTCTGTTGCTGCTGCTCCTTCAGTCTTTGTTGAAAGTACTGATACTGCTCCTACTACTGCAAATGTTGCTGTTTCTATTAGTTCTGATGTGGCAGATGTTTTAGTTTATGAGGATATGCAGACAGAGGCATTTGACCTTGAGCCTACTGTTATTGCTGATGATATTTCTGTTGCTGAAACTATTGTATCTGAAAGTATTGTTTCTGAAACTGCTGTAACTGTTGTATCTGAATCTGCTATATCTACTGCTGCTGCCACAACCTCTTCTGCCAGTGTTGCTTCTACTCCTCCTTCTGCTGTTGCTGTTACTAGTGCTGTCACCACTGTTTCTCCTGCTCAATTACAACAACAGAAAGACTATCTGAAAAGGATTGATGCACTATATGATGATCAAAGCTCAGAAAGTGATCAGTTCAGAATTGATTCAGATGATTCCTCAGCTACTATATCAAGGAAAAGAAAAGCAAGAAGCAAGACAATGAAAAGAGTTCCTCCAGCTAAACTCAAAGACACAAATGACATTCCTTACTACATATTGCATAACTGCCCCATTACAGAACACTGAATGCAATATTCCAAGAATCAACTAAAGGCTATGAAAAAAAAGAGAAAGTATGAGAAAGGTTCCTCTCAGTTTCATCATCCTCCTCCACCTCCTCCCTCACCTGATGCAGGTGCAGGTGGTAGCTCTGCTGCTCAACCCTCTGCCAGAAGCCAAACCCCTTATCAGTCTCAAGGAAGATCTCAATATAGGGGAAGCCAATCCAGAGGCTACCAATCAAGGAGAGGAAACTATAGAGGAAACCAAAGAGAACTTCAAGTTTATTCCAAAGGTTATTCCAGGAAACACCCATACTCAAGGGAAAGACAAATTTCATCTGATACTACTTCAGGTCCCTTTCCCTACAAGCTTAAAGAGTTAGTCTCATCCAGAACTCCTCCAGACAATCCCTCAAACAGATATGAGCCTCCAGTTCCCTTTGAGGATCCAGAGAACAATCCAACTTCATGGACAGCCAGGATGAAGGAATTAGCTGCTCTGGACCAGATCAAGAAAGCCAGAGAACAAGGCAAAGACACTTCCAATATTACTACATTATCTGATCAAAGGAAAAAAGGAACTTGAAAGATACTCCTCCAGCAAGTTCTTTGATTCTGAAAGCTACATGAAGCTGCACCCTGAAGCTGTAGTACCAAGGCCAAAACAACAAACATCTCTAGGTGCAGCTGATGACAGAAGATCTAAGAAGGAAGCTCTTAATCCAAAAAGGGAAATAAAACTTATAAAGAGCAAGGAAAAGGAGTAATTCTGTAAGGTGACAATTTATTCTATTTTCTGATCTATTTGAGATTATGTCTGTGTTTCTGCATTATTTTGTTGTTATATTGTTGCTGTGTATGTTCTTAATTTTTCAATATCTGTAAATAGTAATCCTAACCCAAATAAGGGGAGATTGTTGGAACACCCTATTACTAATTTGGGTCAGGATCACTATGTCTCTTAGGAAACCTGTTTTGACCTCATTGTATAGATCTAAAGGTCAATTAGAATTGAGTCTAAGGGTTAGTACTTAGGTTTGGAAGCTGCCCTCAAGACCAAGTTTTTCAGAAGACTAAGTCATTTCGTCAAGCTCAGTACGACGAATCGTCGAACTCCATTCGACGATCATTGAGCTCACTTCGACGGATCGTCGAACTCCATTCGACGATCGCTGAGCTCAACTTCAACAAGTCGTCGAACTCCATTCAACGATCTTCGAGCTCAGATAGACGATCTTGACTCCAGTTTGTTTCTTAATCTCTGAGCTCAGTTCGACGATAGTTGAGCTCAGATCGACGATCTCTGTTTCTGTCTAAGTCCAAATCTCTGAGCTCAGTTCAACGATAGTGGAGCTCAGTTCGACGATTTTCTGAAGAGTTAAATGATTTTCAAGATTCAAATTCAAACAGTTAAGGAATTATTCTCAGCAATTAATTCAAAGATCTTGTAGCCGTTTTTCATTTAATCTGGAGCAAGTTTCAAGGAATTATCAAGGAATGTTTTATTGGACTTTCCTCCAGAAGACAAAAGCAATTAAAGAAGTCATTTATGATAGGCCAACGACTATCTTGGACAATAGATCATTTCTATTCAGAAAAAGTGAATAAAAGATTAGATTTTTCAGAGCTGCAAAAGAAGAATAAGGAGAGACACATATTCTGCAATATTCAATACTCTGCAAACTTCTTCTGCAACAACTCTTACAACATCAACATCAATTACACAAGAGAAAAAAAAGAGTTGCAGACATTCTTAGTCTCAAAGATTCGTACAAGAACACCAATACCAACACCAAAAGGAGATCAACAAACTGAAATCTTCAGACCTCTTTTGATTCAAGTGTTCAAGGCCATCATCATTCAAGACTCCAGACACCTCACATTTCAGTTGTTGCTGAAATCATCATTTGCTGGAGATCAATTTTCTGTAGGCCTATCACCCTACTGCAAAGCTTCACTTCCTGAACAACTACAGATCTCAGGGGGAGCTTTGACAACATCCACAATCTTCTCTCTGACTGTTGACAGAGAAGATCATCTCTTTCCCTCTCTCTCTCTCTCTGCTGTAAAGGGTTTTTCAAACTCCCTTCAAAAGTTTGTGTTTGGTTTCTGAGACCTTATCAAAACTCAGTGGTGGGAAGACACCTGATCAAAAAATCTGGTTTGGTTTTTGAGCATCATATCAAAAGCTCATTGGTGCCCAGGACACCTGATCAACTCATCATGTAGTGGATTCCTACCTAGGGTGGTAGAAGAGTGGATGTACCCAGGTTGATTGGGGAACCACTATAGCTCCTTGTGTCATCTGGTTGCTTACTTTCTTTTTATTTTTGGCTGTGGTTTGTGACTAGTTTGCTCTGTGATTAGATAGTTGCTGTGTTTAGATTTACTTTATATTATTTGCTTCCCTGTTCACATTAGAATACAATAACTGTTGTAAAAGTTTTTAGCAAGCACCATACTCTATTCACCCCCCTCTAGAGTATATCAGATCTAACTCACACTTTCAGAAGCTCTCAAAGATCTTTAGGGTAAGCGGTGAGACCTCCCTGCTGAGGCTTTGGGTCGGTTTCTGGTCCTTCACAATCAGTCGGAGGACAGAGCTTGGGACGAGTAGGTGTTGGCTACACCCCTAATTTCGAACTTTTGTTGAAGTCAAATTTTGGCTTCAACAGTTCTGGTGCGGTGAGCGTGGAAGGTAGCTGATACAAGAAAGTTTTGAGTTTGGTCATATGGCAGGAGGTGAAGGTGAAGGATCTGGTTCAGGAGGTTCCCCATCCCAGGGAGAGGAGGCGACACAGAAGATGTTGGAGGACTTCAGGCAAGAGGTATTGCAGACCATCAGTTTGGCCTTCTCGGTAAGGAGCGAGTGGGCAACGCCTCAGGTCCCGGTGGAGGCGATCCCACTCTTGGGCAAGAACGCTCCTGGGCAGTGCCCTGGGAAGGAGGTTCCGACGGAGGTTAGCAAGAGGGATGTGGACACACGAGAGCTCTTCCCAGGCCAGCATCCCGGGAAGGAGGTTCCGACAGAGGTTGGCGAGAGGGAGGCAGCTGTGTGAGAGCTCTTCCCTGGGCATGGTCTCTCGGATCGGGCCAGCCAGCCGAGGCCGCGAGACGTGCCCTCTCGGCAGCTAGGTGGCGAGAGCCCTTTTAGTGAGCTCATCATTTCGTCCCCGGTGCCGGAGGGGTTCCGGGAGCCTGACATGTCCTACTACTCGGGGAAAGATGACCTTGTACAACACGTGCAGTGGTTTGAAGATGTTGTTTCGATAAGATAGATGACGGATGTCTTCAAGTGTCAGCTGTTTGACATCACATTGAAGGAGAAGGCACGAGATTGATTCCACCAGTTGCCAGCAAGTTCGATCAACAGTTTCGAGGATCTGCGTCGGGGTTTTCTGTTGAGGTTTTCGACATCAAAGAAGCGTAAGAAGGAAGCAGAGTGCCTGTTTGCGGTGAGGCAGAAACAAGATGAGACTTTGGGACATTATGTGGACCGGTTTCAGGAAGAGATCCTCCTGGTCCAGGAGGTCCCATGGTATGCATTGATGCTTGCTTTTACCCTAGGGCTGAGGCCGGGATTCTTTAGCATGGAGCTGAAGAGAGTGCCCCCCTCTCTTTTGAGGAACTCATGGAGAGGGCGGCGAAGGAGATAGACTTCGAGAGGGCCAACCCGGCTTTTCCAAGGAAGCTAGCCAGGTTGGCGGAGGATGACGTGAAGGAGCTGGGATTAGGAAGGTAGAGGGAGCAGAGAAAAGAGAAAAGGAGGGAGGAGCCCCGATGACAGGGGCAGCAGGGACCATATCAAGGACGGGGGGCCCAGGAGCCGAACAACCAGTTAGGTTGGAGGCCTCAGGAGGGTCGCCCCCAGGAGCAAGGAGGAGGTCTTCAGGGAAGAGACAACTTTCGCGAGCCGAGGAGATTTGATCAGCCGGCGAGGAGGCAGGAGCTGAGGGGTCACTTCCCGCATCAGCAGGAGGCAATGGAAGTCGGCCGAGGTAGAGGAGGAAGGAGAGGAGCTCGAGGAGGAGCCGGAAGAAGAGGAGGTGGAGAAGGAAGAGGGGGCCGAGTGGAGTTGCTCTTCTGTGACTTCCACCAGGAGGAGGGTCACGCGACGGCCACCTGCCTAGAGTTCTTGGAGATGAGAGAAGCCAGGGGGCTCGGGAGGAAGTATCCGCCGATAAGGATCGTGGAAGTGCAGCATGGGGAGACAAAAGATAGGTGTGAGGACCGGGCAGATGTAGGAACCCAGGAAGGGATTAGGGTGATCCACAGAGGAGTTGGGATTGAGGCAACTCGTAAGGGGAGCCTCCAGACCATGTTCCGAGGGGGGGGGGGGGGTAGCCTCGACCTCCCAGGCTCCCCCTTTGGAAGAAAAAATTACCTTTTCTTCAACAGATATGCCAGATTACGAGGACCCGTTCTGTGACGCCTTGGTGATTTAGACGGCAGTCGAGAACTTCACAGTCTCCAGGATCTTGGTGGACAACGGGAGTTCCGTGAACGTGATCTTCAAGAAGGCCTTTGATGAGATGGAGGTCGAGGGCAAGAGGGTACTAGCTTCGGACGGACCGTTGTTTGGTTTTTCAGGAGAAAGAAAGGAGGTAGAAGGAGGGGTAAGGCTGCATGTATAGTTGGGGGGCATGTCGCGGAACTGCAGGTTCGTGATCGTGGATGCCCCGAGCAGCTATAATGCCATCTTTGGGCACCCCCTCATCAGCGCCTTTCGCTGAGTCCCCTCCTCGTTTCATCAATGCCTTAAGTTCAACAACGGAGGGGTGCATGTTAGGATCAGGGGGGACCCGAAGGTGGCAAGATAATGCTATGTGACGTCGGTTAACACCATATCTTGGATGACAGAGGCGGAAGAGCTGAAGAGGGAGATGGCAGAGCAGGAAGAGATTTTCAAAGAAGAGGAGGTGAGCCTGGAGGAAGCGAGGGAGGAGATTAAGGAGGAGCAAAGAGGAGGAGGTGTACAGGAGGTCCAGAGGGACGAAGAGTCGGAGCCGCAAGAGGGTCGGCAGGTGGAAGGAGTAGAAGAAGGAGTTGAGAGGGAGGCCCTGAGAGGCATGGAGGTTGAGCAGCAGCAGAGTGAGAGCCTGGGGGAGGTGATGGAAGTCGAGGAAGCAGGAGGGGAGGAAGAGTATGGGAAGGAAGAGGGAGTAAGAGCCGGCTGGGAGCAGTCACGGCTAGAGCCGGCTGGAAAAGTGGTGGAGATTGAAGTCTTCACCAGTGTCGGCCAGGTGCAAAGCGTCCGGATCAGCGGGGGATTGAGTCCCGAGGTGCAGGAGCGATTTCGGGCTTGCATCCAGAGCAACATCGACATATTTGCTTGGAGCGCGGCTGACATATCGGGCATCGATGCAGATGTGGCCTACCATCGCCTGAACTTGGACCCCCGAACGAGCCCCATTCACTAGAAGATGAGGACCATCGCTATCAAGCTGGAGGAGCCCATCTGCGAGGAGGTCAAGAAGCTTCTGGAAGCCGGCTTCATCTCAGAGATCCAGTATCCAGGATGGATCTCCAATGTGGTAATGGAAAAGAAAGGAGGAGGGAAGTGGCGCATGTGTATCGATTTTTCCTTATTAAATAAATCATGCCCCAAGGATTGCTACCCCCTGCCTCGAATCGACGTGCTGGTTGATTCAGCTGTTGGTTTTTCTATTATGAGTTTTTTTGGATGCTTTTCAGGTTATCATCAGATCCGAATGCACCCTCTTGATGTCAAGGACATTTCCTTCTTCATGAGGGAGGGATGTTTCATCTATAAGATGATGCCCTTTGGGTTGAAAAACGCAGGGGCTACATACCAGCGCATGATGGATCGAGCATTCCAGGGTAAATGGGGGGAGGAACCTGGAGGTCTATGCTGATGATCTGATGGTCAAGAGCAAGTGTGTGGACTCGCACCTTCGGGACCTGGAGGAGATGTTCGCCACCCTGCGAAAGTTCAAAATGAGACTGAACCCCTTGAAGTGCGTCTTTGGGGCGAGCCGCAGGAAGTTCCTTGGGCATCTCCTGACCCAGGCAGGGGTGGAGCCTAACTCGGATAAAGTGAAGGCCGTTCTGGAGCTGGAGTCACCACACAACGTCAAGGAGGTCCAGCGCTTGACAGGAAAGCTGGCCGGGCTAAGCAGATTCCTCTCCAGGTCAGGAGAAAAGTGCTCATCATTCTTCAAGGTGTTGTGGGGTACTCAAAGGTTCGAGTGGACTGCTGAATATGCAGAAGCTTTCCAAATGATGAAGAGGTAGCTCTCCCAGGCTCCTCTACTTCAAAGCCCAAAGGAGGGGGAGGACCTAGCCTTGTATCTCGGAGTAGGAGCAGAGGCCGTGAGCTTTGTCCTGGTCAGGGAAGAGGGGAAGAAGCTATTGCCAATCTACTATGTTAGCAGGATCCTGAAGAAGACGGAGCTCTGCTACCCCGTCTTGGAAAAGCTGGCGTATGCTTTGATCGTATCGGCCCGGAAGCTCCGACCATACTTACAAGCGCATTCGATTAGGGTGGTGACATACCATCCCCTTCAAAGATTTTTGAAGCAGTGGAACACTCAGGCAGGTTGGCCAAGTGGTCTATCGAATTGAGCGAGTTTGATATCTCATTCATGTCAAGGCTCTCCATTAAGGCTCATGTGGTGGTTGACTTCTTGGCAAACTAAATTGTTGAGGTCCGAGCCGAGGAGCCGCGACCGCAAGAGGCATGGAAGATGATGGTTGATGGTGCCTCGGGAAAGCACTCCCTCGGAGCAGGGGTGGTGTTGATAAGTCCTCAAGGGGTCACCATAAAACAAGCAGTGCTCTTACACTTTCCAGCAACTAACAATCAGGCGGAATATGAGGCCGTGATAGCCGACCTTCGTTTGGCAAAGGAACTTGAGATCCATGATGTGGAGGCTTTTACGGACTCGATGGCCGTGACATCACAGATCCGAGGAGAGTTCGAAGCTAGGGAGACCACCATTGTGAAGTAATTATCCAAGGTGAGGGCAATCATTGGAGGTTTCCGGATGTTCTCAATCCAACATTGTACAACCCATATTCGTCGAGGGTGGGTCCTACCACAGCCAGGTCAGCAGAAGTAAAGGTCAATAAGTCAAGGCATGTATCAAAGTCAACATACAAGATCGCGGAAGGCCTGTGCGAGTATAGGCGAGCTCCCCTCGCATACTCGCCAGGTAGACGACTAGGCGAGATACTCGCCCAGCCTATGCGAGTTCCTCTGGAAGTCGCCTAGTCGCTAGGGGGGGTGGGGTGGGGTATAAATATGACCCCCCTCTCCTTGGATTTGCCTATAAATATGACCCCAGTGGTACGAGGTGAGGCACTGTAAATCCTCTGCAGGATACTCGCGAGCTTCACTTCTGAGATACTAGCCAGGCCTTTGGATTCCTTTTCCTTAGAGATCAAGTCGCGACCTTGTGACTTTGTCATCTTGCTTCCCTCATACCCAGTTCGACCATCTTTGGTTGAGAAGGGGCTGCTCATTTCGAGCATCCGGGTACGTGGTGGGACCTTCCTGCCGCAATATCCGAGGTCCTGTTTGACCTGATTCTTCATCCTAGTCACCCTAGCCGTCTGATCTAGCTTCTTAGATGGTAACCTTAGGCGGCATTGGTCCGAATTCTGAGGTTAGTATTTTTCCTGGCTTCAACAAACATGCTCCAAGGGAAGAGAGTATAGCTGCCAATCGGTTGACAAAGTTTGGACCTCGGGGAGAAGGGACCTTGACTGAGCTATTTCGACCGGTTATCGAGGAAGGAGAGTTGATGGAGGTGGATCGGCGACCCTCGTGGGTGGATCCGTTGGTGACTTTCCTAACCACTGGCGAGCTTCCGTAGGGGACCAAGGATGGGAAAAGCTTCCGACAAAAGGCGACTCACTACCTAATGCTGGAAGGGGGGTTACATCAGAAGATATTGTCAGGGCGCCTGGCTAGGCGTATGACCGAGGAGGAGATCCCGAGAATTCTGGAGGAGGTACATTCAGGAGAGTGTGACAGTCACTCAGGGGGAAGGACGTTGGAAGCAAGGGTGGTGAGGCAAGGGTATTTTTGGCAGACCCTGAGGAAGGATGCGGCTGAGTTTGCGAGGAGGTGCCGGAAGTGTCAGCTATACGCCCCCCTCCAGCTCTTGCCCGCTCAATGGCTCTGAAGCATCACGACACCATGGCCTTTCGCCATCTGGGGAATGGATTTGGTCGAACCTTTCCCTCCGGCTAGTGGGCAGAGGAGGTTCCTCCTAGTCATGATTGATTATTTTTCAAAGTGACAAGAGGTCAAGGCATTGGCCAAGGTCACCTCACAGGTCATCCATAATTTTTTCTGGGGAGATCATATGCAGGCACGGGATCCCTCAGGCGATCGTAACAGATAATGGACCCTAGTTTGCCAGCGAAGAGTTCATCAGCTTCTATGCTCAGCTGGGGATAGACCTTAGATTTGCCTCCGTACACCACCCCAGGAGGAATGGCCAGGTGGAGGCGGCCAACAAGATCATCGTGAACCTACTCAAGAAGAAGGTGGAGAACTTGAGGGGAAGCTGGGTGGAACAGCTCCCCTCAGTATTGTGGGCCTTGCGGACAACCCTGAACACGGCCACCGACGAGACCCCCTTCAAAGTTTCCCATGGATGTGAGACAGTCCTGCCAGTGGAGTTTGAGGTTCGATCCTCACGAGTCATGGCCACGGGTGACGGGGATGAGGCTTGGAGGTTGAAAAACAAAGGGGGATACCCCTCTCATTGGATATGGTGGAAGAGCTACGTGATGTCGCAGCTATCAGGAAGGAAGAGATCAAGCGGTGCATGGCGAAATACTTTGACAAGCATATAAGGATCAAGCAATTCGTGGAGGGAGATCTGGTGCTGAAGAAAGTTTATGCTGCGAGAAGATCTGCCCCCGTGGGCAAGCTCAACTCAAATTAGGAAGAGCCCTATATTGTCGAGAGGGTCCTAAGAATGGGAGGTTATCACCTCAAAGATATGGAGGGTAGGTCCATGAGCCACACCTGGAGCGGCGACGACTTGAAGTGATTCTACCCATGAGAAAGGAGAATAAAAATTATATACTCAAATCAAGTTTATTGTAATATATTCCTCAAATTACTTCTTGCTTTTACTTACTGTGAAATTCTAACGGCAGGAAGATGAAACTTTTGCATTACCCCGAGCCTGGCTCGGCCCTAGGTAGACCCGCTACGCAGGATCTCATTAGATAGCAGGTCCGAAGGCTCGCCTATGGGGGTAAGGGACCCCGAGCGCGGCAAGGCCCCAGGTTCACCCGCTGCGTAGGCTCTTTGTTGGAACACCCTATTACTAATTTGGGTCAGGATCACTATGTCTCTAGGAACCTTTGTTTGACCTTCTGTATAGCTTAATAGGTCAATTAGAATTGAGTCTAAGGGTTAGTAGTCTAGGTTTGGAAGCTGCCCTGAAGACCAAGTTTTTCTGTCTGGAGACTAAGTCTGATCGTCGAGCTCAGCACGACGATTCGTCGAACTCAGGTCAACGATCATCTAGCTCAACTTCAACAGATCGTCGAGCTCCATTCAACGATCGCTGAGCTCAACTTCTCAATATCGTCGAACTCCATTCGACGATCACTGAGCTCAACTTCACAATATCGTCGAACTCCATTCGACGATCGGTGAGCTCAGGTCGACGATTTTGACTCTGCACTGGATCTTTATCTCTGAGCTCAGTTCGACGATCTTTGAGCTCAGATCGATGATTATTTTGCTGCTTGAGTTTTCCAGTTCGCTGAGCTCAGCTCGACGATAGCAGAGCTCAGTTCGACGATTTCAGATATCTTCCAGAATTCAAATTCAAATCAGTCAGGAGTTATTCTGCAATTAATTCAGAGATTTGCTAGCCGTTTTCATTTATTTCTGGACCAAGTTTCAAGGGATCTTTCAAGGAATAATTCTGTGGACTTTCCTCCAGAAGAGATTTTGCAATTAAGGATGCAATCAATGCAGACCAACGACTATCTTTGACAGAGAATGATATTCTATTCTGGAACAGAGAATAAAAGATAGAATGTTTTTGAATCAATAGAGATTAACAAGAAGAGAATACACAACACAGATTACAGAGACTCTTTCAAAATTTTCTGTCAAAAAGAATTCTGAAGAACACTCATCAAAGAGATCAAGCTTTCAAAAATCTTCAGATCTCTTCAACTCTCAAAGTGTTCAAGGCCAACATCATTTCAAGACTCCAGACACTCAACATTTCAGCCATTGCTGAAACCATCTATTGCTGGAGTTCTACCATTTGAAGGCCTATCACCCTCAGCAAAGCTTTTCTTCCTGAAGATTTCAAGGATTCAGGGGGATCTTTGACATCAATCCACATAGTCTTCTCAGTTGTTTGAGAAAGAGAAGACTGCCATCACTCTCTTACCCCCAGTTTGTAAAGGGTTTCTCAAACTCCCTTCAAAAGTTTGAATCTGGTTTTTGAGCACCTTGTCAAAAGCTCATTGGTGGCAAGACACCTGATCAAAAAATCTGCTTTGGTTTTTGAGCACCTTATCAAAAGCTCATTGGTGCCCAGGACACCTGATCAACTCATCCTGCAGTGGATTCCTACCTAGGGTGGTAGAAGAGTGGATGTACCCAAGTTTGGGGAACCACTATATTTCCTTGTATCCTCTGGCTCTGCTTGTTTACTTTTTGTTTCTGGCCTTGATTTGTCTGTGCTTAGTTTTTGCATAGCTTAGTTCTGTGATTATATTTATATTTGCTTTCCTGCTCACGCTTATTACAACAATAGTTGTAAAAGTTTTTAAAAGCACTAAAACACCATATACTCTATTCACCCCCCTCTAGAGTATATCAGATCTAGTTGCACTTTCACTCTTATTAGCTGGCAGGTCCGAAGGCTCGCCTATGGGGGAGAGGATTAGTTCTTAGTTCTTGGAGAATTTTGCACTACCCCGAGCCTGGCTCGGCACTAGGTAGACCCGCTGCGCAGGCTCTCATTACTGGTAGGTCCGAAGGCTCGCTTGTGGGGCTAAGGGACCCCGAGCTCGGCTCAGCCATAGGTAGAGCTGCTGCACAGGCTTTCATTAGCTGGCAGGTCCGAAGGCTCGCCTGTGGGGGAGAGGATTAGTTCTTGGTTCTTGGTTATTGGAGACTTTTGCACTACCCCGACCCTGGCTCGGCCCCAGGTAGACCCGCTGCACAGGCTCTTATTAGCTAGCACGTCCAAAGGCCCGCCTGTGGGGGTAAGGGACCCCGAGCGCGGCTTGGCCCCAGGTAGACCCGCTGTGCAGGCTCTCATTAGCTGGCAGGTCCGAAGGCACGCCTGTGGGGGAGAGGATTGGTTCTTGGAGACTTACACTACCCTGATCCTGGCTCGGCCCCAGGTAGACCCGCTGCGTAGGCTTTCATTAGCTGACAAGTCCGAAGGCTCGCCTATGGGGGTAAGGGACCCCGAGCGCGGCTCGGCCCCAGGTAGACCCACTACGTAGGCTCTCATTAGCTGGCAGGTCCGAATGCTCGCCTGTGTGGGGGGAGAGGATTGGTTCTTGGATACTTGCACTACCTCGAGCCTGGCTCGGCCCCAGGTAGACCCGCTGCGCAGGCTCTCATTAGCTGGCAGGTCTGAAGTCTCGCCTGTGGGGGAGAGGATTGGTCCTTGATTCTTGGAGACTTTTGCACTAACCCGAGCCTGGCTCGGCCCCAGGTAGACCCGCTGCGCATGATCTCATTAGCTGGTAGGTCCAAAGGCTCGCCTGTTGGGGTAAGGGACCCCGAGCACGGCTCGGCCCCAGGTAGACCCGCTGTGCAGGCTCTCATTAGCTGGCAGGTTCGAATGCTCGCCTGTGGGGGAGAGGAATGGTTCTTGGTTCTTGGAGACTTGCACTACCCCGAGCGCGGCTCGGCCCCCAGTAGACCCTCTACGTATGCTTTCATTAGCTGGCAGGTCTGAAGGCTCGCCTGTGGGGGAGAGGATTGGTCCTTGGTTCTTGGATACTTTTGCACTACCCCGAGGCTGGCTCGACCCCAGGTAGACCCGCTACGCAGGCACTCATTAGCTGGTAGGTCCGAAGGCTCGCCTGTGGGTGAAGGCTCTCATTAGCTGGCAGGTACGAAGGCTCGCCTATGTGGGAGAGGATTGGTTATTGGTTCTAAGTGTTTGGTTCTTAGTTATTAGAGACTTTTTTACACCACCCTGAGCCTAGCTTGGTCCCCGGTAGACCAGCTGCTCTGGCTCTCATAAAGCTACCAGGATTATAAGCTCACTCGATGACAGAGTGGTTGAGGAGACCTCCTTAAGAAACATCCTACTTAAACTCATGGAAAAAAAATTTGAGAGGCAAAAGCTGGAGCAGTGTGAGTGGAAGCACTCGCAGCTGGCAGCTACGAGGATGGTCTCGCCTATGGAGAATGGACACTTGCGCGGGACAGAAGGCTCGCTCTAATGATAGGTGAGCAGGTTACATCACTGAAAGCCACTCGCGCCGGGAGTACCCTGAGGAGAGGCGAGAGGGTTATACCAGTTAGATCTCACACACAAATAAGATGAGGGAAGTGATGACTCGCACTCTGAAAAAGTCAACTCTCCAGTGAAGTGGTGAGACAAGACGTAGCACCATCTCGCGAGCGTGAGCGCATCACAGGGTCATCTCGCAGTAAACAAGATAAAGCAAAGTGAAAAAAAAGTAAAGGTGAGTCGGCGAGATGGGGATAACACCGTCTCGCAAATAAAGGCAAGCAAATAGAAACTCAAAAAGGAGTTAAGTTATACAACATCAAGTAGAATAAAGTAACAGGACAAGAGTGTACATTTGATCAAATATTAGTTCATTACAAGTGTCATCAATACATTTTTGATTACAAAAATAAACTCAAAAAGAGATTTAAGTTCTACAACAGCAAAAAAGAAGGGGGGAGAGGGGTCCGGGATCTTGCAAGCAGCAGGTCATTCCTCCATGCTGGAAGAGGAATCTTCGCTCTCCTCGCCATAGAGCTGGGGGACCAGATCACGAGCGGTCACCGTCTCGGACACCCCCAGCTCCTTCATCATTTTTAGGACCAGCTCCGCCGTCATGATTCTGGAGTCTCGGCATCACTCTTCAACTTCACCAAGAGAATATCGAGGCAAAGAGGCCAGGAGGGGTTCGCGGCGAGATGACGACGTGGCGTTGTCCTGAAGACGAGTGTTCTGGGCTTTCAAATCCTTAATCTCCTCCTCCCGGGCCTCCACACGCGAGTGCATCCGCTCCGCCGTCTCGGCATCCTGCGATACGCCCAGTCATTAGTAAAGAGTATTTTAAAAACGGAGTATATCCAAGGATAAGTTTAAGACTTACCACGCCACCCTAAGCTTTCGCGAGGAGGGTCTTAGCAACAAATAGCCTTTTCGTGAGGTCGTCAAATTTCGCTCTCTCTACCGCCAGGTTCGCCTCGGCGCCTTTCCACTTCTTGTTAGTATAAATCAGGCGGCGCACGGTGCGATGCAAGAGCTCCAAGGCGCACAGTTGGGCGTGGGAGGATTTCAGGACGAGGTCTCGCGAGGACTCGTTCTCGGGGGAGACCGCCTCAGGAGCACCATAAAGGCCATATCCCACAAAAAAAGGCATGACTGGTGGGAACCTCCTGCTCTTTCCAAGAAGGAAAGAGGGTGGAGATGGATACGTGGTTGATGTCCTTTTCCCACACCAAAACGGGGGCGTCGACACCATCTTGGATCGCGGGTCCCAGGTTGAAGTTGGGATGAGAAGAAGGGGCTGGGAGACTGGGAGAAGTAGGCTCGTGAGATGTGTCGATGGCGGGTTGATTAGAAGTGACTGCAGGCCGATCGGGTAGAGCCGTTTCGCGGGCAGGCGAGACGATATGAGAGCGAGGGGTACGGGGCAACTGGGAGTCCGCTATAGAGATGGGGCTCAAGGACCCCAATATTTCCTTCTCCTTCAGGGCCTTCTCCTTCCACTTAGAGATGAGCACGACTTTCTTCATCTTTTTTCTGGGAGGGCTGGAGCGAGAGGGGGCCATGTCGCCTGCAGGCCTCTTCGGAGGGGCAGGAGCCAGGGACTCTCTCGCAGCCTCAGCTGCCGCGTTGGTGAGACTGAGGCCCTTGCTTGGTTGGATGTTGCTCTTGTAGGGGGGGGGGGGGGTGAACGAGTACGACTCGCTCCCCTAAAAATAGTCTTCTCCCCCTGCTGGGGTCATCTCGCCTAGTTCCCTAGGAGACAGCTCGCTGAGAGCCCTAGGAGCAGTCTCGCCAAGTCCCATGAGAGCTAAGTCCTGAGGGGTGGTAGTTGAGCTGTCACCCCGAGGAACAATACTTCGCAGCATCTCCATGATACCTTAGATGGATGTCATTGACTCTTCTCTTTCCACAAAGGGTCCTGGGTTTGGGAGCTCACAGAGATCATCACTACCTCGCTGATCTCCAGCCATGACACTCTCCCGAGATCTTCTGTGCTGGTCACTCTCCACGCTCACCGCACCAAGATGTTGAAACCAAGAAATCGGTCTCTGTGGAGTTCAGGGTCCCTAAAAAGGGTTGACCTCACACTTACTGCACTCAAGCGGATGTCACAGCCCAAAAGCTCAGGAAACTAGGAACAGACCCTCGACTCTAGCGTGGAGGTCCATCCTCACATCCGGAAGACCTTGGTGATCTCCCCCTCCCTAGCCAATGCTGAGCTAGGTACCTTGGAGGATGAAGAAAAGAAGGTGAAGAAGTGATGCCCTCCAAGGCACCCCTAAGGGTCTATTTATAGTTTTTTGGGTACGGCATGCAAATAACTGATACGCCAGTAATGTATATATAAAATAACACAAGTGTATGTGCCGGTTCAATTAATACAAAGTGAGTAGAGATCGTTCCCTCAGGGAAATGACTAATTTAATGCTTGCAAATACTAGCTTGACCGTTTATTTAAATTCAAGTAAATTGATTATAGCAAATATTAGATAATAAATGAAATAAGTGACACTAATATGATTACGTAACTCTAACGGAACTGAAAGATATTTGAATCGATAGAGAGAGATGGACTTGTAATTGGCTTCCCAAGCCTATTGCGATGAGTTTTAAATGGATTCTTTAGGCTTCACCTGATTGCTACTTTGCAACAATTTGGAGTGGAAATATTTATCTCTCTATCTTAGAAATTTGTTTACCCTATCCCCCTAATTATCTTTAACTTAGGTAAGAAAAAACATACATGAAGTGCACAAATCAGTATTGCTAATATGATGAGGAAATCTCTTTCTTTCTGTTATATTATACTGAGATCTATGCTACACTTTCGCCGCTCCTCTCTCGAATCTCGCAGCATAGTATAAAAATGGAACTTGATTAAAGATTTACGCGACTCCTCTCTCGAATCTCGCCGCGTAAAATGAAGTGTTCAACTCTAGATTAGCGTAACTCCTCTCTCGAATCTCACAAAGCAATTTAGAAGTAGAAACGTAATCCAACATTCCTTATAAAATAGAGCATAGATGCAGTAAAAGTAGTTTCCAAGAAAACATGAAGAATGTTAAATCATACCATCACACAATAGGACAAGGTACTACCAACGTACAAGGCTCAGAGATTTTAGTTCATGATGGCGGAAGAACAACACAAAATAGGAAAGATCTTACAACACATGATGGTAAGAATGCAAAATAGTGCAGGAAAATGCTCTCCAATTGCGTCCAAGCAACCCTTCTCCAATATCCGAATTCGCCCTAGTCCTCCTTCTTCTCCAATCCAAGTCCCTCTCTTTTCCCTTTTCAAGAATGAGTTCTTCTTTTCTTTTCCAGCAAAATTCCCCCTTTAATTTTTTGCCTCCATCTGAAGGGATGTCTCCCTTCATTTTGTAACTGTTGCAGTTTTTTCAAAAAATCGAAATTTGAAATTCCGCGAGTTGTTATAACAACTGAAATAAGTTGTTATAACAACTTTTCCAGGACAAAAAACAGTTCAACATTACTTCTTAGGGTTGAATTTTTTCAATGATTTTGACAAGAAAATATTGAAAAATGGTCAAATTAATCAAACAAAGATTAAACATAAATGTTAACATATTTTCATACACATTAAGACATATTTTTCACCATTTATGCCCAAGAAAATGAACATAGATAACTTTTTTTAAGAAGTTATCACACCCCCACACTTGAGACTTGCTAGTCCCGAGCAAGGGCAATTCATAAGATTGAATTGGATGATTTACTTAACCGGTAAGCTTGTCAATCTTTAAAAGTTTAACCGTCACAGATCCATTAGTTTGATTAAACATAAAGCGCAATTAAGAATTCTTGTGTTGTGTGTGTGTTTTCCTCAAAATTATTTACTCCCACGCAATTTTTTTCATTGAACCTCCGCATTAATTGGAAAGAATGGGAATAGGCTAAGTTTTAGATTTAACCTCAACAAGAGTTAGTAGCTCACGTGAACGTGGGTTTGGCTTTGGATTGGTTAGAAATTTAGACGTAGGCTTTGATAGTGGAGTGGAAATTCCCTAGTCAATAGTCTTAATCATTCACCATATTATGAGAATCAATTATTAAGCATTAAATATATAAATACTATGCCAATAGTTGGGATCATTCCAAGTATGTATTCGCCTACCTAGGCCACATATCACTATGACAACACTATTTTTTTTCTTTTTTTCTTTATATGGTCACAATTGGGATCATTTCAAGTAGGCACCTACATACTTAGGCCGCATATCACTATGACATTTATCCTCTTTTTCTATTTTTATATGTTGAATTGAAACACCCATAAATGGCTAGTGAATTAAGATACAATTAGTATAAATCTAAAAAAATTAATCATTTGGTGATGCATAGCAAAATGATAAGTAACAAGCTCAAAGAATCTCATGAATGATCAAAATGGTTTAGCTGCATCCTCTCTTGTCTTGGCTTACATCCTTAACTCAGTTCTTGCTCACCCCTTCTTATTTTTTTTAAGAAGTCAATATCAAAAGATTGCAGGGGAGTAAAAATAAATTGAAGAAAGTTGTGCATAAAATAACACGTAAGTCTGCTTTACCAAAAATCTTACTAACTTCAAATTCAAAATCTGAACTCTTAAGATTGTCTAGCCGTACCATTAATTAAGGTAAGATTTGGATCATTAACACTCATGCTCAATCAAATTATAATCACCCAATTAGTAGAGGATGAACCCCCCCCCCCCCCCCCCCCCACATTTGAACCTTTGCTAGACCCTAGCAAAACTACTTGTAGTTTATAAATTGTAATTGAGATATAACACATGATAGAACTCAGGAAGCACATAAGGGCATAAATAACTGAATATAAAGAACTCCCCGGAATTCAAAAATTTGGACTGTTGTCCAACTCTCGTCATGCTCTAAATATCCTTCAGTACTCTTGTTCAATCACATAATCTGCATGTCGTACCTTGTAAATATATACCAAAATTTAGAACATTCATATTCCCTGAGTACTTTTAGGGGCCACTAGATCATTTCAAAATACTTAAATAAAAGGGGGCATAACCACAATAAGTTCGACAAAAGAAAACAAATAAATCCTTCGAAGAATAATAGGGTCGTCATTTTTCTGAAAAAGTTAGCCTCAATTGTATCACAACTGGTAGCACCAATGATAACATTACAGGTAATAAGCATTAATAAATATATATCATTCCATAGCACAGTGCAAATAAAACATTCCAAAGCTAAAAGCTAACCAAATATTATATAGCAAAATAGATCATAGGTCAACGAATAGTATACAACAAAATAAAACAGAATGTATCAAACATCCTAATAGTGCGAAGTAGAGAAATAAAGGAATAAATAATTGAAAGTGATATTCAGCCACTAGGTAGATCCGTCGGCTTCGTCCTCATCATCCGAATCTTCTTCGTCCCCATCCTCGTCTGCATCCTCGTCATCATCGGCGTCCTCATCATCTGCTTCGTCCTCATCAGCTTCTGCAACCTTTGCTGGATCAACTCTAGTTCGGTCGGAAGTCAGAAGGTAGCCAGCTTTGTCAAATTGGTGCAGCATCCTAAAATTTGGTTCCTACATCGGAATCTTCTCCTTTTCCATGACCTTTCGCATGTTGGCATGAAGATCTTCAAACTGCTCTCCTGCATACAACTACTGACAACGCTGATAGGCTTTGATGTACTCAATATTCTCCATCAAAAGATCAGGGTCGGTGCCATGATCGACCGCTGGAATATTAATAAATATAGGTTTCTTTGCTTGTGTCTGCGAAGTTTGCGAAGTTTGAGCATCTCCTTGCCCCGAACTACCCTTCCTTGTAGAGACCTTGATATTTACTTCGATGACCATTTTATTGATGTGCCTCTTGACTTGTGTAACCATGTAATTCGCCTCCTTGGGTGCTCCCGCATCCCTACAGAGTTTAGTGATTAGTGACGGAAACCATAACTGTCGAGGCTTCTCCTCTCGAATCTTCTGCCGCAACTGCGAAGTTATTATTTTTCCAACATCAAAGTGTACCCCTGATATGATCCCGTAGATCAATGCTAACTTATCCAGTGACACACTATTAGGGTGCTTGGTAGGCATTATGCCTGCGTTGACAAACAAGATCCATGCTTTGGCTTGCCGAGTCAAGCATGATGTTTTCAAAATTTTTGCTTCTTACTCATCCATTCGGTTTCTTGTGTGGCAAACACAACTTTCAACATGCCATCAAGAGTGACTTTATTCAAAATCGCTATGTAATCATCGTACTCTTGATCGTCCAGATTGAACATATCACTAATCCGAGCCACAAAAAAATTAACTTCCCTTCCCCGAACCATCACTGTCTAATAATCAATGTTCCTAGCATTTGCGTAAAATTCATACACCCAAGCTGACAGAATCTCAGTACGTGGGTGACAAAATGACTCCAAATTGAGCGCCTTAATTTGTTCAGCGTACGTAAGACTCCACATTCGCTTTCATATCATGAATCCCCTCTCCACTATGAAAGGAATGAACTTGACCTGCTCAAAGCGCAGCCGTGCTCCCTCTCCAACAAATTTTTCTGCACTTTTAGCAACTTCCTTTCCTTTCCTCCTTTTATCTCCCCTCTTAGATGACATGATGTTAGCTAAGCATACGCACAACAACGACACAAACACAATAGATAGATAAATTTTTTACCATGTCTTTACCATCATGTGCGAAAGAGTACGGGGGTGGGGGGGGGGGGGGGGGGGGGGGGGGGTTTTGGGGGTGGGGGGGGGGTGGTTAGAGTTATAACCTCAGAAATTGTCCAAAACTATATGTGGGGCAGAAAACCTCC